>OY754468.1:16168464-16768464 GCA_963575645.1 Xanthostigma xanthostigma | reverse complement strand
CAGGTTTGGATCATTCTCTCATAAGAAAATGCAAACTGCATATTAACCATTATTTTAACGCTGACAAGCAGTTTTTACATGCTTTATGACAATTAGGGGCAAATGAGTCCTTATAGGCAAAATTGCTTTATTTCATGAAGGTAAGTCTATTTACACTATAACATTCAGGTTTGGATCATTCTCTCATAAGAAAATGCAAACTGCATATTAACCATTATTTTAACGCAGACAGCAGTTTTTACATGCTTCACGACAATTGCGTGCAAATGAGTCCTCATTGGCAAAATTGCTTTATTTTACAAAGGTAAATCTATTTACACTATAACATTCAGGTTTGGATCATTCTCTCATAAGAAAATGCAAACTGCATTTAGCCATTATTTAAACGCAGACAAGCAGTTTTTACATGCTTTACGACAATTAGGTGCAAATGAGTCTTTATAGGCAAAATTGCTTTATTTCATAAGGGTAAGTCTATATTTTACACTATAACATTCAGGTTTGGTCATTCTCACATAAGAAAATGCAAACTGCATATTTACTGTCATTTTCACGCAGACAAGCAGTTTTTACATGCTTCAAGACAATTGCGTGCAAAATTGCTTTATTTTACAAAGGTAAGTCTATTTACACTATAACATTCAGGTTTGGATCATTCTCTCATAAGAAAATGCAAACTGCATATAAACCATTATGTTAACGCATACAAGCAGTTTTACATGCTTTATGACAATTAGGGGCAAATGAGTCCTTATAGGCAAAATTGCTTTATTTTACAAAGGTAAGTTTACTTAAACTATAACATTCAGGTTTAGATCATTCTCTCATAAGAAAATGCAAACTGCATATTAACTATTATTTAAACGCATACAAGCAGTTTTTACAAGCTTTATGACTAATAGGTGCAAATGAGTCCTTATAGGCAAAATTGCTTTATTTCATGAGGGTAAGTCTATTTACACTATAACATTCAGGTTTGGATCATTCTCTCATAAGAAAATGCAAACTGCATATTTACTATCATTTTAACGCATACAAGCAGTTTTTACATGCTTTATGACAATTAGGTGCAAATGAGTCTTTATAGGCAAAAATGCTTTACTTCATAAGGGTAAGTCTATTTACACTATAACATTTAGGTTTGGATCATTCTCTCATTAGAAAATGCAAACTGCATATTAACCATTATTTTAACGCAGACAAGCAGTTTTTACATGCTTCACGACAATTGCGTGCAAATGAGTCCTTATAGGCAAAATTGCTTTATTTCATGAGGGTAAGTCTATTTACACTATATCATTCAGGTTTGGATCATTCTCTCATAAGAAAATGCAAACTGCATATTTACAATCATTTTCACGCATACAAGCAGTTTTTACATGCTTCACGACAATTGCGTGCAAATGAGTCCTTATAGGCAAAATTGCTTTATTTTTCAAAGGTAAGTCTATTTACACTATAACATTTAGGTTTGGATCATTCTCTCATAAGAAAATGCAAACTGCATATTAACCATTATTATAACGCATACAAGCAGTTTTTACATGCTTTATGACAATAATTAGGGGCAAATGAGTCTATATAGGCAAAATTGCTTTATTTTACAAAGGTAAGTTTACTTAAACTATAACATTCAGGTTTAGATCATTCTCTCATAAGAAAATGCAAACTGCATATTAACTATTATTTTAACGCATACAAGCGGTTTTTACAAGCTTTATGACAAATAGGTGCAAATGAGTCATTATAGGCAAAATTGCTTTATTTCATGAGGGTAAGTCTATTTACACTATAACATTCAGGTTTGGATCATTCTCTCATAAGAAAATGCAAACTGCATATTTACTATCATTTTAACGCATACAAGCAGTTTTTACATGCTTTATGACAATTAGGTGCAAATGAGTCTTTATAGGCAAAATTGCTTTATTTCATAAGGGTAAGTCTATTTACACTATAACATTTAGGTTTGGATCATTCTCTCATAAGAAAATGCAAACTGCATATTTACTATCATTTTAACGCAGACAAGCAGTTTTTACATGCTTCACGACAATTGCGTGCAAATGAGTCCTTATAGGCAAAATTGCGTTATTTTACAAAGATAGGTCTATTTTCACTATAACATTTAGGTTTGGATCATTCTCTCATAAGAAAATGCAAACTGCATATTAACCATTATTTTAACGCATACAAGCAGTTTTTACATGCTTTATGACAAATAGGGGCAAATGAGTCCTTATAGGCAAAAGTGCTTTATTACATGAAGGTAAGTCTATTTACACTATAACATTCAGGTTTGGATCATTCTCACATAAGAAAATGCAAACTGCATATTTACTATCATTTTCACGCAGACAAGCAGTTTTTACATGCTTCAAGACAATTGCGTGCAAAATTGCTTTATTTTACAAAGGTAAGTCCATTTACACTATAACATTCAGGTTTAGATCATTCTCTCATAAGAAAATGCAAACTGCATATTAACCATTTTTTAAACGCAGACAAGCAGTTTTTACATGCTTTACGACAATTAGGTGCAAATGAGTCTTTATAGGCAAAATTGCTTTATTTCATAAGGGTAAGTCTATTTAAACTATAACATTCAGGTTTGGATCATTCTCTCATAAGAAAATGCAAACTGCATATTTACTATCATTTTCACGCAGACAAGCAGTTTTTACATGCTTCAAAACAATTGCGTGCAAAATTGCTTTATTTTACAAAGGTAAGTCTATTTACACTATTACATTCAGGTTTGGATCATTCTCTCATAAGAAAATGCAAACTGCATATTAACCATTATTTTAACGCATACAAGCAATTTTTACATGCTTTATGACAATTAGGGGCAAATGAGTCCTTTTAGGCAAAATTACTTTATTTTACAAAGGTAAGTTTACTTAAACTATAACATTCAGGTTTAGATCATTCTCTCATAAGAAAATGCAAACTGCATATTAACCATTATTTTAACGCAGACAAGCAGTTTTTACTTGCTTCACGACAATTGCGTGCAAATAAGTCCTCATAGGCAAAATTGCTTTATTTTACAAAGGTAAATCTATTTACACTATAACATTCAGGTTTGGATCATTCTCTCATAAGAAAATGCAAACTGCATATTAACCATTATTTTAACACATACAAGCAGTTTTTACATGCTTTATGACAATTAGGGGCAAATGAGTCCTTATAGGCAAAAGTGCTTTATTTCATGAAGGTAAGTCTATTTACACTATAACATTCAGGTTTGGATCATTCTCACATAAGAAAATGCAAACCGCATATTTACTATCATTTTCACGCAAACAAGCAGTTTTTACATGCTTCAAGACAATTGCGTGCAAAATTGCTTTATTTTACAAAGGTAAGTCTATTTACACTATAACATTCAGGTTTGGATCATTCTCTCATAAGAAAATGCAAACTGCATATTAACCATTATTTTAACGCATACATGCAGTTTTACATGCTTTATGACAATTAGGGGCAAATGAGTCCTTATAGGCAAAATTGCTTTATTTTACAAAGGTAAGTTTACTTAAACTATAATATTCAGGTTTAGATCATTCTTTCATAAGAAAATGCAAACTGCATATTAACTATTATTTTAACGCATACAAGCAGTTTTTACAAGCTTTATGACAAATAGGTGCAAATGAGTCCTTATAGGCAAAATTGCTTTATTTCATGAGGGTAAGTCTATTAACACTATAACATTCAGGTTTGGATCATTCTCTCATAAGAAAATGCAAACTGCATATTAACCATTATTTTAACGCATTCAAGCAGTTTTTACATGCTTTATGACAATTAGGGGCAAATGGGTCCTTATAGGCAAAATTGCTTTATTTCACAAAGGTAAGTTTACTTAAACTATGCCATTCAGGTTTAGATCATTCTCTCATAAGAAAATGCAAACTGCATATTAACTATTATTTTAACGCATACAAGCAGTTTTTACAAGCTTTATGACAAATAGGTGCAAATGAGTCCTTATAGGCAAAATTGCTTTATTTCATGAGGGTAAGTCTATTTACACTATATCATTCAGGTTTGGATCATTCTCTCATAAGAAAATGCAAACTGCATATATACTATCATTTTCACGCAGACAAGCAGTTTTTACATGCTTCACGACAATTGCGTGCAAATGAGTCCTTATAGCCAAAAGTGCTTTATTTTATGAAGGTAAGTCTATTTACACTATAACATTCAGGTTTGGATCATTCTCTCATAAGAAAATGCAAACTGCATATTAACCATTATTTTAACGCTGACAAGCAGTTTTTACATGCTTTATGACAATTAGGGGCAAATGAGTCCTTATAGGCAAAGCTTTATTTCATGAAGGTAAGTCTATTTACACTATAACATTCAGGTTTGGATCATTCTCTCATAAGAAAATGCAAACTGCATATTATTATTTTAACGCAGACAAGCAGTTTTTACATGCTTCACGACAATTGCGTGCAAATAAGTCCTCATAGGCAAAATTGCTTTATTTTACAAAGGTAAATCTATTTACACTATAACATTCAGGTTTGGATCATTCTCTCATAAGAAAATGCAAACTGCATATTAACCATTATTTAAACGCAGACAAGCAGTTTTTACATGCTTTACGACAATTAGGTGCAAATGAGTCTTTATAGGCAAAATTGCTTTATTTCAATGGGTAAGTCTATTTACACTATAACATTCAGGTTTGGATCATTCTCACACAAGAAAATGCAAACTGCATATTTACTATCATTTTCACGCAGACAAGCAGTTTTTACATGCTTCAAGACAATTGCGTGCAAAATTGCTTTATTTTACAAAGGTAAGTCTGTTTACACTATTACATTCAGGTTTGGATCATTCTCTCATAAGAAAATGCAAACTGCATATTAACCATTATTTTAACACATACAAGCAGTTTTACATGCTTTATGACAATTAGGGGCAAATGAGTCCTTATAGGCAAAATTGCTTTATTTTACAAAGGTAAGTTTACTTAAACTATAACATTCAGGTTAAGATCATTCTCTCATAAGAAAATGCAAACTGCATATTAACTATTATTTTAACGCATACAAGCAGTTTTTACAAACTTTATGACAAATAGGTGCAAATGAGTCCTTATAGGCAAAATTGCTTTATTTCATGAGGGTAAGTCTATCTACACTATATCATTCAGGTTTGGATCATTCTCTCATAAGAAAATGCAAACTGCATATTTACTATCATTTTTACGCAGACAAGCAGTTTTTACATGCTTCACGACAATTGCGTGCAAATGAGTCCTTATAGGCAAAATTGCTTTATTTTTCAAAGGTAAGTCTATTTACACTATAACATTCAGGTTTGGATCATTCTCTCATAAGAAAATGCAAACTGCATATTAACTATTATTTTAACGCATACAAGCAGTTTTTACAAGCTTTATGACAATTAGGTGCAAATGAGTCCTTATAGGCAAAATTGCTTTATTTCATGAGGGTTAGTCTATTTACACTATAACATTCAGGTTTGGATCATTCTCTCATAAGAAAATGCAAACTGCATATTAACCATTATTTTAACGCTGACAAGCAGTTTTTACATGCTTTACGACAATTAGGTGGAAATAAGTCCTTAAAGGCAAAATTGATTTATTTCACAAAGGTAAGTCTACTTTCACTATAACATTCAGGTTTGGATCATTCTTTCATAAGAAAATGCAAACTGCATATTAACCATTATTTTAACGCAGACAAGCAGTTTTTACATGCTTTACGACAATTAGGTGCAAATGAGTCCTTATAGGCAAAATTGCTTTATTTCATGAGGGTTAGTCTATTTACACTATAACATTCAGGTTTGGATCATTCTCTTATAAGAAAATGCAAACTGAATATTGACTATCATTTTCACGCAGACAAGCAGTTTTTACATGGTTTACGACAATTAAGTGCAAATAAGTCCTTAATGGCAAAATTGTTTTATTTCACAAAGGTAAGTCTACTTTCACTATAACATTCAGGTTTGGATCATTCTCTCATAAGAAAATGCAAACTGCATATTAACCATTATTTTAACGCAGACAAGCAGTTTTTACATGCTTTACGACAATTAGGTGCAAATGAGTCCTTATAGGCAAAATTGCTTTATTTCACAAAGGTAAGTTTACTTACACTATAACATTCAGGTTTGGATCATTCTCTCACAAGAAAATGCAAACTGCATATTAACTATTATTTTAACGCATACAAGCAGTTTTTACAAGCTTTATGACAATTAGGTGCAAATGAGTCCTTATAGGCAAAATTGCTTTATTTTACAAAGGTAAGTCTATTTACACTATAACATTCAGGTTTGGATCATTCTCTCATAAGAAAATGCAATCTGCATATTAACCATTATTTGAACGCATACAAGCAGTTTTTACATGCTTTATGACAATTAGGGGCAAATGAGTCCTTATAGGCAAAATTGCTTTATTTCATGAAGGTAAGTCTATTTACACTTTAACATTCAGGTTTGGATCATTCTCTCATAAGAAAATGCAAACTGCATATTAACCATTATTTTAACGCTGACAAGCAGTTTTTACATGCTTTACGACAATTAGGTGGAAATAAGTCCTTAAAGGCAAAATTGTTTTATTTCACAAAGGTAAGTCTACCTTCACTATAACATTCAGGTTTGGATCATTCTCTCATAAGAAAATGCAAACTGCATATTAACCATTATTTTAACGCAGACAAGCAGTTTTTACATGCTTCACGACAATTGCGTGTAAATGAGTCCTTATAAGCAAAATTCTTTATTTTACAAAGGTAAGTCTATTTACACTATAACATTCAGGTTTGGATCATTCTCTTATAAGAAAATGCAAACTGCATATTAACCATTATTTTAACGCATACAAGCAGTTTTTACATGCTTTATGACAATTAGGGGCAAATGAGTCCTTATAGGCAAAATTGCTTGATTTCATGAAGGTAAGTCTATATACACTATAACATTCAGGTTTGGATCATTCTCTCATAAGAAAATGCAAACTGCATATTAACCATTATTTAAACGCAGACAAGCAGTTTTTTCATGCTTTATGACAATTAGGTGCAAATGAGTCTTTATAGGCAAAATTGATTTATTTCATGAGGGTAAGTCTATTTACACTATAACCTTCAGGTTTGGATCATTCTCTCATAAGAAAATGCAAACTGCATATTTACTATCATTTTCACGCAGACAAGCAGTTTTTACATGTTTTACGACAATTAGGTGCAAATAAGTCCTTAAAGGCAAAATTGTTTTATTTCACAAAGGTAAGTCTACTTTCACTATAACAATCAGGTTAAAATCATTCTCTCAAAAGAAAATGCAATTTGCATATTAACCATTATTTTGACGCAGACAAGCAGTTTTTACATGCTTTACGACAATAAGGTGCAAATGAGTCTTTAAAGGCAAAATTGTTTTATTTCATGAGGGTAAGTCTATTTACACTATAACATTCAGGTTTGGATCATTCTCTCTTAAGAAAATGCAAACTGCATATTTAATATCATTTTCACGCGGACAAGCAGTTTTTACATGCTTCACGACAATTGCGTGCAAATAAGTCCTTATAGGCAAAATTGCTTTATTTCATGAAGGTAAGTCTACTTACACTATAACATTCAGGTTTGGATCATTCTCTCATAAGAAAATGCAAACTGCATATTAACCATTATTTTAACGCAGACAAGCAGTTTTTACATGCTTCACGACAATTGCGTGCAAATGAGTCCTTATAGGCAAAATTGCTTTATTTTACAAAGGTAAGTCTATTTACACTATAACATTCAGGTTTGGATCATTCTCTCATAAGAAAATGCAAACTGCATATTAACCATTATTTAAACGCAGACAAGCAGTTTTTACATGCTTTACGACAATTAGGTGCAAATGAGTCTTTAAAGGCAAAATTGCTTTATTTCATGAGGGTAAGTCTATTTACACTATACATTCAGGTTTGGATCATTCTCTCATAAGAAAATGCAAACTGCATATTAACTATTATTTTAACGCATACAAGCAGTTTTTACAAGCTTTATGACAATTAGGTGCAAATGAGTCCTTATAGGCAAAATTGCTTTATTTCATGAGGGTTAGTCTATTTACACTATAACATTCAGGTTTGGATCATTCTCTCATAAGAAAATGCAAACTGCATATTTACTATCATTTTAACGCATACAAGCAGTTTTTACATGCTTTATGACAATTAGGTGCAAATGAGTCCTTATAGGCAAAATTGCTTTATTTCATGAGGGTTAGTCTATTTACACTATAACATTCAGGTTTGGATCATTCTCTCATAAGAAAATGCAAACTGAATATTGACTATCATTTTCACGCAGACAAGCAGTTTTTACATGGTTTACGACAATTAGGTGCAAATAAGTCCTTAATGGCAAAATTGTTTTATTTCACAAAGGTAGGTCTACTTTCACTATAACATTCAGGTTTGGATCATTCTCTCATAAGAAAATGCAAACTGCATATTAACCATTATTTTAACGCAGACAAGCAGTTTTTACATGCTTTACGACAATTAGGTGCAAATGAGTCCTTATAGGCAAAATTGCTTTATTTCACAAAGGTTAGTTTACTTACACTATAACATTCAGGTTTGGATCATTCTCTCACAAGAAAATGCAAACTGCATATTAACTATTATTTTAACGCATACAAGCAGTTTTTACAAGCTTTATGACAATTAGGTGCAAATGAGTCCTTATAGGCAAAATTGCTTTACTTTACAAAGGTAAGTCTATTTACACTATAACATTCAGGTTTGGATCATTCTCTCATAAGAAAATGCAATCTGCATATTAACCATTATTTGAACGCATACAAGCAGTTTTTACATGCTTTATGACAATTAGGGGCAAATGAGTCCTTATAGGCAAAATTGCTTTATTTCATGAAGGTAAGTCTATTTACACTCTAACATTCAGGTTTGGATCATTCTCTCATAAGAAAATGCAAACTGCATATTAACCATTATTTTAACGCTGACAAGCAGTTTTTACATGCTTTACGACAATTAGGTGGAAATAAGTCCTTAAAGGCAAAATTGTTTTATTTCACAAAGGTAAGTCTACTTTCACTATAACATTCAGGTTTGGATCATTCTCTCATAAGAAAATGCAAACTGCATATTAACCATTATTTTAACGCAGACAAGCAGTTTTTACATGCTTCACGACAATTGCGTGTAAATGAGTCCTTATAAGCAAAATTCTTTATTTTACAAAGGTAAGTCTATTTACACTATAACATTCAGGTTTGGATCATTCTCTCATAAGAAAATGCAAACTGCATATTAACCATTATTTTAACGCATACAAGCAGTTTTTACATGCTTTATGACAATTAGGGGCAAATGAGTCCTTATAGGCAAAATTGCTTGATTTCATGAAGGTAAGTCTATTTACACTATAACATTCAGGTTTGGATCATTCTCTCATAAGAAAATGCAAACTGCATATTAACCATTATTTAAACGCAGACAAGCAGTTTTTTCATGCTTTATGACAATTAGGTGCAAATGAGTCTTTATAGGCAAAATTGATTTATTTAATGAGGGTAAGTCTATTTACACTATAACCTTCAGGTTTGGATCATTCTCTCATAAGAAAATGCAAACTGCATATTTACTATCATTTTCACGCAGACAAGCAGTTTTTACATGTTTTACGACAATTAGGTGCAAATAAGTCCTTAAAGGCAAAATTGTTTTATTTCACAAAGGTAAGTCTACTTTCACTATAACAATCAGGTTAAAATCATTCTCTCATAAGAAAATGCAATTTGCATATTAACCATTATTTTGACGCAGACAAGCAGTTTTTACATGCTTCACGACAATTGCGTGCAAATGAGTCCTTATAGGCAAAATTGCTTTATTTCATGAGGGCAAGTCTATTTACACTATAACATTCAGGTTTGGATCATTTTCTCAAAAGATAATGCAAACTGATCATTTCCTATAATTTTCACGCAGATAAGCAGTATTTACATGCTTTATGACAACTAGGTGCAAATGAGTCCTTATAGGCAAAAGTGCTTTATTTCATGAGGGTAAGTCCATTTACACTATAACATTCAGGTTTAAATAATTCTCTCATAAGAAAATGCAAACTGCATATTTACTATTATTTTCACGCAGACTAGCAGTTTTCACATGTTTTACGACAATTAGGTGGAAATAAGTCCTTAAAGGCAAAATTGTTTTATTTCACAAAGGTAAGTCTACTTTTACTATTACATTCAGGTTTGGATCATTCTCTCATAAGAAAATGCAAACTGCATATTAACCATTATTTTAATGCAGACAAGCAGTTTTTACATGCTTCAAGACAATTGCGTGCAAAATTGCCTTATTTTACAAAGGTAAGTCTATTTACACTATAACATTCAGGTTTGGATCATTCTCTCATAACAAAATGCAAACTGCATATTAACCATTATTTTAATGCAGACAAGCAGTTTTTACATGCTTCACGACAATTGCGTGCAAATAAGTCCTTATAGGCAAAATTGCTTTATTTCATGAAGGTAAGTCTACTTACACTATAACATTCAGGTTTGGATCATTCTCTCATAAGAAAATGCAAACTGCAAATTAACTGTTATTTTAACGCATACAAGCAGTTTTTACAAGCTTAATGACAATTAGGTGCAAATGAGTCCTTATAGGCAAAATTGCTTTATTTCATGAGGGTTAGTCTATTTACACTATAACATTTAGGTTTGGATCATTCTCTCATAAGAAAATGCAAACTGCATATTTACTATCATTTTAACGCGTACAAGCAGTTTTTACATGCTTTATGACAATTAGGTGCAAATGAGTCCTTATAGGCAAAATTGCTTTATTTCATGAGGGTAAGTCCATTTACACTATAACATTCAGGTTTAGATCATTCTCTCATAAGAAAATGCAAACTGCATATTAACCATTATTTTAAGGCATACAAGCAGTTTTTACATGCTTTATGACAATTAGGGGCAAATGGGTCCTTATAGGCAAAATTGCTTTATTTCATGAAGGTTAGTCTATTTACACTATAACATTCAGGTTTGGATTATTCTCTCATAAGAAAATGCAAACTGCATATTAACCATTATTTTAACGCAGACAAGCAGTTTTTACATGCTTTACGACAATTAGGTGCAAATGAGTCCTTATAGGCAAAATTGCTTTATTTCACAAAGGTAAGTTTACTTACACTATAACATTCAGGTTTGGATCATTCTCTCATAAGAAAATGCAAACTGAATATTGACTATCATTTTCACGCAGACAAGCAGTTTTTACATGCTTTATGACAATTAGGGGCAAATGAGTCCTTATAGGCAAAATTGCTTTATTTCATGAGGGTAAGTCTATTTACACTCTAACATTCAGGTTTGGATCATTCTCTCATAAGAAAATGCAAACTGCATATTAACCATTATTTTAACGCTGACAAGCAGTTTTTACATGCTTTACGACAATTAGGTGGAAATAAGTCCTTAAAGGCAAAATTGTTTTATTTCACAAAGGTAAGTCTACTTTCACTATAACATTCAGGTTTGGATCATTCTCTCATAAGAAAATGCAAACTGCATATTAACCATTATTTTAACGCAGACAAGCAGTTTTTACATGCTTCACGACAATTGCGTGTAAATGAGTCCTTATAAGCAAATCTCTTTATTTTACAAAGGAAAGTCTATTTACACTATAACATTCAGGTTTGGATCATTCTCTCATAAGAAAATGCAAACTGCATATTAACCATTATTTTAACGCATACAAGCAGTTTTTACATGCTTTATGACAATTAGGGGCAAATGAGTCCTTATAGGCAAAATTGCTTGATTTCATGAAGGTAAGTCTATTTACACTATAACATTCAGGTTTGGATCATTCTCTCATAAGAAAATGCAAACTGCATATTAACCATTATTTAAACGCAGACAAGCAGTTTTTTCATGCTTTATGACAATTAGGTGCAAATGAGTCTTTATAGGCAAAATTGATTTATTTCATGAGGGTAAGTCTATTTACACTATAACCTTCAGGTTTGGATCATTCTCTCATAAGAAAATGCAAACTGCATATTTACTATCATTTTCACGCAGACAAGCAGTTTTTACATGTTTTACGACAATTAGGTGCAAATAAGTCCTTAAAGGCAAAATTGTTTTATTTCACAAAGGTAAGTCTACTTTCACTATAACAATCAGGTTAAAATCATTCTCTCAAAAGAAAATGCAATTTGCATATTAACCATTATTTTGACGCAGACAAGCAGTTTTTACATGCTTTACGACAATAAGGTGCAAATGAGTCATTAAAGGCAAAATTGTTTTATTTCATGAGGGTTAGTCTATTTACACTATAACATTCAGGTTTGGATCATTCTCTCATAAGAAAATGCAAACTGCATATTTAATATCATTTTCACGCAGACAAGCAGTTTTTACATGCTTCACGACAATTGCGTGCAAATAAGTCCTTATAGCCAAAATTGCTTTATTTTACAAACGTAAGTCTATTTACACTATAACATTCAGGTTTGGATCATTCTCTCATAACAAAATGCAAACTGCATATTAACCATTATTTTAATGCAGACAAGCAGTTTTTACATGCTTCACGACAATTGCGTGCAAATAAGTCCTTATAGGCAAAATTGCTTTATTTCATGAAGGTAAGTCTACTTACACTATAACATTCAGGTTTGGATCATTCTCTCATAAGAAAATGCAAACTGCATATTAACCATTATTTTAACGCATACAAGCAGTTTTTACATGCTTCACGACAATTGCGTGCAAATGAGTCCTTATAGGCAAAATTGCTTTATTTTACAAAGGTAAGTCTATTTACACTATAACATTCAGGTTTGGATCATTCTCTCATAAGAAAATGCAAACTGCATATTAACCATTATTTAAACGCAGACAAGCAGTTTTTACATGCTTTACGACAATTAGGTGCAAATGAGTCTTTAAAGGCAAAATTGCTTTATTTCATGAGGGTAAGTCTATTTACACTATACATTCAGGTTTGGATCATTCTCTCATAAGAAAATGCAAACTGCTTATTAACTATTATTTTAACGCATACAAGCAGTTTTTACAAGCTTTATGACAATTAGGTGCAAATGAGTCCTTATAGGCAAAATTGCTTTATTTCATGAGGGTTAGTCTATTTACACTATAACATTCAGGTTTGGATCATTCTCTCCTAAGAAAATGCAAACTGCATATTTACTATCATTTTAACGCATACAAGCAGTTTTTACATGCTTTATGACAATTAGGTGCAAATGAGTCCTTATAGGCAAAATTGCTTTATTTCATGAGGGTTAGTCTATTTACACTATAACATTCAGGTTTGGATCATTCTCTCATAAGAAAATGCAAACTGAATATTGACTATCATTTTCACGCAGACAAGCAGTTTTTACATGGCTTACGACAATTAGGTGCAAATAAGTCCTTAATGGCAAAATTGTTTTATTTCACAAAGGTAAGTCTACTTTCACTATAACATTCAGGTTTGGATCATTCTCTCATAAGAAAATGCTAACTGCATATTAACCTTTATTTTAACGCAGACAAGCAGTTTTTACATGCTTTACGACAATTAGGTGCAAATGAGTCCTTATAGGCAAAATTGCTTTATTTCACAAAGGTAAGTTTACTTACACTATAACATTCAGGTTTGGATCATTCTCTCACAAGAAAATGCAAACTGCATATTAACTATTATTTTAACGCATACAAGCAGTTTTTACAAGCTTTATGACAATTAGGTGCAAATGAGTCCTTATAGGCAAAATTGCTTTATTTTACAAAGGTAAGTCTATTTACACTATAACATTCAGGTTTGGATCATTCTCTCATAAGAAAATGCAATCTGCATATTAACCATTATTTGAACGCATACAAGCAGTTTTTACATGTTTTATGACAATTAGGGGCAAATGAGTCCTTATATTCAAAATTGCTTTAATTCATGAAGGTAAGTCTATTTACACTCTAACATTCAGGTTTGGATCATTCTCTCATAAGAAAATGCAAACTGCATATTAACCATTATTTTAACGCTGACAAGCAGTTTTTACATGCTTTACGACAATTAGGTGGAAATAAGTCCTTAAAGGCAAAATTGTTTTATTTCACAAAGGTAAGTCTACTTTCACTATAACATTCAGGTTTGGATCATTCTCTCATAAGAAAATGCAAACTGCATATTAACCATTATTTTAACGCAGACAAGCAGTTTTTACATGCTTTATGACAATTAGGGGCAAATGAGTCCTTATAGGCAAAATTGCTTGATTTCATGAAGGTAAGTCTATTTACACTATAACATTCAGGTTTGGATCATTCTCTCATAAGAAAATGCAAACTGCATATTAACCATTATTTTAACGCATACAAGCAGTTTTTACATGCTTTATGACAATTAGGGGCAAATGAGTCCTTATAGGCAAAATTGCTTGATTTCATGAAGGTAAGTCTATTTACACTATAACATTCAGGTTTAGATCATTCTCTCATAAGAAAATGCAAACTGCATATTTACTATTATTTTCACGCAGACTAGCAGTTTTCACATGTTTTACGACAATTAGGTGGAAATAAGTCCTTAAAGGCAAAATTGTTTTATTTCACAAAGGTAAGTCTACTTTTACTATTACATTCAGGTTTGGATCATTCTCTCATAAGAAAATGCCAACTGCATATTTACTATCATTTTCACGCAGACAAGCAGTTTTTACATGCTTCAAGACAATTGCGTGCAAAATTGCTTTATTTTACAAAGGTAAGTCTATTTACACTATAACATTCAGGTTTGGATCATTCTCTCATAAGAGAATGCAAACTTCATATTAACCATTATTTTAACGCAGACAAGCAGTTTTTACATGCGTCACGACAATTGCGTGCAAATGAGTCCTTATAGGCAAAATTGCGTTATTTTACAAAGGTAAGTCTATTTTCACTATAACATTCAGGTTTGGATCATTTCTCTCATAAGAAAATGCATACTGCATATTAACCATTATTTTAACGCATACAAGCAGTTTTTACATGCTTTATGACAATTAGGGGCAAATGAGTCCTTATAGGCAAAATTGCGTTATTTCATTAAGGTAAGTCTATTTACACTATTATATTCAGGTTTGGATCATTCTCTCATAAGAAAATGCAAACTGCATATTAACCATTATTTTAACGCATACAAGCAGTTTTTACATGCTTTACGACAATTAGGTGCAAATGAGTCCTTATAGGCAAAAGTGCTTTATTTCATGAGGGTAAGTCTATTTACACTATAACATTCAGGTTTAGATCATTCTCTCATAAGAAAATGCAAACTGCATATTTACTATCATTTTTACGCAGACTAGCAGTTTTCACATGTTTTACGACAATTAGGTGGAAATAAGTCCCTAAAGGCAAAATCGTTTTATTTCACAAAGGTAAGTCTACTTTTACTATTACATTCAGGTTTGGATCATTCTCTCATAAGAAAATGCAAACTGCATATTAACCATTATTTTAACGCAGACAAGCAGTTTTTACATGCTTCACGACAATTGCGTGCAAATGAGTCCTTATAGGCAAAATTGCTTTATTTCATGAGGGTAAGTCTATTTACACTATAACATTCAGGTTTAGATCATTCCCTCTTAAGAAAATGCAAACTGCATATTAACCATTATTTTAACGCATACAAGCAGTTTTTACATGCTTTATGACAATTAGGGGCAAATGAGTCTTCATAGGCAAAATTGCTTTATTTCATGAAGGTAAGTCTATTTACACTATAACATTCAGGATTGGATCTATCTCTCATAAGATTATGCAAACTGCATATTAACCATTATTTAAACGCAGGCAAGCAGTTTTTACATGCTTTACGACAATTAGGTGCAAATGAGTCTTTATAGGCAAATTTGCTTTATTTCATGAGGGTAAGTCTATTTACACTATAACATTCAGGTTTGGATCATTCTCTCATAAGAAAATGCAAACTGCATATTTACTATCATTTTCACGCAGACAAGCAGTTTTTACATGCTTCACGACAATTGCGTGCAAATGAGTCCTTATAGGCAAAATTGCTTTATTTTACAAAGGTAAGTCTATTTACACTATAACATTCAGGTTTGGATCATTCTCTGATAAGAAAATGCAAACTGCATATTAACCATTATTTTAACGCATACAAGCAGTTTTTACATGCTTTATGACAATAAAGGGCAAATGAGTCCTTATAGGCAAAATTGCTTTATTTCATGAAGGTAAGTCTATTTACACTATAACATTCAGGTTTGGATCATTTTCTCATAAGAAAATGCAAACTGCATATTAACCATTATTTTAACGCAGACAAGCAGTTTTTACATGCTTTACGACAATTAGGTGCAAATGAGTCCTAATAGGCAAAATTGCTTTGATTTACAAAGGTAAGTTTACTTAAACTATAACGTTTAGGTTTGGATCATTCTCTCATAAGAAAATGCAAACTGCATATTAACTATTATTTTAACGCATACAAGCAGTTTTTACAAGCTTTATGACAATTAGGTGCAAATGAGTCCTTATAGGCAAAATTGCTTTATTTTACAAAGGGAAGTCTATTTACACTATAACATTCAGGTTTGGATCATTCTCTGATAAGAAAATGCAAACTGCATATTGACCATTATTTTAACGCATACTAGCAGTTTTTACATGCTTTATGACAATTAAGTGCAAATGAGTCCTTATATGCAAAATTGCTTAATTTCATGAATGCTAGTCTATTTACACTATAACATTCAGGTTTGGATTATTCTCTCATAAGAAAATGCAAACTGCATATTAACCATTATTTTAACGCAGACAAGCAGTTTTTACATGCTTTACGACAATTAGGTGCAAATGAGTCCTTATAGGCAAAATTGCTTTATTTCATGAGGGTTAGTCTATTTACACTATAACATTTAGGTTTGGATCATTCTCTCATAAGAAAATGCAAACTGCATATTTACTATCATTTTAACGCATACAAGCAGTTTTTACATGCTTTATGACAATTAGGTGCAAATGAGTCCTTATAGGCAAAATTGCTTTATTTCATGAGGGTAAGTCCATTTACACTATAACATTCAGGTTTAGATCATTCTCTCATAAGAAAATGCAAACTGCATATTAACCATTATTTTAAGGCATACAAGCAGTTTTTACATGCTTTATGACAATTAGGGGCAAATGGGTCCTTATAGGCAAAATTGCTTTATTTCATGAAGGTTAGTCTATTTACACTATAACATTCAGGTTTGGATTATTCTCTCATAAGAAAATGCAAACTGCATATTAACCATTATTTTAACGCAGACAAGCAGTTTTTACATGCTTTACGACAATTAGGTGCAAATGAGTCCTTATAGGCAAAATTGCTTTATTTCACAAAGGTAAGTTTACTTACACTATAACATTCAGGTTTGGATCATTCTCTCATAAGAAAATGCAAACTGAATATTGACTATCATTTTCACGCAGACAAGCAGTTTTTACATGCTTTATGACAATTAGGGGCAAATGAGTCCTTATAGGCAAAATTGCTTTATTTCATGAAGGTAAGTCTATTTACACTCTAACATTCAGGTTTGGATCATTCTCTCATAAGAAAATGCAAACTGCATATTAACCATTATTTTAACGCTGACAAGCAGTTTTTACATGCTTTACGACAATTAGGTGGAAATAAGTCCTTAAAGGCAAAATTGTTTTATTTCACAAAGGTAAGTCTACTTTCACTATAACATTCAGGTTTGGATCATTCTCTCATAAGAAAATGCAAACTGCATATTAACCATTATTTTAACGCAGACAAGCAGTTTTTACATGCTTCACGACAATTGCGTGTAAATGAGTCCTTATAAGCAAATCTCTTTATTTTACAAAGGTAAGTCTATTTACACTATAACATTCAGGTTTGGATCATTCTCTCATAAGAAAATGCAAACTGCATATTAACCATTATTTTAACGCATACAAGCAGTTTTTACATGCTTTATGACAATTAGGGGCAAATGAGTCCTTATAGGCAAAATTGCTTGATTTCATGAAGGTAAGTCTATTTACACTATAACATTCAGGTTTGGATCATTCTCTTATAAGAAAATGCAAACTGCATATTAACCATTATTTAAACGCAGACAAGCAGTTTTTTCATGCTTTATGACAATTAGGTGCAAATGAGTCTTTATAGGCAAAATTGATTTATTTCATGAGGGTAAGTCTATTTACACTATAACCTTCAGGTTTGGATCATTCTCTCATAAGAAAATGCAAACTGCATATTTACTATCATTTTCACGCAGACAAGCAGTTTTTACATGTTTTACGACAATTAGGTGCAAATAAGTCCTTAAAGGCAAAATTGTTTTATTTCACAAAGGTAAGTCTACTTTCACTATAACAATCAGGTTAAAATCATTCTCTCAAAAGAAAATGCAATTTGCATATTAACCATTATTTTGACGCAGACAAGCAGTTTTTACATGCTTTACGACAATAAGGTGCAAATGAGTCATTAAAGGCAAAATTGTTTTATTTCATGAGGGTTAGTCTATTTACACTATAACATTCAGGTTTGGATCATTCTCTCATAAGAAAATGCAAACTGCATATTTAATATCATTTTCACGCAGACAAGCAGTTTTTACATGCTTCACGACAATTGCGTGCAAATAAGTCCTTATAGCCAAAATTGCTTTATTTTACAAACGTAAGTCTATTTACACTATAACATTCAGGTTTGGATCATTCTCTCATAACAAAATGCAAACTGCATATTAACCATTATTTTAATGCAGACAAGCAGTTTTTACATGCTTCACGACAATTGCGTGCAAATAAGTCCTTATAGGCAAAATTGCTTTATTTCATGAAGGTAAGTCTACTTACACTATAACATTCAGGTTTGGATCATTCTCTCATAAGAAAATGCAAACTGCATATTAACCATTATTTTAACGCAGACAAGCAGTTTTTACATGCTTCACGACAATTGCGTGCAAATGAGTCCTTATAGGCAAAATTGCTTTATTTTACAAAGGTAAGTCTATATACACTATAACATTCAGGTTTGGATCATTCTCTCATAAGAAAATGCAAACTGCATATTAACCATTATTTAAACGCAGACAAGCAGTTTTTACATGCTTTACGACAATTAGGTGCAAATGAGTCTTTAAAGGCAAAATTGCTTTATTTCATGAGGGTAAGTCTATTTACACTATACATTCAGGTTTGGATCATTCTCTCATAAGAAAATGCAAACTGCTTATTAACTATTATTTTAACGCATACAAGCAGTTTTTACAAGCTTTATGACAATTAGGTGCAAATGAGTCCTTATAGGCAAAATTGCTTTATTTCATGAGGGTTAGTCTATTTACACTATAATATTCAGGTTTGGATCATTCTCTCATAAGAAAATGCAAACTGCATATTTACTATCATTTTAACGCATACAAGCAGTTTTTACATGCTTTATGACAATTAGGTGCAAAGGAGTCCTTATAGGCAAAATTGCTTTATTTCATGAGGGTTAGTCTATTTACACTATAACATTCAGGTTTGGATCATTCTCTCATAAGAAAATGCAAACTGAATATTGACTATCATTTTCACGCAGACAAGCAGTTTTTACATGGCTTACGACAATTAGGTGCAAATAAGTCCTTAATGGCAAAATTGTTTTATTTCACAAAGGTAAGTCTACTTTCACTATAACATTCAGGTTTGGATCATTCTCTCATAAGAAAATGCTAACTGCATATTAACCTTTATTTTAACGCAGACAAGCAGTTTTTACATGCTTTACGACAATTAGGTGCAAATGAGTCCTTATAGGCAAAATTGCTTTATTTCACAAAGGTAAGTTTACTTACACTATAACATTCAGGTTTGGATCATTCTCTCACAAGAAAATGCAAACTGCATATTAACTATTATTTTAACGCATACAAGCAGTTTTTACAAGCTTTATGACAATTAGGTGCAAATGAGTCCTTATAGGCAAAATTGCTTTATTTTACAAAGGTAAGTCTATTTACACTATAACATTCAGGTTTGGATCATTCTCTCATAAGAAAATGCAATCTGCATATTAACCATTATTTGAACGCATACAAGCAGTTTTTACATGTTTTATGACAATTAGGGGCAAATGAGTCCTTATATTCAAAATTGCTTTAATTCATTAAGGTAAGTCTATTTACACTCTAACATTCAGGTTTGGATCATTCTCTCATAAGAAAATGCAAACTGCATATTAACCATTATTTTAACGCTGACAAGCAGTTTTTACATGCTTTACGACAATTAGGTGGAAATAAGTCCTTAAAGGCAAAATTGTTTTATTTCACAAAGGTAAGTCTACTTTCACTATAACATTCAGGTTTGGATCATTCTCTCATAAGAAAATGCAAACTGCATATTAACCATTATTTTAACGCAGACAAGCAGTTTTTACATGCTTTATGACAATTAGGGGCAAATGAGTCCTTATAGGCAAAATTGCTTGATTTCATGAAGGTAAGTCTATTTACACTATAACATTCAGGTTTGGATCATTCTCTCATAAGAAAATGCAAACTGCATATTAACCATTATTTTAACGCATACAAGCAGTTTTTACATGCTTTATGACAATTAGGGGCAAATGAGTCCTTATAGGCAAAATTGCTTGATTTCATGAAGGTAAGTCTATTTACACTATAACATTCAGGTTTTGATCATTCTCTCATAAGAAAATGCAAACTGCATATTAACCATTATTTAAACGCAGACAAGCAGTTTTTTCATGCTTTATGACAATTAGGTGCAAATGAGTCCTTATATGCAAAATTGCTTTATTTTACAAAGGTAAATCTATTTACACTATAACATTCAGGTTTGGATCATTCTCTCATAAGAAAATGCAATCTGCATATTAACCATTATTTGAACGCATACAAGCAGTTTTTACATGCTTTATGACAATTAGGTGCAAATGAGTCCTTATAGGCAAAATTGCTTTATTTCACAAAGGTAAGTTTACTTACACTATAACATTCAGGTTTGGATCATTCTCTCACAAGAAAATGCAAACTGCATATTAACTATTATTTTAACGCATACAAGCAGTTTTTACAAGCTTTATGACAATTAGGTGCAAATGAGTCCTTATAGGCAAAATTGCTTTATTTTACAAAGGTAAGTCTATTTACACTATAACATTCAGGTTTGGATCATTCTCTCATAAGAAAATGCAATCTGCATATTAACCATTATTTGAACGCATACAAGCAGTTTTTACATGCTTTATGACAATTAGGGGCAAATGAGTCTTTATAGGCAAAATTGATTTATTTCATGAGGGTAAGTCTATTTACACTATAACCTTAAGGTTTGGATCGTTCTCTCATAAGAAAATGCAAACTGCATATTTACTATCATTTTCACGCAGACAAGCAGTTTTTACATGTTTTACGACAATTAGGTGCAAATAAGTCCTTAAAGGCAAAATTGTTTTATTTCACAAAGGTAAGTCTACTTTCGCTATAACAATCAGGTTAAAATCATTCTCTCATAAGAAAATGCAATTTGCATATTAACCATTATTTTGACGCAGACAAGCAGTTTTTACATGCTTCACGACAATTGCGTGCAAATGAGTCCTTATAGGCAAAATTGCTTTATTTCATGAGGGTAAGTCTATTTACACTATAACATTCAGGTTTGGATCATTTTCTCAAAAGATAATGCAAACTGATCATTTCCTATAATTTTCACGCAGATAAGCAGTATTTACATGCTTTATGACAACTAGGTTCAAATGAGTCCTTATAGGCAAAAGTGCTCTATTTCATGAGGGTAAGTCTATTTACACTATAACATTCAGGTTTAGATCATTCTCTCATAAGAAAATGCAAACTGCATATTTACTATTATTTTCACGCAGACTAGCAGTTTTCACATGTTTTACGACAATTAGGTGGAAATAAGTCCTTAAAGGCAAAATTGTTTTATTTCACAAAGGTAAGTCTACTTTTACTATTACATTCAGGTTTGGATCATTCTCTCATAAGAAAATGCCAACTGCATATTTACTATCATTTTCACGCAGACAAGCAGTTTTTACATGCTTCAAGACAATTGCGTGCAAAATTGCTTTATTTTACAAAGGTAAGTCTATTTACACTATAACATTCAGGTTTGGATCATTCTCTCATAAGAGAATGCAAACTTCATATTAACCATTATTTTAACGCAGACAAGCAGTTTTTACATGCGTCACGACAATTGCGTGCAAATGAGTCCTTATAGGCAAAATTGCGTTATTTTACAAAGGTAAGTCTATTTTCACTATAACATTCAGGTTTGGATCATTTCTCTCATAAGAAAATGCATACTGCATATTAACCATTATTTTAACGCATACAAGCAGTTTTTACATGCTTTATGACAATTAGGGGCAAATGAGTCCTTATAGGCAAAATTGCGTTATTTCATTAAGGTAAGTCTATTTACACTATTATATTCAGGTTTGGATCATTCTCTCATAAGAAAATGCAAACTGCATATTAACCATTATTTTAACGCATACAAGCAGTTTTTACATGCTTTACGACAATTAGGTGCAAATGAGTCCTTATAGGCAAAAGTGCTTTATTTCATGAGGGTAAGTCTATTTACACTATAACATTCAGGTTTAGATCATTCTCTCATAAGAAAATGCAAACTGCATATTTACTATCATTTTTACGCAGACTAGCAGTTTTCACATGTTTTACGACAATTAGGTGGAAATAAGTCCTTAAAGGCAAAATCGTTTTATTTCACAAAGGTAAGTCTACTTTTACTATTACATTCAGGTTTGGATCATTCTCTCATAAGAAAATGCAAACTGCATATTAACCATTATTTTAACGCAGACAAGCAGTTTTTACATGCTTCACGACAATTGCGTGCAAATGAGTCCTTATAGGCAAAATTGCTTTATTTCATGAGGGTAAGTCTATTTACACTATAACATTCAGGTTTAGATCATTCCCTCTTAAGAAAATGCAAACTGCATATTAACCATTATTTTAACGCATACAAGCAGTTTTTACATGCTTTATGACAATTAGGGGCAAATGAGTCTTCATAGGCAAAATTGCTTTATTTCATGAAGGTAAGTCTATTTACACTATAACATTCAGGATTGGATCTATCTCTCATAAGATTATGCAAACTGCATATTAACCATTATTTAAACGCAGGCAAGCAGTTTTTACATGCTTTACGACAATTAGGTGCAAATGAGTCTTTATAGGCAAATTTGCTTTATTTCATGAGGGTAAGTCTATTTACACTATAACATTCAGGTTTGGATCATTCTCTCATAAGAAAATGCAAACTGCATATTTACTATCATTTTCACGCAGACAAGCAGTTTTTACATGCTTCACGACAATTGCGTGCAAATGAGTCCTTATAGGCAAAATTGCTTTATTTTACAAAGGTAAGTCTATTTACACTATAACATTCAGGTTTGGATCATTCTCTGATAAGAAAATGCAAACTGCATATTAACCATTATTTTAACGCATACAAGCAGTTTTTACATGCTTTATGACAATAAAGGGCAAATGAGTCCTTATAGGCAAAATTGCTTTATTTCATGAAGGTAAGTCTATTTACACTATAACATTCAGGTTTGGATCATTTTCTCATAAGAAAATGCAAACTGCATATTAACCATTATTTTAACGCAGACAAGCAGTTTTTACATGCTTTACGACAATTAGGTGCAAATGAGTCCTAATAGGCAAAATTGCTTTGATTTACAAAGGTAAGTTTACTTAAACTATAACGTTTAGGTTTGGATCATTCTCTCATAAGAAAATGCAAACTGCATATTAACTATTATTTTAACGCATACAAGCAGTTTTTACAAGCTTTATGACAATTAGGTGCAAATGAGTCCTTATAGGCAAAATTGCTTTATTTTACAAAGGTAAGTCTATTTACACTATAACATTCAGGTTTGGATCATTCTCTGATAAGAAAATGCAAACTGCATATTAACCATTATTTTAACGCATACTAGCAGTTTTTACATGCTTTATGACAATTAAGTGCAAATGAGTCCTTATATGCAAAATTGCTTAATTTCATGAATGCTAGTCTATTTACACTATAACATTCAGGTTTGGATTATTCTCTCATAAGAAAATGCAAACTGCATATTAACCATTATTTTAACGCAGACAAGCAGTTTTTACATGCTTTACGACAATTAGGTGCAAATGAGTCCTTATAGGCAAAATTGCTTTATTTCACAAAGGTAAGTTTACTTACACTATAACATTCAGGTTTGGATCATTTTCTCATAAGAAAATGCAAACTGCATATTAACCATTATTTTAACGCAGACAAGCGGTTTTTACATGCTTCACGACAATTGCGTGCAAATGAGTCCTTATAGGCAAAATTGCTTTATTTTACAAAGGTTAGTCTATTTACACTATAACATTCAGGTTTGGATCATTCTCTCATAAGAAAACGCAAACTGCATATAACCATTATTTTAACGCATACAAGCAGTTTTTACATGCTTTATGACAATTAGGGGCAAATTAGTCCTTATAGGCAAAATTGCTTTATTTCATGAAGGTAAGTCTATTTACACTATAACATTCAGGTTTGGATCATTCTCTCATAAATAAATGCAAACTGCATATTAACCATTATTTAAACGCAGACAAGCAGTTTTTACATGCTTTATGACAATTAGGTGCAAATGAGTCTTTATAGGCAAAATTGATTTATTTCATGAGGGTAAGTCTATTTACACTATAACCTTCAGGTTTGGATCATTCTCTCATAAGAAAATGCAAACTGCATATTTACTATCATTTTCACGCAGACAAGCAGTTTTTACATGCTTTACGACAATTAGGTGCAAATGAGTCCTTATAGGCAAAATTGCTTTATTTCACAAAGGTAAGTTTACTTACACTATAACATTCAGGTTTGGATCATTTTCTCATAAGAAAATGCAAACTGCATATTAACCATTATTTTAACGCAGACAAGCGGTTTTTACATGCTTCACGACAATTGCGTGTAAATGAGTCCTTATAAGCAAAATTCTTTATTTTACAAAGGTAAGTCTATTTACACTATAACATTCAGGTTTGGATCATTCTCTTATAAGAAAATGCAAACTGCATATTAACCATTATTTTATCGCATACAAGCAGTTTTTACATGCTTTATGACAATTAGGGGCAAATGAGTCCTTATAGGCAAAATTGCTTGATTTCATGAAGGTAAGTCTATATACACTATAACATTCAGGTTTGGATCATTCTCTCATAAGAAAATGCAAACTGCATATTAACCATTATTTAAACGCAGACAAGCAGTTTTTTCATGCTTTATGACAATTAGGTGCAAATGAGTCTTTATAGGCAAAATTGATTTATTTCATGAGGGTAAGTCTATTTACACTATAACCTTCAGGTTTGGATCATTCTCTCATAAGAAAATGCAAACTGCATATTTACTATCATTTTCACGCAGACAAGCAGTTTTTACATGTTTTACGACAATTAGGTGCAAATAAGTCCTTAAAGGCAAAATTGTTTTATTTCACAAAGGTAAGTCTACTTTCACTATAACAATCAGGTTAAAATCATTCTCTCAAAAGAAAATGCAATTTGCATATTAACCATTATTTTGACGCAGACAAGCAGTTTTTACATGCTTTACGACAATAAGGTGCAAATGAGTCTTTAAAGGCAAAATTGTTTTATTTCATGAGGGTAAGTCTATTTACACTATAACATTCAGGTTTGGATCATTCTCTCTTAAGAAAATGCAAACTGCATATTTAATATCATTTTCACGCGGACAAGCAGTTTTTACATGCTTCACGACAATTGCGTGCAAATAAGTCCTTATAGGCAAAATTGCTTTATTTCATGAAGGTAAGTCTACTTACACTATAACATTCAGGTTTGGATCATTCTCTCATAAGAAAATGCAAACTGCATATTAACCATTATTTTAACGCAGACAAGCAGTTTTTACATGCTTCACGACAATTGCGTGCAAATGAGTCCTTATAGGCAAAATTGCTTTATTTTACAAAGGTAAGTCTATTTACACTATAACATTCAGGTTTGGATCATTCTCTCATAAGAAAATGCAAACTGCATATTAACCATTATTTAAACGCAGACAAGCAGTTTTTACATGCTTTACGACAATTAGGTGCAAATGAGTCTTTAAAGGCAAAATTGCTTTATTTCATGAGGGTAAGTCTATTTACACTATACATTCAGGTTTGGATCATTCTCTCATAAGAAAATGCAAACTGCATATTAACTATTATTTTAACGCATACAAGCAGTTTTTACAAGCTTTATGACAATTAGGTGCAAATGAGTCCTTATAGGCAAAATTGCTTTATTTCATGAGGGTTAGTCTATTTACACTATAACATTCAGGTTTGGATCATTCTCTCATAAGAAAATGCAAACTGCATATTTACTATCATTTTAACGCATACAAGCAGTTTTTACATGCTTTATGACAATTAGGTGCAAATGAGTCCTTATAGGCAAAATTGCTTTATTTCATGAGGGTTAGTCTATTTACACTATAACATTCAGGTTTGGATCATTCTCTCATAAGAAAATGCAAACTGAATATTGACTATCATTTTCACGCAGACAAGCAGTTTTTACATGGTTTACGACAATTAGGTGCAAATAAGTCCTTAATGGCAAAATTGTTTTATTTCACAAAGGTAGGTCTACTTTCACTATAACATTCAGGTTTGGATCATTCTCTCATAAGAAAATGCAAACTGCATATTAACCATTATTTTAACGCAGACAAGCAGTTTTTACATGCTTTACGACAATTAGGTGCAAATGAGTCCTTATAGGCAAAATTGCTTTATTTCACAAAGGTTAGTTTACTTACACTATAACATTCAGGTTTGGATCATTCTCTCACAAGAAAATGCAAACTGCATATTAACTATTATTTTAACGCATACAAGCAGTTTTTACAAGCTTTATGACAATTAGGTGCAAATGAGTCCTTATAGGCAAAATTGCTTTACTTTACAAAGGTAAGTCTATTTACACTATAACATTCAGGTTTGGATCATTCTCTCATAAGAAAATGCAATCTGCATATTAACCATTATTTGAACGCATACAAGCAGTTTTTACATGCTTTATGACAATTAGGGGCAAATGAGTCCTTATAGGCAAAATTGCTTTATTTCATGAAGGTAAGTCTATTTACACTCTAACATTCAGGTTTGGATCATTCTCTCATAAGAAAATGCAAACTGCATATTAACCATTATTTTAACGCTGACAAGCAGTTTTTACATGCTTTACGACAATTAGGTGGAAATAAGTCCTTAAAGGCAAAATTGTTTTATTTCACAAAGGTAAGTCTACTTTCACTATAACATTCAGGTTTGGATCATTCTCTCATAAGAAAATGCAAACTGCATATTAACCATTATTTTAACGCAGACAAGCAGTTTTTACATGCTTCACGACAATTGCGTGTAAATGAGTCCTTATAAGCAAAATTCTTTATTTTACAAAGGTAAGTCTATTTACACTATAACATTCAGGTTTGGATCATTCTCTCATAAGAAAATGCAAACTGCATATTAACCATTATTTTAACGCATACAAGCAGTTTTTACATGCTTTATGACAATTAGGGGCAAATGAGTCCTTATAGGCAAAATTGCTTGATTTCATGAAGGTAAGTCTATTTACACTATAACATTCAGGTTTGGATCATTCTCTCATAAGAAAATGCAAACTGCATATTAACCATTATTTAAACGCAGACAAGCAGTTTTTTCATGCTTTATGACAATTAGGTGCAAATGAGTCTTTATAGGCAAAATTGATTTATTTAATGAGGGTAAGTCTATTTACACTATAACCTTCAGGTTTGGATCATTCTCTCATAAGAAAATGCAAACTGCATATTTACTATCATTTTCACGCAGACAAGCAGTTTTTACATGTTTTACGACAATTAGGTGCAAATAAGTCCTTAAAGGCAAAATTGTTTTATTTCACAAAGGTAAGTCTACTTTCACTATAACAATCAGGTTAAAATCATTCTCTCATAAGAAAATGCAATTTGCATATTAACCATTATTTTGACGCAGACAAGCAGTTTTTACATGCTTCACGACAATTGCGTGCAAATGAGTCCTTATAGGCAAAATTGCTTTATTTCATGAGGGCAAGTCTATTTACACTATAACATTCAGGTTTGGATCATTTTCTCAAAAGATAATGCAAACTGATCATTTCCTATAATTTTCACGCAGATAAGCAGTATTTACATGCTTTATGACAACTAGGTGCAAATGAGTCCTTATAGGCAAAAGTGCTTTATTTCATGAGGGTAAGTCCATTTACACTATAACATTCAGGTTTAAATAATTCTCTCATAAGAAAATGCAAACTGCATATTTACTATTATTTTCACGCAGACTAGCAGTTTTCACATGTTTTACGACAATTAGGTGGAAATAAGTCCTTAAAGGCAAAATTGTTTTATTTCACAAAGGTAAGTCTACTTTTACTATTACATTCAGGTTTGGATCATTCTCTCATAAGAAAATGCAAACTGCATATTAACCATTATTTTAATGCAGACAAGCAGTTTTTACATGCTTCAAGACAATTGCGTGCAAAATTGCCTTATTTTACAAAGGTAAGTCTATTTACACTATAACATTCAGGTTTGGATCATTCTCTCATAACAAAATGCAAACTGCATATTAACCATTATTTTAATGCAGACAAGCAGTTTTTACATGCTTCACGACAATTGCGTGCAAATAAGTCCTTATAGGCAAAATTGCTTTATTTCATGAAGGTAAGTCTACTTACACTATAACATTCAGGTTTGGATCATTCTCTCATAAGAAAATGCAAACTGCATATTAACCATTATTTTAACGCAGACAAGCAGTTTTTACATGCTTCACGACAATTGCGTGCAAATGAGTCCTTATAGGCAAAATTGCTTTATTTTACAAAGGTAAGTCTATTTACACTATAACATTCAGGTTTGGATCATTCTCTCATAAGAAAATGCAAACTGCATATTAACCATTATTTAAACGCAGACAAGCAGTTTTTACATGCTTTACGACAATTAGGTGCAAATGAGTCTTTAAAGGCAAAATTGCTTTATTTCATGAGGGTAAGTCTATTTACACTATACATTCAGGTTTGGATCATTCTCTCATAAGAAAATGCAAACTGCAAATTAACTGTTATTTTAACGCATACAAGCAGTTTTTACAAGCTTAATGACAATTAGGTGCAAATGAGTCCTTATAGGCAAAATTGCTTTATTTCATGAGGGTTAGTCTATTTACACTATAACATTTAGGTTTGGATCATTCTCTCATAAGAAAATGCAAACTGCATATTTACTATCATTTTAACGCGTACAAGCAGTTTTTACATGCTTTATGACAATTAGGTGCAAATGAGTCCTTATAGGCAAAATTGCTTTATTTCATGAGGGTAAGTCCATTTACACTATAACATTCAGGTTTAGATCATTCTCTCATAAGAAAATGCAAACTGCATATTAACCATTATTTTAAGGCATACAAGCAGTTTTTACATGCTTTATGACAATTAGGGGCAAATGGGTCCTTATAGGCAAAATTGCTTTATTTCATGAAGGTTAGTCTATTTACACTATAACATTCAGGTTTGGATTATTCTCTCATAAGAAAATGCAAACTGCATATTAACCATTATTTTAACGCAGACAAGCAGTTTTTACATGCTTTACGACAATTAGGTGCAAATGAGTCCTTATAGGCAAAATTGCTTTATTTCACAAAGGTAAGTTTACTTACACTATAACATTCAGGTTTGGATCATTCTCTCATAAGAAAATGCAAACTGAATATTGACTATCATTTTCACGCAGACAAGCAGTTTTTACATGCTTTATGACAATTAGGGGCAAATGAGTCCTTATAGGCAAAATTGCTTTATTTCATGAAGGTAAGTCTATTTACACTCTAACATTCAGGTTTGGATCATTCTCTCATAAGAAAATGCAAACTGCATATTAACCATTATTTTAACGCTGACAAGCAGTTTTTACATGCTTTACGACAATTAGGTGGAAATAAGTCCTTAAAGGCAAAATTGTTTTATTTCACAAAGGTAAGTCTACTTTCACTATAACATTCAGGTTTGGATCATTCTCTCATAAGAAAATGCAAACTGCATATTAACCATTATTTTAACGCAGACAAGCAGTTTTTACATGCTTCACGACAATTGCGTGTAAATGAGTCCTTATAAGCAAATCTCTTTATTTTACAAAGGAAAGTCTATTTACACTATAACATTCAGGTTTGGATCATTCTCTCATAAGAAAATGCAAACTGCATATTAACCATTATTTTAACGCATACAAGCAGTTTTTACATGCTTTATGACAATTAGGGGCAAATGAGTCCTTATAGGCAAAATTGCTTGATTTCATGAAGGTAAGTCTATTTACACTATAACATTCAGGTTTGGATCATTCTCTCATAAGAAAATGCAAACTGCATATTAACCATTATTTAAACGCAGACAAGCAGTTTTTTCATGCTTTATGACAATTAGGTGCAAATGAGTCTTTATAGGCAAAATTGATTTATTTCATGAGGGTAAGTCTATTTACACTATAACCTTCAGGTTTGGATCATTCTCTCATAAGAAAATGCAAACTGCATATTTACTATCATTTTCACGCAGACAAGCAGTTTTTACATGTTTTACGACAATTAGGTGCAAATAAGTCCTTAAAGGCAAAATTGTTTTATTTCACAAAGGTAAGTCTACTTTCACTATAACAATCAGGTTAAAATCATTCTCTCAAAAGAAAATGCAATTTGCATATTAACCATTATTTTGACGCAGACAAGCAGTTTTTACATGCTTTACGACAATAAGGTGCAAATGAGTCATTAAAGGCAAAATTGTTTTATTTCATGAGGGTTAGTCTATTTACACTATAACATTCAGGTTTGGATCATTCTCTCATAAGAAAATGCAAACTGCATATTTAATATCATTTTCACGCTGACAAGCAGTTTTTACATGCTTCACGACAATTGCGTGCAAATAAGTCCTTATAGCCAAAATTGCTTTATTTTACAAACGTAAGTCTATTTACACTATAACATTCAGGTTTGGATCATTCTCTCATAACAAAATGCAAACTGCATATTAACCATTATTTTAATGCAGACAAGCAGTTTTTACATGCTTCACGACAATTGCGTGCAAATAAGTCCTTATAGGCAAAATTGCTTTATTTCATGAAGGTAAGTCTACTTACACTATAACATTCAGGTTTGGATCATTCTCTCATAAGAAAATGCAAACTGCATATTAACCATTATTTTAACGCAGACAAGCAGTTTTTACATGCTTCACGACAATTGCGTGCAAATGAGTCCTTATAGGCAAAATTGCTTTATTTTACAAAGGTAAGTCTATTTACACTATAACATTCAGGTTTGGATCATTCTCTCATAAGAAAATGCAAACTGCATATTAACCATTATTTAAACGCAGACAAGCAGTTTTTACATGCTTTACGACAATTAGGTGCAAATGAGTCTTTAAAGGCAAAATTGCTTTATTTCATGAGGGTAAGTCTATTTACACTATAACATTCAGGTTTGGATCATTCTCTCCTAAGAAAATGCAAACTGCATATTTACTATCATTTTAACGCATACAAGCAGTTTTTACATGCTTTATGACAATTAGGTGCAAATGAGTCCTTATAGGCAAAATTGCTTTATTTCATGAGGGTTAGTCTATTTACACTATAACATTCAGGTTTGGATCATTCTCTCATAAGAAAATGCAAACTGAATATTGACTATCATTTTCACGCAGACAAGCAGTTTTTACATGGCTTACGACAATTAGGTGCAAATAAGTCCTTAATGGCAAAATTGTTTTATTTCACAAAGGTAAGTCTACTTTCACTATAACATTCAGGTTTGGATCATTCTCTCATAAGAAAATGCTAACTGCATATTAACCTTTATTTTAACGCAGACAAGCAGTTTTTACATGCTTTACGACAATTAGGTGCAAATGAGTCCTTATAGGCAAAATTGCTTTATTTCACAAAGGTAAGTTTACTTACACTATAACATTCAGGTTTGGATCATTCTCTCACAAGAAAATGCAAACAGCATATTAACTATTATTTTAACGCATACAAGCAGTTTTTACAAGCTTTATGACAATTAGGTGCAAATGAGTCCTTATAGGCAAAATTGCTTTATTTTACAAAGGTAAGTCTATTTACACTATAACATTCAGGTTTGGATCATTCTCTCATAAGAAAATGCAATCTGCATATTAACCATTATTTGAACGCATACAAGCAGTTTTTACATGTTTTATGACAATTAGGGGCAAATGAGTCCTTATATTCAAAATTGCTTTAATTCATGAAGGTAAGTCTATTTACACTCTAACATTCAGGTTTGGATCATTCTCTCATAAGAAAATGCAAACTGCATATTAACCATTATTTTAACGCTGACAAGCAGTTTTTACATGCTTTACGACAATTAGGTGGAAATAAGTCCTTAAAGGCAAAATTGTTTTATTTCACAAAGGTAAGTCTACTTTCACTATAACATTCAGGTTTGGATCATTCTCTCATAAGAAAATGCAAACTGCATATTAACCATTATTTTAACGCAGACAAGCAGTTTTTACATGCTTTATGACAATTAGGGGCAAATGAGTCCTTATAGGCAAAATTGCTTGATTTCATGAAGGTAAGTCTATTTACACTATAACATTCAGGTTTGGATCATTCTCTCATAAGAAAATGCAAACTGCATATTAACCATTATTTTAACGCATACAAGCAGTTTTTACATGCTTTATGACAATTAGGGGCAAATGAGTCCTTATAGGCAAAATTGCTTGATTTCATGAAGGTAAGTCTATTTACACTATAACATTCAGGTTTTGATCATTCTCTCATAAGAAAATGCAAACTGCATATTAACCATTATTTAAACGCAGACAAGCAGTTTTTTCATGCTTTATGACAATTAGGTGCAAATGAGTCCTTATATGCAAAATTGCTTTATTTTACAAAGGTAAATCTATTTACACTATAACATTCAGGTTTGGATCATTCTCTCATAAGAAAATGCAATCTGCATATTAACCATTATTTGAACGCATACAAGCAGTTTTTACATGCTTTATGACAATTAGGTGCAAATGAGTCCTTATAGGCAAAATTGCTTTATTTCACAAAGGTAAGTTTACTTACACTATAACATTCAGGTTTGGATCATTCTCTCACAAGAAAATGCAAACTGCATATTAACTGTTATTTTAACGCATACAAGCAGTTTTTACAAGCTTTATGACAATTAGGTGCAAATGAGTCCTTATAGGCAAAATTGCTTTATTTTACAAAGGTAAGTCTATTTACACTATAACATTCAGGTTTGGATCATTCTCTCATAAGAAAATGCAATCTGCATATTAACCATTATTTGAACGCATACAAGCAGTTTTTACATGCTTTATGACAATTAGGGGCAAATGAGTCTTTATAGGCAAAATTGATTTATTTCATGAGGGTAAGTCTATTTACACTATAAACTTAAGGTTTGGATCGTTCTCTCATAAGAAAATGCAAACTGCATATTTACTATCATTTTCACGCAGACAAGCAGTTTTTACATGTTTTACGACAATTAGGTGCAAATAAGTCCTTAAAGGCAAAATTGTTTTATTTCACAAAGGTAAGTCTACTTTCACTATAACAATCAGGTTAAAATCATTCTCTCATAAGAAAATGCAATTTGCATATTAACCATTATTTTGACGCAGACAAGCAGTTTTTACATGCTTCACGACAATTGCGTGCAAATGAGTCCTTATAGGCAAAATTGCTTTATTTCATGAGGGTAAGTCTATTTACACTATAACATTCAGGTTTGGATCATTTTCTCAAAAGATAATGCAAACTGATCATTTCCTATAATTTTCACGCAGATAAGCAGTATTTACATGCTTTATGACAACTAGGTTCAAATGAGTCCTTATAGGCAAAAGTGCTCTATTTCATGAGGGTAAGTCTATTTACACTATAACATTCAGGTTTAGATCATTCTCTCATAAGAAAATGCAAACTGCATATTTACTATTATTTTCACGCAGACTAGCAGTTTTCACATGTTTTACGACAATTAGGTGGAAATAAGTCCTTAAAGGCAAAATTGTTTTATTTCACAAAGGTAAGTCTACTTTTACTATTACATTCAGGTTTGGATCATTCTCTCATAAGAAAATGCCAACTGCATATTTACTATCATTTTCACGCAGACAAGCAGTTTTTACATGCTTCAAGACAATTGCGTGCAAAATTGCTTTATTTTACAAAGGTAAGTCTATTTACACTATAACATTCAGGTTTGGATCATTCTCTCATAAGAGAATGCAAACTTCATATTAACCATTATTTTAACGCAGACAAGCAGTTTTTACATGCGTCACGACAATTGCGTGCAAATGAGTCCTTATAGGCAAAATTGCGTTATTTTACAAAGGTAAGTCTATTTTCACTATAACATTCAGGTTTGGATCATTTCTCTCATAAGAAAATGCATACTGCATATTAACCATTATTTTAACGCATACAAGCAGTTTTTACATGCTTTATGACAATTAGGGGCAAATGAGTCCTTATAGGCAAAATTGCGTTATTTCATTAAGGTAAGTCTATTTACACTATTATATTCAGGTTTGGATCATTCTCTCATAAGAAAATGCAAACTGCATATTAACCATTATTTTAACGCATACAAGCAGTTTTTACATGCTTTACGACAATTAGGTGCAAATGAGTCCTTATAGGCAAAAGTGCTTTATTTCATGAGGGTAAGTCTATTTACACTATAACATTCAGGTTTAGATCATTCTCTCATAAGAAAATGCAAACTGCATATTTACTATCATTTTTACGCAGACTAGCAGTTTTCACATGTTTTACGACAATTAGGTGGAAATAAGTCCTTAAAGGCAAAATCGTTTTATTTCACAAAGGTAAGTCTACTTTTACTATTACATTCAGGTTTGGATCATTCTCTCATAAGAAAATGCAAACTGCATATTAACCATTATTTTAACGCAGACAAGCAGTTTTTACATGCTTCACGACAATTGCGTGCAAATGAGTCCTTATAGGCAAAATTGCTTTATTTCATGAGGGTAAGTCTATTTACACTATGACATTCAGGTTTAGATCATTCCCTCTTAAGAAAATGCAAACTGCATATTAACCATTATTTTAACGCATACAAGCAGTTTTTACATGCTTTATGACAATTAGGGGCAAATGAGTCTTCATAGGCAAAATTGCTTTATTTCATGAAGGTAAGTCTATTTACACTATAACATTCAGGATTGGATCTATCTCTCATAAGATTATGCAAACTGCATATTAACCATTATTTAAACGCAGGCAAGCAGTTTTTACATGCTTTACGACAATTAGGTGCAAATGAGTCTTTATAGGCAAATTTGCTTTATTTCATGAGGGTAAGTCTATTTACACTATAACATTCAGGTTTGGATCATTCTCTCATAAGAAAATGCAAACTGCATATTTACTATCATTTTCACGCAGACAAGCAGTTTTTACATGCTTCACGACAATTGCGTGCAAATGAGTCCTTATAGGCAAAATTGCTTTATTTTACAAAGGTAAGTCTATTTACACTATAACATTCAGGTTTGGATCATTCTCTGATAAGAAAATGCAAACTGCATATTAACCATTATTTTAACGCATACAAGCAGTTTTTACATGCTTTATGACAATAAAGGGCAAATGAGTCCTTATAGGCAAAATTGCTTTATTTCATGAAGGTAAGTCTATTTACACTATAACATTCAGGTTTGGATCATTTTCTCATAAGAAAATGCAAACTGCATATTAACCATTATTTTAACGCAGACAAGCAGTTTTTACATGCTTTACGACAATTAGGTGCAAATGAGTCCTAATAGGCAAAATTGCTTTGATTTACAAAGGTAAGTTTACTTAAACTATAACGTTTAGGTTTGGATCATTCTCTCATAAGAAAATGCAAACTGCATATTAACTATTATTTTAACGCATACAAGCAGTTTTTACAAGCTTTATGACAATTAGGTGCAAATGAGTCCTTATAGGCAAAATTGCTTTATTTTACAAAGGGAAGTCTATTTACACTATAACATTCAGGTTTGGATCATTCTCTGATAAGAAAATGCAAACTGCATATTAACCATTATTTTAACGCATACTAGCAGTTTTTACATGCTTTATGACAATTAAGTGCAAATGAGTCCTTATATGCAAAATTGCTTAATTTCATGAATGCTAGTCTATTTACACTATAACATTCAGGTTTGGATTATTCTCTCATAAGAAAATGCAAACTGCATATTAACCATTATTTTAACGCAGACAAGCAGTTTTTACATGCTTTACGACAATTAGGTGCAAATGAGTCCTTATAGGCAAAATTGCTTTATTTCATGAGGGTTAGTCTATTTACACTATAACATTTAGGTTTGGATCATTCTCTCATAAGAAAATGCAAACTGCATATTTACTATCATTTTAACGCATACAAGCAGTTTTTACATGCTTTATGACAATTAGGTGCAAATGAGTCCTTATAGGCAAAATTGCTTTATTTCATGAGGGTAAGTCCATTTACACTATAACATTCAGGTTTAGATCATTCTCTCATAAGAAAATGCAAACTGCATATTAACCATTATTTTAAGGCATACAAGCAGTTTTTACATGCTTTATGACAATTAGGGGCAAATGGGTCCTTATAGGCAAAATTGCTTTATTTCATGAAGGTTAGTCTATTTACACTATAACATTCAGGTTTGGATTATTCTCTCATAAGAAAATGCAAACTGCATATTAACCATTATTTTAACGCAGACAAGCAGTTTTTACATGCTTTACGACAATTAGGTGCAAATGAGTCCTTATAGGCAAAATTGCTTTATTTCACAAAGGTAAGTTTACTTACACTATAACATTCAGGTTTGGATCATTCTCTCATAAGAAAATGCAAACTGAATATTGACTATCATTTTCACGCAGACAAGCAGTTTTTACATGCTTTATGACAATTAGGGGCAAATGAGTCCTTATAGGCAAAATTGCTTTATTTCATGAAGGTAAGTCTATTTACACTATAACATTCAGGTTTGGATCATTCTCTCATAAGAAAATGCAAACTGCATATTAACCATTATTTTAACGCTGACAAGCAGTTTTTACATGCTTTACGACAATTAGGTGGAAATAAGTCCTTAAAGGCAAAATTGTTTTATTTCACAAAGGTAAGTCTACTTTCACTATAACATTCAGGTTTGGATCATTCTCTCATAAGAAAATGCAAACTGCATATTAACCATTATTTTAACGCAGACAAGCAGTTTTTACATGCTTCACGACAATTGCGTGTAAATGAGTCCTTATAAGCAAATCTCTTTATTTTACAAAGGTAAGTCTATTTACACTATAACATTCAGGTTTGGATCATTCTCTCATAAGAAAATGCAAACTGCATATTAACCATTATTTTAACGCATACAAGCAGTTTTTACATGCTTTATGACAATTAGGGGCAAATGAGTCCTTATAGGCAAAATTGCTTGATTTCATGAAGGTAAGTCTATTTACACTATAACATTCAGGTTTGGATCATTCTCTTATAAGAAAATGCAAACTGCATATTAACCATTATTTAAACGCAGACAAGCAGTTTTTTCATGCTTTATGACAATTAGGTGCAAATGAGTCTTTATAGGCAAAATTGATTTATTTCATGAGGGTAAGTCTATTTACACTATAACCTTCAGGTTTGGATCATTCTCTCATAAGAAAATGCAAACTGCATATTTACTATCATTTTCACGCAGACAAGCAGTTTTTACATGTTTTACGACAATTAGGTGCAAATAAGTCCTTAAAGGCAAAATTGTTTTATTTCACAAAGGTAAGTCTACTTTCACTATAACAATCAGGTTAAAATCATTCTCTCAAAAGAAAATGCAATTTGCATATTAACCATTATTTTGACGCAGACAAGCAGTTTTTACATGCTTTACGACAATAAGGTGCAAATGAGTCATTAAAGGCAAAATTGTTTTATTTCATGAGGGTTAGTCTATTTACACTATAACATTCAGGTTTGGATCATTCTCTCATAAGAAAATGCAAACTGCATATTTAATATCATTTTCACGCAGACAAGCAGTTTTTACATGCTTCACGACAATTGCGTGCAAATAAGTCCTTATAGCCAAAATTGCTTTATTTTACAAACGTAAGTCTATTTACACTATAACATTCAGGTTTGGATCATTCTCTCATAACAAAATGCAAACTGCATATTAACCATTATTTTAATGCAGACAAGCAGTTTTTACATGCTTCACGACAATTGCGTGCAAATAAGTCCTTATAGGCAAAATTGCTTTATTTCATGAAGGTAAGTCTACTTACACTATAACATTCAGGTTTGGATCATTCTCTCATAAGAAAATGCAAACTGCATATTAACCATTATTTTAACGCAGACAAGCAGTTTTTACATGCTTCACGACAATTGCGTGCAAATGAGTCCTTATAGGCAAAATTGCTTTATTTTACAAAGGTAAGTCTATATACACTATAACATTCAGGTTTGGATCATTCTCTCATAAGAAAATGCAAACTGCATATTAACCATTATTTAAACGCAGACAAGCAGTTTTTACATGCTTTACGACAATTAGGTGCAAATGAGTCTTTAAAGGCAAAATTGCTTTATTTCATGAGGGTAAGTCTATTTACACTATACATTCAGGTTTGGATCATTCTCTCATAAGAAAATGCAAACTGCTTATTAACTATTATTTTAACGCATACAAGCAGTTTTTACAAGCTTTATGACAATTAGGTGCAAATGAGTCCTTATAGGCAAAATTGCTTTATTTCATGAGGGTTAGTCTATTTACACTATAATATTCAGGTTTGGATCATTCTCTCATAAGAAAATGCAAACTGCATATTTACTATCATTTTAACGCATACAAGCAGTTTTTACATGCTTTATGACAATTAGGTGCAAAGGAGTCCTTATAGGCAAAATTGCTTTATTTCATGAGGGTTAGTCTATTTACACTATAACATTCAGGTTTGGATCATTCTCTCATAAGAAAATGCAAACTGAATATTGACTATCATTTTCACGCAGACAAGCAGTTTTTACATGGCTTACGACAATTAGGTGCAAATAAGTCCTTAATGGCAAAATTGTTTTATTTCACAAAGGTAAGTCTACTTTCACTATAACATTCAGGTTTGGATCATTCTCTCATAAGAAAATGCTAACTGCATATTAACCTTTATTTTAACGCAGACAAGCAGTTTTTACATGCTTTACGACAATTAGGTGCAAATGAGTCCTTATAGGCAAAATTGCTTTATTTCACAAAGGTAAGTTTACTTACACTATAACATTCAGGTTTGGATCATTCTCTCACAAGAAAATGCAAACTGCATATTAACTATTATTTTAACGCATACAAGCAGTTTTTACAAGCTTTATGACAATTAGGTGCAAATGAGTCCTTATAGGCAAAATTGCTTTATTTTACAAAGGTAAGTCTATTTACACTATAACATTCAGGTTTGGATCATTCTCTCATAAGAAAATGCAATCTGCATATTAACCATTATTTGAACGCATACAAGCAGTTTTTACATGTTTTATGACAATTAGGGGCAAATGAGTCCTTATATTCAAAATTGCTTTAATTCATGAAGGTAAGTCTATTTACACTCTAACATTCAGGTTTGGATCATTCTCTCATAAGAAAATGCAAACTGCATATTAACCATTATTTTAACGCTGACAAGCAGTTTTTACATGCTTTACGACAATTAGGTGGAAATAAGTCCTTAAAGGCAAAATTGTTTTATTTCACAAAGGTAAGTCTACTTTCACTATAACATTCAGGTTTGGATCATTCTCTCATAAGAAAATGCAAACTGCATATTAACCATTATTTTAACGCAGACAAGCAGTTTTTACATGCTTTATGACAATTAGGGGCAAATGAGTCCTTATAGGCAAAATTGCTTGATTTCATGAAGGTAAGTCTATTTACACTATAACATTCAGGTTTGGATCATTCTCTCATAAGAAAATGCAAACTGCATATTAACCATTATTTTAACGCATACAAGCAGTTTTTACATGCTTTATGACAATTAGGGGCAAATGAGTCCTTATAGGCAAAATTGCTTGATTTCATGAAGGTAAGTCTATTTACACTATAACATTCAGGTTTTGATCATTCTCTCATAAGAAAATGCAAACTGCATATTAACCATTATTTAAACGCAGACAAGCAGTTTTTTCATGCTTTATGACAATTAGGTGCAAATGAGTCCTTATATGCAAAATTGCTTTATTTTACAAAGGTAAATCTATTTACACTATAACATTCAGGTTTGGATCATTCTCTCATAAGAAAATGCAATCTGCATATTAACCATTATTTGAACGCATACAAGCAGTTTTTACATGCTTTATGACAATTAGGTGCAAATGAGTCCTTATAGGCAAAATTGCTTTATTTCACAAAGGTAAGTTTACTTACACTATAACATTCAGGTTTGGATCATTCTCTCACAAGAAAATGCAAACTGCATATTAACTATTATTTTAACGCATACAAGCAGTTTTTACAAGCTTTATGACAATTAGGTGCAAATGAGTCCTTATAGGCAAAATTGCTTTATTTTACAAAGGTAAGTCTATTTACACTATAACATTCAGGTTTGGATCATTCTCTCATAAGAAAATGCAATCTGCATATTAACCATTATTTGAACGCATACAAGCAGTTTTTACATGCTTTATGACAATTAGGGGCAAATGAGTCTTTATAGGCAAAATTGATTTATTTCATGAGGGTAAGTCTATTTACACTATAACCTTAAGGTTTGGATCGTTCTCTCATAAGAAAATGCAAACTGCATATTTACTATCATTTTCACGCAGACAAGCAGTTTTTACATGTTTTACGACAATTAGGTGCAAATAAGTCCTTAAAGGCAAAATTGTTTTATTTCACAAAGGTAAGTCTACTTTCGCTATAACAATCAGGTTAAAATCATTCTCTCATAAGAAAATGCAATTTGCATATTAACCATTATTTTGACGCAGACAAGCAGTTTTTACATGCTTCACGACAATTGCGTGCAAATGAGTCCTTATAGGCAAAATTGCTTTATTTCATGAGGGTAAGTCTATTTACACTATAACATTCAGGTTTGGATCATTTTCTCAAAAGATAATGCAAACTGATCATTTCCTATAATTTTCACGCAGATAAGCAGTATTTACATGCTTTATGACAACTAGGTTCAAATGAGTCCTTATAGGCAAAAGTGCTCTATTTCATGAGGGTAAGTCTATTTACACTATAACATTCAGGTTTAGATCATTCTCTCATAAGAAAATGCAAACTGCATATTTACTATTATTTTCACGCAGACTAGCAGTTTTCACATGTTTTACGACAATTAGGTGGAAATAAGTCCTTAAAGGCAAAATTGTTTTATTTCACAAAGGTAAGTCTACTTTTACTATTACATTCAGGTTTGGATCATTCTCTCATAAGAAAATGCCAACTGCATATTTACTATCATTTTCACGCAGACAAGCAGTTTTTACATGCTTCAAGACAATTGCGTGCAAAATTGCTTTATTTTACAAAGGTAAGTCTATTTACACTATAACATTCAGGTTTGGATCATTCTCTCATAAGAGAATGCAAACTTCATATTAACCATTATTTTAACGCAGACAAGCAGTTTTTACATGCGTCACGACAATTGCGTGCAAATGAGTCCTTATAGGCAAAATTGCGTTATTTTACAAAGGTAAGTCTATTTTCACTATAACATTCAGGTTTGGATCATTTCTCTCATAAGAAAATGCATACTGCATATTAACCATTATTTTAACGCATACAAGCAGTTTTTACATGCTTTATGACAATTAGGGGCAAATGAGTCCTTATAGGCAAAATTGCGTTATTTCATTAAGGTAAGTCTATTTACACTATTATATTCAGGTTTGGATCATTCTCTCATAAGAAAATGCAAACTGCATATTAACCATTATTTTAACGCATACAAGCAGTTTTTACATGCTTTACGACAATTAGGTGCAAATGAGTCCTTATAGGCAAAAGTGCTTTATTTCATGAGGGTAAGTCTATTTACACTATAACATTCAGGTTTAGATCATTCTCTCATAAGAAAATGCAAACTGCATATTTACTATCATTTTTACGCAGACTAGCAGTTTTCACATGTTTTACGACAATTAGGTGGAAATAAGTCCTTAAAGGCAAAATCGTTTTATTTCACAAAGGTAAGTCTACTTTTACTATTACATTCAGGTTTGGATCATTCTCTCATAAGAAAATGCAAACTGCATATTAACCATTATTTTAACGCAGACAAGCAGTTTTTACATGCTTCACGACAATTGCGTGCAAATGAGTCCTTATAGGCAAAATTGCTTTATTTCATGAGGGTAAGTCTATTTACACTATAACATTCAGGTTTAGATCATTCCCTCTTAAGAAAATGCAAACTGCATATTAACCATTATTTTAACGCATACAAGCAGTTTTTACATGCTTTATGACAATTAGGGGCAAATGAGTCTTCATAGGCAAAATTGCTTTATTTCATGAAGGTAAGTCTATTTACACTATAACATTCAGGATTGGATCTATCTCTCATAAGATTATGCAAACTGCATATTAACCATTATTTAAACGCAGGCAAGCAGTTTTTACATGCTTTACGACAATTAGGTGCAAATGAGTCTGTATAGGCAAATTTGCTTTATTTCATGAGGGTAAGTCTATTTACACTATAACATTCAGGTTTGGATCATTCTCTCATAAGAAAATGCAAACTGCATATTTACTATCATTTTCACGCAGACAAGCAGTTTTTACATGCTTCACGACAATTGCGTGCAAATGAGTCCTTATAGGCAAAATTGCTTTATTTTACAAAGGTAAGTCTATTTACACTATAACATTCAGGTTTGGATCATTCTCTGATAAGAAAATGCAAACTGCATATTAACCATTATTTTAACGCATACAAGCAGTTTTTACATGCTTTATGACAATAAAGGGCAAATGAGTCCTTATAGGCAAAATTGCTTTATTTCATGAAGGTAAGTCTATTTACACTATAACATTCAGGTTTGGATCATTTTCTCATAAGAAAATGCAAACTGCATATTAACCATTATTTTAACGCAGACAAGCAGTTTTTACATGCTTTACGACAATTAGGTGCAAATGAGTCCTAATAGGCAAAATTGCTTTGATTTACAAAGGTAAGTTTACTTAAACTATAACGTTTAGGTTTGGATCATTCTCTCATAAGAAAATGCAAACTGCATATTAACTATTATTTTAACGCATACAAGCAGTTTTTACAAGCTTTATGACAATTAGGTGCAAATGAGTCCTTATAGGCAAAATTGCTTTATTTTACAAAGGTAAGTCTATTTACACTATAACATTCAGGTTTGGATCATTCTCTGATAAGAAAATGCAAACTGCATATTAACCATTATTTTAACGCATACTAGCAGTTTTTACATGCTTTATGACAATTAAGTGCAAATGAGTCCTTATATGCAAAATTGCTTAATTTCATGAATGCTAGTCTATTTACACTATAACATTCAGGTTTGGATTATTCTCTCATAAGAAAATGCAAACTGCATATTAACCATTATTTTAACGCAGACAAGCAGTTTTTACATGCTTTACGACAATTAGGTGCAAATGAGTCCTTATAGGCAAAATTGCTTTATTTCACAAAGGTAAGTTTACTTACACTATAACATTCAGGTTTGGATCATTTTCTCATAAGAAAATGCAAACTGCATATTAACCATTATTTTAACGCAGACAAGCGGTTTTTACATGCTTCACGACAATTGCGTGCAAATGAGTCCTTATAGGCAAAATTGCTTTATTTTACAAAGGTTAGTCTATTTACACTATAACATTCAGGTTTGGATCATTCTCTCATAAGAAAACGCAAACTGCATATAACCATTATTTTAACGCATACAAGCAGTTTTTACATGCTTTATGACAATTAGGGGCAAATTAGTCCTTATAGGCAAAATTGCTTTATTTCATGAAGGTAAGTCTATTTACACTATAACATTCAGGTTTGGATCATTCTCTCATAAATAAATGCAAACTGCATATTAACCATTATTTAAACGCAGACAAGCAGTTTTTACATGCTTTATGACAATTAGGTGCAAATGAGTCTTTATAGGCAAAATTGCTTTATTTTATGAGGGTAAGTCTATTTACACTATAACATTCAGGTTTGGATCATTCTCTCATAAGAAAATGCAAACTGCATATTTACTATCATTTTCACGCAGACAAGCAGTTTTTTCATGTTTTACGACAATTAGGTGCAAATAAGGCCTTAAAGGCAAAATTGTTTTTTTTCACAAAGGTAAGTCTACTTTCACTATAATAATCAGGTTTGGATCATTCTCTCATAAGAAAATGCAAACTGCATATTAACCATTATTTTAACGCATACAAGCAGTTTTTACATGCTTTATGACAATTAGGGGCAAATGAGTCTTCATAGGCAAAATTGCTTTATTTCATGAAGGTAAGTCTATTTACACTATAACATTCAGGATTGGATCTATCTCTCATAAGATTATGCAAACTGCATATTAACCATTATTTAAACGCAGGCAAGCAGTTTTTACATGCTTTACGACAATTAGGTGCAAATGAGTCTTTATAGGCAAATTTGCTTTATTTCATGAGGGTAAGTCTATTTACACTATAACATTCAGGTTTGGATCATTCTCTCATAAGAAAATGCAAACTGCATATTTACTATCATTTTCACGCAGACAAGCAGTTTTTACATGCTTCACGACAATTGCGTGCAAATGAGTCCTTATAGGCAAAATTGCTTTATTTTACAAAGGTAAGTCTATTTACACTATAACATTCAGGTTTGGATCATTCTCTGATAAGAAAATGCAAACTGCATATTAACCATTATTTTAACGCATACAAGCAGTTTTTACATGCTTTATGACAATAAAGGGCAAATGAGTCCTTATAGGCAAAATTGCTTTATTTCATGAAGGTAAGTCTAGTTACACTATAACATTCAGGTTTGGATCATTTTCTCATAAGAAAATGCAAACTGCATATTAACCATTATTTTAACGCAGACAAGCAGTTTTTACATGCTTTACGACAATTAGGTGCAAATGAGTCCTTATAGGCAAAATTGCTTTGATTTACAAAGGTAAGTTTACTTAAACTATAACGTTTAGGTTTGGATCATTCTCTCATAAGAAAATGCAAACTGCATATTAACTATTATTTTAACGCATACAAGCAGTTTTTACAAGCTTTATGACAATTAGGTGCAAATGAGTCCTTATAGGCAAAATTGCTTTATTTTACAAAGGTAAGTCTATTTACACTATAACATTCAGGTTTGGATCATTCTCTGATAAGAAAATGCAAACTGCATATTAAACATTATTTTAACGCATACTAGCAGTTTTTACATGCTTTATGACAATTAAGTGCAAATGAGTCCTTATATGCAAAATTGCTTAATTTCATGAATGCTAGTCTATTTACACTATAACATTCAGGTTTGGATTATTCTCTCATAAGAAAATGCAAACTGCATATTAACCATTATTTTAACGCAGACAAGCAGTTTTTACATGCTTTACGACAATTAGGTGCAAATGAGTCCTTATAGGCAAAATTGCTTTATTTCACAAAGGTAAGTTTACTTACACTATAACATTCAGGTTTGGATCATTTTCTCATAAGAAAATGCAAACTGCATATTAACCATTATTTTAACGCAGACAAGCGGTTTTTACATGCTTCACGACAATTGCGTGCAAATGAGTCCTTATAGGCAAAGTTGCTTTATTTTACAAAGGTTAGTCTATTTACACTATAACATTCAGGTTTGGATCATTCTCTCATAAGAAAACGCAAACTGCATATAACCGCTATTTTAACGCATACAAGCAGTTTTTACATGCTTTATGACAATTAGGGGCAAATTAGTCCTTATAGGCAAAATTGCTTTATTTCATGAAGGTAAGTCTATTTACACTATAACATTCAGGTTTGGATCATTCTCTCATAAATAAATGCAAACTGCATATTAACCATTATTTAAACGCAGACAAGCAGTTTTTACATGCTTTATGACAATTAGGTGCAAATGAGTCTTTATAGGCAAAATTGCTTTATTTTATGAGGGTAAGTCTATTTACACTATAACATTCAGGTTTGGATCATTCTCTCATAAGAAAATGCAAACTGCATATTTACTATCATTTTCACGCAGACAAGCAGTTTTTTCATGTTTTACGACAATTAGGTGCAAATAAGGCCTTAAAGGCAAAATTGTTTTTTTTTCACAAAGGTAAGTCTACTTTCACTATAATAATCAGGTTTGGATCATTCTCTCATAAGAAAATGCAAACTGCATATTAACCATTATTTTATCGCAGACAAGCAGTTTTTACATGTTTTACGACAATTAGGTGCAAATGAGCCCTTATAGGCAAAATTGCTTTATTTCACAAAGGTAAGTTTACTTACACTATAACATTCAGGTTTGGATCAATATCTCATAAGAAAATGCAAACTGCACATTTACTATCATTTTAACGCAGACAATCAGTTTTTACATGCTTTACGACAATTAGGTGCAAATTAGTCCTTATAGGCAAAATTGCTTTATTTCATGAAGGTAAGTCTATTTACACTATAACATTCAGGTTTGGATCATTCTCTCATAAGAAAATGCAAACTGCATATTAACCATTATTTTAACGCATACCTACAAGCAGTTTTTACATGCTTTATGACAATTAGGGGCAAATGAGTCCTTATAGGCAAAATTGCTTTATTTCATGAAGGTAAGTCTATTTACACTATAACATTCAGGTTTGGATAATTCTGTCATAAGAAAATGCAAACTGCATATTAACCATTATTTTAACGCAGACAAGCAGTTTTTACATGCTTTATGACAATAAGGGGCAAATGAGTCCTTATAGGCAAAATTGCTTTATTTCATGAAGGTAAGTCTATTTACACTATAACATTCAGGTTTGGATCATTCTGTCATAAGAAAATGCAAACTGCATATTAACCATTATTTTAACGCAGACAAGCAGTTTTTACATGCTTTACGACAATTAGGTGCAAATGAGTCCTAATAGGCAAAATTGCTTTATTTTACAAAGGTAAGTTTACTTAAACTATAACATTCAGGTTTGGATCATTCTCTCATAAGAAAATGCAAACTGCATATTAACTATTATTTTAACGCATACAAGCAGTTTTTACAAGCTTTATGACAATTAGGTGCAAATGAGTCCTTATAGGCAAAATTGCTTTATTTTACAAAGGTAAGTCTATTTACACTATAACATTCAGGTTTGGATCATTCTCTGATAAGAAAATGCAAACTGCATATTAACCATTATTTTAACGCATACAAGCAGTTTTTACATGCTTTACGACAATTAGGTGCAAATGAGTCTTTATAGGCAAATTTGCTTTATTTCATGAGGGTAAGTCTATTTACACTATAACATTCAGGTTTGGATCATTCTCTCATAAGAAAATGCAAACTGCATATTAACCATTATTTTAACGCATACAAGCAGTTTTTACATGCTTTATGACAATTAGGTGCAAATGAGTCCTTATATGCAAAATTGCTTAATTTCATGAAGGCTAGTCTATTTACACTATAGCATTCAGGTTTGGATTATTCTATCATAAGAAAATGCAAACTGCATATTAACCATTATTTTAACGCAGACAAGCAGTTTTTACATTCTTTACGACAATTAGGTGCAAATGAGTCCTTATAGGCAAAATTGCTTTATTTCACAAAGGTAAGTTTACTTACACTATAACATTCAGGTTTGGATCATTCTCTCACAAGAAAATGCAAACTGCATATTAACTATTATTTTAACGCATACAAGCAGTTTTTACATGCCTTATGACAATTAGGTGCAAATGAGTCCTTATAGGCAAAATTGCTTTATTTCATGAGGGTAAGTCTATTTTCACTATAACATTCAGGTTTGGATCATTCTCTTATAAGAAAATGCAAACTGAATATTGACTATCATTTTCACGCAGACAAGCAGTTTTTACATGGTTTACGACAATTAGGTGCAAATAAGTCCTTAAAGGCAAAATTGTTTTATTTCAGAAAGGTAAGTCTACTTACACTATAACATTCAGGTTTGGATCATTTTCTCATAAGAAAATGCAAACTGCATATTAACCATTATTTTAACGCAGACAAGCGGTTTTTACATGCTTCACGACAATTGCGTGCAAATGAATCCTTATAGGCAAAATTGCTTTATTTTACAAAGGTTAGTCTATTTACACTATAACATTCAGGTTTGGATCATTCTCTCATAAGAAAATGCAAACTGCATATTAGCCATTATTTTAACGCATACAAGCAGTTTTTACATGCTTTATGACAATTAGGGGCAAATGAGTCCTTATAGGCAAAATTGCTTTATTTCATGAGGGTAAGTCTATTTACACTATAACATTCAGGTTTGGATCATTCTCTCATAAGAAAATGCAAACTGAATATTTACTATCATTTTCACGCAGACAAGCAGTTTTTACATGGTTTACGACAATTAGGTGCAAATAAGTCCATAAAGGCAAAATTGTTTTATTTCATGAGGGTGAGTCTATTTACACTATAACATTCAGGTTTGGATCATTCTCTCATAAGAAAATGCAAACTGCATATTTACTATCATTTTCACGCAGACAAGCAATTTTTACATGCTTCACGACAATTGCGTGCAAATGAGTCCTTACAGGCAAAATTGCTTTATTTCACAAAGGTAAGTCTATTTACACTATAACATTCAGGTTTGGATCATTCTCTGATAAGAAAATGCAAACTGCATATTAACCATTATTTTAACGCATACAAGCAGTTTTTACATGCTTTACGACAATTAGGTGCAAATGAGTCCTAATAGGCAAAATTGCTTTATTTTACAAAGGTAAGTTTACTTAAACTATAACATTCAGGTTTGGATCATTCTCTCATAAGAAAATGCAAACTGCATATTAACTATTATTTTAACGCATACAAGCAGTTTTTACAAGCTTTATGACAATTAGGTGCAAATGAGTCCTTATAGGCAAAATTGCTTTATTTTACAAAGGGTAGTCTATTTACACTATAACATTCAGGTTTGGATCATTCTCTCATAAGAAAATGCAAACTGCATATTAGCCATTATTTTAACGCATACAAGCAGTTTTTACATGCTTTATGACAATTAGGGGCAAATGAGTCCTTATAGGCAAAATTGCTTTATTTCATGAGGGTAAGTCTATTTACACTATAACATTCAGGTTTGGATCATTCTCTCATAAGAAAATGCAAACTGAATATTTACTATCATTTTCACGCAGACAAGCAGTTTTTACATGGTTTACAACAATTAGGTGCAAATAAGTCCATAAAGGCAAATTTGTTTTATTTCACAAAGGTAAGTCTATTTACACTATAACATTCAGGTTTGGATCATTTTCTCAAAAGATAATGCAAACTGATCATTTCCTATAATTTTCACGCAGATAAGCAGTATTTACATGCTTTATGACAACTAGGTTCAAATGAGTCCTTATAGGCAAAAGTGCTCTATTTCATGAGGGTAAGTCTATTTACACTATAACATTCAGGTTTAGATCATTCTCTCATAAGAAAATGCAAACTGCATATTTACTATTATTTTCACGCAGACTAGCAGTTTTCACATGTTTTACGACAATTAGGTGGAAATAAGTCCTTAAAGGCAAAATTGTTTTATTTCACAAAGGTAAGTCTACTTTTACTATTACATTCAGGTTTGGATCATTCTCTCATAAGAAAATGCCAACTGCATATTTACTATCATTTTCACGCAGACAAGCAGTTTTTACATGCTTCAAGACAATTGCGTGCAAAATTGCTTTATTTTACAAAGGTAAGTCTATTTACACTATAACATTCAGGTTTGGATCATTCTCTCATAAGAGAATGCAAACTTCATATTAACCATTATTTTAACGCAGACAAGCAGTTTTTACATGCGTCACGACAATTGCGTGCAAATGAGTCCTTATAGGCAAAATTGCGTTATTTTACAAAGGTAAGTCTATTTTCACTATAACATTCAGGTTTGGATCATTTCTCTCATAAGAAAATGCATACTGCATATTAACCATTATTTTATCGCATACAAGCAGTTTTTACATGCTTTATGACAATTAGGGGCAAATGAGTCCTTATAGGCAAAATTGCGTTATTTCATTAAGGTAAGTCTATTTACACTATTATATTCAGGTTTGGATCATTCTCTCATAAGAAAATGCAAACAGCATATTAACCATTATTTAAACGCATACAAGCAGTTTTTACATGCTTTACGACAATTAGGTGCAAATGAGTCCTTATAGGCAAAAGTGCTTTATTTCATGAGGGTAAGTCTATTTACACTATAACATTCAGGTTTAGATCATTCTCTCATAAGAAAATGCAAACTGCATATTTACTATCATTTTTACGCAGACTAGCAGTTTTCACATGTTTTACGACAATTAGGTGGAAATAAGTCCTTAAAGGCAAAATCGTTTTATTTCACAAAGGTAAGTCTACTTTTACTATTACATTCAGGTTTGGATCATTCTCTCATAAGAAAATGCAAACTGCATATTAACCATTATTTTAACGCAGACAAGCAGTTTTTACATGCTTCACGACAATTGCGTGCAAATGAGTCCTTATAGGCAAAATTGCTTTATTTCATGAGGGTAAGTCTATTTACACTATAACATTCAGGTTTAGATCATTCCCTCTTAAGAAAATGCAAACTGCATATTAACCATTATTTTAACGCATACAAGCAGTTTTTACATGCTTTATGACAATTAGGGGCAAATGAGTCTTCATAGGCAAAATTGCTTTATTTCATGAAGGTAAGTCTATTTACACTATAACATTCAGGATTGGATCTATCTCTCATAAGATTATGCAAACTGCATATTAACCATTATTTAAACGCAGGCAAGCAGTTTTTACATGCTTTACGACAATTAGGTGCAAATGAGTCTTTATAGGCAAATTTGCTTTATTTAATGAGGGTAAGTCTATTTACACTATAACATTCAGGTTTGGATCATTCTCTCATAAGAAAATGCAAACTGCATATTTACTATCATTTTCACGCAGACAAGCAGTTTTTACATGCTTCACGACAATTGCGTGCAAATGAGTCCTTATAGGCAAAATTGCTTTATTTTACAAAGGTAAGTCTATTTACACTATAACATTCAGGTTTGGATCATTCTCTGATAAGAAAATGCAAACTGCATATAAACCATTATTTTAACGCATACAAGCAGTTTTTACATGCTTTATGACAATAAAGGGCAAATGAGTCCTTATAGGCAAAATTGCTTTATTTCATTAAGGTAAGTCTATTTACACTATAACATTCAGGTTTGGATCATTTTCTCATAAGAAAATGCAAACTGCATATTAACCATTATTTTAACGCAGACAAGCAGTTTTTACATGCTTTACGACAATTAGGTGCAAATGAGTCCTAATAGGCAAAATTGCTTTGATTTACAAAGGTAAGTTTACTTAAACTATAACGTTTAGGTTTGGATCATTCTCTCATAAGAAAATGCAAACTGCATATTAACTATTATTTTAACGCATACAAGCAGTTTTTACAAGCTTTATGACAATTAGGTGCAAATGAGTCCTTATAGGCAAAATTGCTTTATTTTACAAAGGTAAGTCTATTTACACTATAACATTCAGGTTTGGATCATTCTCTGATAAGAAAATGCAAACTGCATATTAACCATTATTTTAACGCATACTAGCAGTTTTTACATGCTTTATGACAATTAAGTGCAAATGAGTCCTTATATGCAAAATTGCTTAATTTCATAAATGCTAGTCTATTTACACTATAACATTCAGGTTTGGATTATTCTCTCATAAGAAAATGCAAACTGCATATTAACCATTATTTTAACGCAGACAAGCAGTTTTTACATGCTTTACGACAATTAGGTGCAAATGAGTCCTTATAGGCAAAATTGCTTTATTTCACAAAGGTAAGTTTACTTACACTATAACATTCAGGTTTGGATCATTTTCTCATAAGAAAATGCAAACTGCATATTAACCATTATTTTAACGCAGACAAGCGGTTTTTACATGCTTCACGACAATTGCGTGCAAATGAGTCCTTATAGGCAAAATTGCTTTATTTTACAAAGGTTAGTCTATTTACACTATAACATTCAGGTTTGGATCATTCTCTCATAAGAAAACGCAAACTGCATATAACCATTATTTTAACGCATACAAGCAGTTTTTACATGCTTTATGACAATTAGGGGCAAATTAGTCCTTATAGGCAAAATTGCTTTATTTCATGAAGGTAAGTCTATTTACACTATAACATTCAGGTTTGGATCATTCTCTCATAAATAAATGCAAACTGCATATTAACCATTATTTAAACGCAGACAAGCAGTTTTTACATGCTTTATGACAATTAGGTGCAAATGAGTCTTTATAGGCAAAATTGCTTTATTTTATGAGGGTAAGTCTATTTACACTATAACATTCAGGTTTGGATCATTCTCTCATAAGAAAATGCAAACTGCATATTTACTATCATTTTCACGCAGACAAGCAGTTTTTTCATGTTTTACGACAATTAGGTGCAAATAAGGCCTTAAAGGCAAAATTGTTTTTTTTCACAAAGGTAAGTCTACTTTCACTATAATAATCAGGTTTGGATCATTCTCTCATAAGAAAATGCAAACTGCATATTAACCATTATTTTAATGCAGACAAGCAGTTTTTACATGCTTCACGACATTTGCGTGCAAATGAGTCCATATAGGCAAAATTGCTTTATTTCATGAAGGTAAGATTATTTACACTATAACATTTAGGTTTGGATCATTCTCTCATAAGAAAATGCAAACTGCATATTAACCATTATTTTATCGCAGACAAGCAGTTTTTACATGTTTTACGACAATTAGGTGCAAATGAGCCCTTATAGGCAAAATTGCTTTATTTCACAAAGGTAAGTTTACTTACACTATAACATTCAGGTTTGGATCAATATCTCATAAGAAAATGCAAACTGCACATTTACTATCATTTTAACGCAGACAATCAGTTTTTACATGCTTTACGACAATTAGGTGCAAATTAGTCCTTATAGGCAAAATTGCTTTATTTCATGAAGGTAAGTCTATTTACACTATAACATTCAGGTTTGGATCAATTTCTCAAAAGATAATGCAAATTGATCATTTCCTATTTTTTTCACGCAGACAAGCAGTATTTACATAGTTTATGACAATTAGGTGCAAATGTGGCCTTATAGGCAAAATTGCTTTATTTTACAAAGGCAAGTCTATTTACACTATAACATTCAGGTTTGGATCATTCTCTCATAAGAAAATGCAAACTGCACATTTACTATCATTTTAACGCAGACAATCAGTTTTTACATGCTTTACGACAATTAGGTGCAAATTAGTCCTTATAGGCAAAATTGCTTTATTTCATGAAGGTAAGTCTATTTACACTATAACATTCAGGTTTGGATCATTCTCTCATAAGAAAATGCAAACTGCATATTAACCATTATTTAAACGCAGACAAGCAGTTTTTACATGCTTTACGACAATTAGGTGCAAATGAGTCTTTATAGGCAAATTTGCTTTATTTCATGAGGGTAAGTCTATTTACACTATAACATTCAGGTTTGGATCATTCTCTCATAAGAAAATGCAAACTGCATATTTACTATCATTTTCACGCAGACAAGCAGTTTTTACATGCTTCACGACAATTGCGTGCAAATGAGTCCTTATAGGCAAAATTGCTTTATTTTACAAAGGTTAGTCCATTTACACTATAACATTCAGGTTTGGATCATTCTCTGATAAGAAAATGCAAACTGCATATTAACCATTTTTTTAACGCATACAAGCAGTTTTTACATGCTTTATGACAATAAGGGGCAAATGAGTCCTTATAGGCAAAATTGCTTTATTTCATGAAGGTAAGTCTATTTACACTATAACATTCAGGTTTAGATAATTCTGTCATAAGAGAATGCAAACTGCATATTAACCATTATTTTAACGCAGACAAGCAGTTTTTACATGCTTTATGACAATAAGGGGCAAATGAGTCCTTATAGGCAAAATTGCTTTATTTCATGAAGGTAAGTCTATTTACACTATAACATTCAGGTTTGGATCATTCTGTCATAAGAAAATGCAAACTGCATATTAACCATTATTTTAACGCAGACAAGCAGTTTTTACATGCTTTACGACAATTAGGTGCAAATGAGTCCTTATAGGCAAAATTGCTTTATTTCATGAGGGTTAGTCTATTTACACTATAACATTCAGGTTTGGATCATTCTCTCATAAGAAAATGCAAACTGCATATTAACTATTATTTTAACGCATACAAGCAGTTTTTACAAGCTTTATGACAATTAGGTGCAAATGAGTCCTTATAGGCAAAATTGCTTTATTTTACAAAGGTAAGTCTATTTACACTATAACATTCAGGTTTGGATCATTCTCTGATAAGAAAATGCAAACTGCATATTAACCATTATTTTAACGCATACAAGCAGTTTTTACATGCTTTACGACAATTAGGTGCAAATGAGTCTTTATAGGCAAATTTGCTTTATTTCATGAGGGTAAGTCTATTTACACTATAACATTCAGGTTTGGATCATTCTCTCATAAGAAAATGCAAACTGCATATTAACCATTATTTTAACGCATACAAGCAGTTTTTACATGCTTTATGACAATTAGGTGCAAATGAGTCCTTATATGCAAAATTGCTTAATTTCATGAAGGCTAGTCTATTTACACTATAGCATTCAGGTTTGGATTATTCTATCATAAGAAAATGCAAACTGCATATTAACCATTATTTTAACGCAGACAAGCAGTTTTTACATTCTTTACGACAATTAGGTGCAAATGAGTCCTTATAGGCAAAATTGCTTTATTTCACAAAGGTAAGTTTACTTACACTATAACATTCAGGTTTGGATCATTCTCTCACAAGAAAATGCAAACTGCATATTAACTATTATTTTAACGCATACAAGCAGTTTTTACATGCCTTATGACAATTAGGTGCAAATGAGTCCTTATAGGCAAAATTGCTTTATTTCATGAGGGTAAGTCTATTTTCACTATAACATTCAGGTTTGGATCATTCTCTTATAAGAAAATGCAAACTGAATATTGACTATCATTTTCACGCAGACAAGCAGTTTTTACATGGTTTACGACAATTAGGTGCAAATAAGTCCTTAAAGGCAAAATTGTTTTATTTCAGAAAGGTAAGTCTACTTACACTATAACATTCAGGTTTGGATGATTTTCTCATAAGAAAATGCAAACTGCATATTAACCATTATTTTAACGCAGACAAGCGGTTTTTACATGCTTCACGACAATTGCGTGCAAATGAATCCTTATAGGCAAAATTGCTTTATTTTACAAAGGTTAGTCTATTTACACTATAACATTCAGGTTTGGATCATTCTCTCATAAGAAAATGCAAACTGCATATTAGCCATTATTTTAACGCATACAAGCAGTTTTTACATGCTTTATGACAATTAGGGGCAAATGAGTCCTTATAGGCAAAATTGCTTTATTTCATGAGGGTAAGTCTATTTACACTATAACATTCAGGTTTGGATCATTCTCTCATAAGAAAATGCAAACTGAATATTTACTATCATTTTCACGCAGACAAGCAGTTCTTACATGGTTTACGACAATTAGGTGCAAATAAGTCCATAAAGGCAAAATTGTTTTATTTCATGAGGGTGAGTCTATTTACACTATAACATTCAGGTTTGGATCATTCTCTCATAAGAAAATGCAAACTGCATATTTACTATCATTTTCACGCAGACAAGCAATTTTTACATGCTTCACGACAATTGCGTGCAAATGAGTCCTTACAGGCAAAATTGCTTTATTTCACAAAGGTAAGTCTATTTACACTATAACATTCAGGTTTGGATCATTCTCTCATAAGAAAATGCAAACTGCATATTAACTATTATTTTAACGCATACAAGCAGTTTTTACAAGCTTTATGACAATTAGGTGCAAATGAGTCCTTATAGGCAAAATTGCTTTATTTTACAAAGGGTAGTCTATTTACACTATAACATTCAGGTTTGGATCATTCTCTCATAAGAAAATGCAAACTGCATATTAGCCATTATTTTAACGCATACAAGCAGTTTTTACATGCTTTATGACAATTAGGGGCAAATGAGTCCTTATAGGCAAAATTGCTTTATTTCATGAGGGTAAGTCTATTTACACTATAACATTCAGGTTTGGATCATTCTCTCATAAGAAAATGCAAACTGAATATTTACTATCATTTTCACGCAGACAAGCAGTTTTTACATGGTTTACAACAATTAGGTGCAAATAAGTCCATAAAGGCAAATTTGTTTTATTTCACAAAGGTAAGTCTATTTACACTATAACATTCAGGTTTGGATCATTCTCTCATAAGAAAATGCAAACTGCATATTAGCCATTATTTTAACGCATACAAGCAGTTTTTACATGCTTTATGACAATTAGGGGCAAATGAGTCCTTATAGGCAAAAATGCTTTATTTCATGAAGGTATGTCTATTTACACTCTAACATTCAGGTTTGGATCATTCTCTCATAAAAAAATGCAAACTGCATATTAACCATTATTTTAACGCAGACAAGCAGTTTTTACATGCTTCACGACATTTGCGTGCAAATAAGTCCTTATAGGCAAAATTGCTTTATTTTACAAAAGTAAGTCTATTTACACTATAACATTCAGGTTTGGATCATTCTCTCATAAGAAAATGCAAACTGCATATTAACCATTATTTAAACGCAGACAAGCAGTTTTTACATGCTTTACGACAATAAGGTGCAAATGAGTCTTTAAAGGCAAAATTGTTTTATTTCATGAGGGTAAGTCTTTTTACACTATAACATTCAGGTTTGGATCATTCTCTCATAAGAAAATGCAAACTGCATATTTACTATCATTTTCACGCAGACAAGCAGTTTTTACATGCTTTACGACAATTAGGTGCAAATGAGTCCTTATAGGCAAAATTGCTTTATTTCACAAAGGTAAGTTTACTTACACTATAACATTCAGGTTTGGATCATTCTCTCACAAGAAAATGCAAACTGCATATTAACTATTATTTTAACGCATACAAGCAGTTTTTACAAGCTTTATGACAATTAGGTGCAAATGAGTCCTTATAGGCAAAATTGCTTTATTTCATGAGGGTTAGTCTATTTACACTATTACATTCAGGTTTGGATCATTCTCTCATAAGAAAATGCAAACTGAATATTGACTATCATTTTCACGCAGACAAGCAGTTTTAAATGGTTTACGACAATTAGGTGCAAATAAGTTCTTAAAGGCAAAATTGTTTTATTTCACAAAGGTAAGTCTACTTTTACTATAACATTCAGGTTTGGATCATTCTCTCATAAGAAAATGCAAGCTGCATAATAACCATTATTTTAACGCAGACAAGCAGTTTTTACATGCTTTACGACAATTAGGTGCAAATGAGTCCTTATAGACAAAATTGCTTTATTTCACAAAGGTAAGTTTACTTACACTATAACATTCAGGTTTGGATCATTCTCTCACAAGAAAATGCAAACTGCATATTAACTATTATTTTAACGCGTACAAGCAGTTTTTACAAGCTTTACGACAATTAGGTGCAAATAAGTCCTTAAAGGCAAAATTGCTTTATTTCATGAAGGTAAGTCTATTTACACTATAACATTCAGGTTTCGATCATTCTCTCATAAGAAAATGCAAACTGCATATTAACCATTATTTAAACGCAGACAAGCAGTTTTTACATGCTTTACGACAATAAGGTGCAAATGAGTCTTTAAAGGCAAAATTGCTTTATTTCATGAGGGTAAGTCTATTTACACTATAACATTCAGGTTTGGATCATTCTCTCATAAGAAAATGCAAACTGCATATTTAATATCATTTTCACGCAGACAAGCAGTTTTTACATGCTTCACGACAATTGCGTGCAAATAAAGTCCTTATAGCCAAAATTGCTTTATTTTACAAACGTAAGTCTATTTACACTATAACATTCAGGTTTGGATCATTCTCTCATAACAAAATGCAAACTGCATATTAACCATTATTTTAATGCAGACAAGCAGTTTTTACATGCTTCACGACAATTGCGTGCAAATAAGTCCTTATAGGCAAAATTGCTTTATTTCATGAAGGTAAGTCTACTTACACTATAACATTCAGGTTTGGATCATTCTCTCATAAGAAAATGCAAACTGCATATTAACCATTACTTTAACGCAGACAAGCAGTTTTTACATGCTTCACGACAATTGCGTGCAAATGAGTCCTTATAGGCAAAATTGCGTTATTTTACAAAGGTAAGTCTATTTACACTATAACATTCAGGTTTGGATCATTCTCTCATAAGAAAATGCAAACTGCATATTAACCATTATTTAAACGCAGACAAGCAGTTTTTACATGCTTTACGACAATTACGTGCAAATGAGTCTTTAAAGGCAAAATTGCTTTATTTCATGAGGGTAAGTCTATTTACACTATACATTCAGGTTTGGATCATTCTCTCATAAGAAAATGCAAACTGCATATTAACCATTATTTTAACGCAGACAAGCAGTTTTTACATGCTTCACGACAATTGCGTGCAAATGAGTCCTTATAGGCAAAATTGCGTTATTTTACAAAGGTAAGTCTATTTACACTATATCATTCAGGTTTGGATCATTCTCTCATAAGAAAATGCAAACTGCATATTAACCATTATTTAAACGCAGACAAGCAGTTTTTACATGCTTTACGACAATTAGGTGCAAATGAGTCTTTAAAGGCAAAATTGCTTTATTTCATGAGGGTAAGTCTATTTACACTATACATTCAGGTTTGGATCATTCTCTCATAAGAAAATGCAAACTGCATATTAACTATTATTTTAACGCATACAAGCAGTTTTTACAAGCTTTATGACAATTAGGTGCAAATGAGTCCTTATAGGCAAAATTGCTTTATTTTACAAAGGTAAGTCTATTTACACTATAACATTCAGGTTTGGATCATTCTCTGATAAGAAAATGCAAACTGCATATTAACCATTATTTTAACGCATACAAGCAGTTTTTACATGCTTTACGACAATTAGGTGCAAATGAGTCTTTATAGGCAAATTTGCTTTATTTCATGAGGGTAAGTCTATTTACACTATAACATTCAGGTTTGGATCATTCTCTCATAAGAAAATGCAAACTGCATATTAACCATTATTTTAACGCATACAAGCAGTTTTTACATGCTTTATGACAATTAGGTGCAAATGAGTCCTTATATGCAAAATTGCTTAATTTCATGAAGGCTAGTCTATTTACACTATAGCATTCAGGTTTGGATTATTCTATCATAAGAAAATGCAAACTGCATATTAACCATTATTTTAACGCAGACAAGCAGTTTTTACATTCTTTACGACAATTAGGTGCAAATGAGTCCTTATAGGCAAAATTGCTTTATTTCACAAAGGTAAGTTTACTTACACTATAACATTCAGGTTTGGATCATTTTCTCATAAGAAAATGCAAACTGCATATTAACCATTATTTTAAAGCAGACAAGCGGTTTTTACATGCTTCACGACAATTGCGTGCAAATGAGTCCTTATAGGCAAAATTGCTTTATTTTACAAAGGTTAGTCTATTTACACTATAACATTCAGGTTTGGATCATTCTCTCATAAGAAAACGCAAACTGCATATAACCATTATTTTAACGCATACAAGCAGTTTTTACATGCTTTATGACAATTAGGGGCAAATTAGTCCTTATAGGCAAAATTGCTATATTTCATGAAGGTAAGTCTATTTACACTATAACATTCAGGTTTGGATCATTCTCTCATAAATAAATGCAAACTGCATATTAACCATTATTTAAACGCAGACAAGCAGTTTTTACATGCTTTATGACAATTAGGTGCAAATGAGTCTTTATAGGCAAAATTGCTTTATTTTATGAGGGTAAGTCTATTTACACTATAACATTCAGGTTTGGATCATTCTCTCATAAGAAAATGCAAACTGCATATTTACTATCATTTTCACGCAGACAAGCAGTTTTTTCATGTTTTACGACAATTAGGTGCAAATAAGGCCTTAAAGGCAAAATTGTTTTTTTTCTCAAAGGTAAGTCTACTTTCACTATAATAATCAGGTTTGGATCATTCTCTCATAAGAAAATGCAAACTGCATATTAACCATTATTTTAATGCAGACAAGCAGTTTTTACATGCTTCACGACATTTGCGTGCAAATGAGTCCATATAGGCAAAATTGCTTTATTTCATGAAGGTAAGATTATTTACACTATAACATTCAGGTTTGGATCATTCTCTCATAAGAAAATGCAAACTGCATATTAACCATTATTTTATCGCAGACAAGCAGTTTTTACATGTTTTACGACAATTAGGTGCAAATGAGCCCTTATAGGCAAAATTGCTTTATTTCACAAAGGTAAGTTTACTTACACTATAACATTCAGGTTTGGATCAATATCTCATAAGAAAATGCAAACTGCACATTTACTATCATTTTAACGCAGACAATCAGTTTTTACATGCTTTACGACAATTAGGTGCAAATTAGTCCTTATAGGCAAAATTGCTTTATTTCATGAAGGTAAGTCTATTTACACTATAACATTCAGGTTTGGATCAATTTCTCAAAAGATAATGCAAATTGATCATTTCCTATTTTTTTCACGCAGACAAGCAGTATTTACATAGTTTATGACAATTAGGTGCAAATGTGGCCTTATAGGCAAAATTGCTTTATTTTACAAAGGCAAGTCTATTTACACTATAACATTCAGGTTTGGATCATTCTCTCATAAGAAAATGCAAACTGCACATTTACTATCATTTTAACGCAGACAATCAGTTTTTACATGCTTTACGACAATTAGGTGCAAATTAGTCCTTATAGGCAAAATTGCTTTATTTCATGAAGGTAAGTCTATTTACACTATAACATTCAGGTTTGGATCATTCTCTCATAAGAAAATGCAAACTGCATATTAACCATTATTTTAACGCATACCTACAAGCAGTTTTTACATGCTTTATGACAATTAGGGGCAAATGAGTCCTTATAGGCAAAATTGCTTTATTTCATGAAGGTAAGTCTATTTACACTATAACATTCAGGTTTGGATCTATCTCTCATAAGAATATGCAAACTGCATATTAACCATTATTTAAACGCAGACAAGCAGTTTTTACATGCTTTACGACAATTAGGTGCAAATGAGTCTTTATAGGCAAATTTGCTTTATTTCATGAGGGTAAGTCTATTTACACTATAACATTCAGGTTTGGATCATTCTCTCATAAGAAAATGCAAACTGCATATTTACTATCATTTTCACGCAGACAAGCAGTTTTTACATGCTTCACGACAATTGCGTGCAAATGAGTCCTTATAGGCAAAATTGCTTTATTTTACAAAGGTTAGTCCATTTACACTATAACATTCAGGTTTGGATCATTCTCTGATAAGAAAATGCAAACTGCATATTAACCATTTTTTTAACGCATACAAGCAGTTTTTACATGCTTTATGACAATAAGGGGCAAATGAGTCCTTATAGGCAAAATTGCTTTATTTCATGAAGGTAAGTCTATTTACACTATAACATTCAGGTTTGGATAATTCTGTCATAAGAGAATGCAAACTGCATATTAACCATTATTTTAACGCAGACAAGCAGTTTTTACATGCTTTATGACAATAAGGGGCAAATGAGTCCTTATAGGCAAAATTGCTTTATTTCATGAAGGTAAGTCTATTTACACTATAACATTCAGGTTTGGATCATTCTGTCATAAGAAAATGCAAACTGCATATTAACCATTATTTTAACGCAGACAAGCAGTTTTTACATGCTTTACGACAATTAGGTGCAAATGAGTCCTTATAGGCAAAATTGCTTTATTTCATGAGGGTTAGTCTATTTACACTATAACATTCAGGTTTGGATCATTCTCTCATAAGAAAATGCAAACTGCATATTAACTATTATTTTAACGCATACAAGCAGTTTTTACAAGCTTTATGACAATTAGGTGCAAATGAGTCCTTATAGGCAAAATTGCTTTATTTTACAAAGGTAAGTCTATTTACACTATAACATTCAGGTTTGGATCATTCTCTGATAAGAAAATGCAAACTGCATATTAACCATTATTTTAACGCATACAAGCAGTTTTTACATGCTTTACGACAATTAGGTGCAAATGAGTCTTTATAGGCAAATTTGCTTTATTTCATGAGGGTAAGTCTATTTACACTATAACATTCAGGTTTGGATCATTCTCTCATAAGAAAATGCAAACTGCATATTAACCATTATTTTAACGCATACAAGCAGTTTTTACATGCTTTATGACAATTAGGTGCAAATGAGTCCTTATATGCAAAATTGCTTAATTTCATGAAGGCTAGTCTATTTACACTATAGCATTCAGGTTTGGATTATTCTATCATAAGAAAATGCAAACTGCATATTAACCATTATTTTAACGCAGACAAGCAGTTTTTACATTCTTTACGACAATTAGGTGCAAATGAGTCCTTATAGGCAAAATTGCTTTATTTCACAAAGGTAAGTTTACTTACACTATAACATTCAGGTTTGGATCATTCTCTCACAAGAAAATGCAAACTGCATATTAACTATTATTTTAACGCATACAAGCAGTTTTTACATGCCTTATGACAATTAGGTGCAAATGAGTCCTTATAGGCAAAATTGCTTTATTTCATGAGGGTAAGTCTATTTTCACTATAACATTCAGGTTTGGATCATTCTCTTATAAGAAAATGCAAACTGAATATTGACTATCATTTTCACGCAGACAAGCAGTTTTTACATGGTTTACGACAATTAGGTGCAAATAAGTCCTTAAAGGCAAAATTGTTTTATTTCAGAAAGGTAAGTCTACTTACACTATAACATTCAGGTTTGGATGATTTTCTCATAAGAAAATGCAAACTGCATATTAACCATTATTTTAACGCAGACAAGCGGTTTTTACATGCTTCACGACAATTGCGTGCAAATGAATCCTTATAGGCAAAATTGCTTTATTTTACAAAGGTTAGTCTATTTACACTATAACATTCAGGTTTGGATCATTCTCTCATAAGAAAATGCAAACTGCATATTAGCCATTATTTTAACGCATACAAGCAGTTTTTACATGCTTTATGACAATTAGGGGCAAATGAGTCCTTATAGGCAAAATTGCTTTATTTCTTGAGGGTAAGTCTATTTACACTATAACATTCAGGTTTGGATCATTCTCTCATAAGAAAATGCAAACTGAATATTTACTATCATTTTCACGCAGACAAGCAGTTTTTACATGGTTTACGACAATTAGGTGCAAATAAGTCCATAAAGGCAAAATTGTTTTATTTCATGAGGGTGAGTCTATTTACACTATAACATTCAGGTTTGGATCATTCTCTCATAAGAAAATGCAAACTGCATATTTACTATCATTTTCACGCAGACAAGCAATTTTTACATGCTTCACGACAATTGCGTGCAAATGAGTCCTTACAGGCAAAATTGCTTTATTTCACAAAGGTAAGTCTATTTACACTATAACATTCAGGTTTGGATCATTCTCTCATAAGAAAATGCAAACTGCATATTAACTATTATTTTAACGCATACAAGCAGTTTTTACAAGCTTTATGACAATTAGGTGCAAATGAGTCCTTATAGGCAAAATTGCTTTATTTTACAAAGGGTAGTCTATTTACACTATAACATTCAGGTTTGGATCATTCTCTCATAAGAAAATGCAAACTGCATATTAGCCATTATTTTAACGCATACAAGCAGTTTTTACATGCTTTATGACAATTAGGGGCAAATGAGTCCTTATAGGCAAAATTGCTTTATTTCATGAGGGTAAGTCTATTTACACTATAACATTCAGGTTTGGATCATTCTCTCATAAGAAAATGCAAACTGAATATTTACTATCATTTTCACGCAGACAAGCAGTTTTTACATGGTTTACAACAATTAGGTGCAAATAAGTCCATAAAGGCAAATTTGTTTTATTTCACAAAGGTAAGTCTATTTACACTATAACATTCAGGTTTGGATCATTCTCTCATAAGAAAATGCAAACTGCATATTAGCCATTATTTTAACGCATACAAGCAGTTTTTACATGCTTTATGACAATTAGGGGCAAATGAGTCCTTATAGGCAAAAATGCTTTATTTCATGAAGGTATGTCTATTTACACTCTAACATTCAGGTTTGGATCATTCTCTCATAAAAAAATGCAAACTGCATATTAACCATTATTTTAACGCAGACAAGCAGTTTTTACATGCTTCACGACAATTGCGTGCAAATAAGTCCTTATAGGCAAAATTGCTTTATTTTACAAAAGTAAGTCTATTTACACTATAACATTCAGGTTTGGATCATTCTCTCATAAGAAAATGCAAACTGCATATTAACCATTATTTAAACGCAGACAAGCAGTTTTTACATGCTTTACGACAATAAGGTGCAAATGAGTCTTTAAAGGCAAAATTGTTTTATTTCATGAGGGTAAGTCTTTTTACACTATAACATTCAGGTTTGGATCATTCTCTCATAAGAAAATGCAAACTGCATATTTACTATCATTTTCACGCAGACAAGCAGTTTTTACATGCTTTACGACAATTAGGTGCAAATGAGTCCTTATAGGCAAAATTGCTTTATTTCACAAAGGTAAGTTTACTTACACTATAACATTCAGGTTTGGATCATTCTCTCACAAGAAAATGCAAACTGCATATTAACTATTATTTTAACGCATACAAGCAGTTTTTACAAGCTTTATGACAATTAGGTGCAAATGAGTCCTTATAGGCAAAATTGCTTTATTTCATGAGGGTTAGTCTATTTACACTATTACATTCAGGTTTGGATCATTCTCTCATAAGAAAATGCAAACTGAATATTGACTATCATTTTCACGCAGACAAGCAGTTTTAAATGGTTTACGACAATTAGGTGCAAATAAGTTCTTAAAGGCAAAATTGTTTTATTTCACAAAGGTAAGTCTACTTTTACTATAACATTCAGGTTTGGATCATTCTCTCATAAGAAAATGCAAGCTGCATAATAACCATTATTTTAACGCAGACAAGCAGTTTTTACATGCTTTACGACAATTAGGTGCAAATGAGTCCTTATAGACAAAATTGCTTTATTTCACAAAGGTAAGTTTACTTACACTATAACATTCAGGTTTGGATCATTCTCTCACAAGAAAATGCAAACTGCATATTAACTATTATTTTAACGCGTACAAGCAGTTTTTACAAGCTTTACGACAATTAGGTGCAAATAAGTCCTTAAAGGCAAAATTGCTTTATTTCATGAAGGTAAGTCTATTTACACTATAACATTCAGGTTTCGATCATTCTCTCATAAGAAAATGCAAACTGCATATTAACCATTATTTAAACGCAGACAAGCAGTTTTTACATGCTTTACGACAATAAGGTGCAAATGAGTCTTTAAAGGCAAAATTGCTTTATTTCATGAGGGTAAGTCTATTTACACTATAACATTCAGGTTTGGATCATTCTCTCATAAGAAAATGCAAACTGCATATTTAATATCATTTTCACGCAGACAAGCAGTTTTTACATGCTTCACGACAATTGCGTGCAAATAAAGTCCTTATAGCCAAAATTGCTTTATTTTACAAACGTAAGTCTATTTACACTATAACATTCAGGTTTGGATCATTCTCTCATAACAAAATGCAAACTGCATATTAACCATTATTTTAATGCAGACAAGCAGTTTTTACATGCTTCACGACAATTGCGTGCAAATAAGTCCTTATAGGCAAAATTGCTTTATTTCATGAAGGTAAGTCTACTTACACTATAACATTCAGGTTTGGATCATTCTCTCATAAGAAAATGCAAACTGCATATTAACCATTACTTTAACGCAGACAAGCAGTTTTTACATGCTTCACGACAATTGCGTGCAAATGAGTCCTTATAGGCAAAATTGCGTTATTTTACAAAGGTAAGTCTATTTACACTATAACATTCAGGTTTGGATCATTCTCTCATAAGAAAATGCAAACTGCATATTAACCATTATTTAAACGCAGACAAGCAGTTTTTACATGCTTTACGACAATTACGTGCAAATGAGTCTTTAAAGGCAAAATTGCTTTATTTCATGAGGGTAAGTCTATTTACACTATACATTCAGGTTTGGATCATTCTCTCATAAGAAAATGCAAACTGCATATTAACCATTATTTTAACGCAGACAAGCAGTTTTTACATGCTTCACGACAATTGCGTGCAAATGAGTCCTTATAGGCAAAATTGCGTTATTTTACAAAGGTAAGTCTATTTACACTATATCATTCAGGTTTGGATCATTCTCTCATAAGAAAATGCAAACTGCATATTAACCATTATTTAAACGCAGACAAGCAGTTTTTACATGCTTTACGACAATAAGGTGCAAATGAGTCTTTAAAGGCAAAATTGCTTTATTTCACGAGGGTAAGTCTATTTACACTATAACATTCAGGTTTGGATCATTCTCTCATAAGAAAATGCAAACTGCATATTTAATATCATTTTCACGCAGACAAGCAGTTTTTACATGCTTCACGACAATTGCGTGCAAATAAGTCCTTATAGCCAAAATTGCTTTATTTTACAAACGTAAGTCTATTTACACTATAACATTCAGGTTTGGATCATTCTCTCATAAGAAAATGCAAACTGCATATTAACCATTATTTAAACGCAGACAAGCAGTTTTTACATGCTTTACGACAATAAGGTGCAAATGAGTCTTTAAAGGCAAAATTGCTTTATTTCACGAGGGTAAGTCTATTTACACTATAACATTCAGGTTTGGATCATTCTCTCATAAGAAAATGCAAACTGCATATTTAATATCATTTTCACGCAGACAAGCAGTTTTTACATGCTTCACGACAATTGCGTGCAAATAAGTCCTTATAGCCAAAATTGCTTTATTTTACAAACGTAAGTCTATTTACACTATAACATTCAGGTTTGGATCATTCTCTCATAACAAAATGCAAACTGCATATTAACCATTATTTTAATGCAGACAAGCAGTTTTTACATGCTTCACGACAATTGCGTGCAAATAAGTCCTTATAGGCAAAATTGCTTTATTTCATGAAGGTAAGTCTACTTACACTATAACATTCAGGTTTGGATCATTCTCTCATAAGAAAATGCAAACTGCATATTAACCATTATTTTAACGCAGACAAGCAGTTTTTACATGCTTCACGACAATTGCGTGCAAATGAGTCCTTATAGGCAAAATTGCGTTATTTTACAAAGGTAAGTCTATTTACACTATAACATTCAGGTTTGAATCATTCTCTCATAAGAAAATGCAAACTGCATATTAACCATTATTTAAACGCAGACAAGCAGTTTTTACAAGCTTTACGACAATTAGGTGCAAATGAGTCTTTAAAGGCAAAATTGCTTTATTTCATGAGGGTAAGTCTATTTACACTATACATTCAGGTTTGGATCATTCTCTCATAAGAAAATGCAAACTGCATATTAACTATTATTTTAACGCATACAAGCAGTTTTTACAAGCTTTATGACAATTAGGTGCAAATAAGTCCTTAGAGGCAAAATTGCTTTATTTCATGAGGGTTAGTCTATTTACACTATAACATTTAGGTTTGGATCATTCTCTCATAAGAAAATGCAAACTGCATATTTACTATCATTTTAACGCATACAAGCAGTTTTTACATGCTTTATGACAATTAGGTGCAAATGAGTCCTTATAGGCAAAATTGCTTTATTTCATGAGGGTAAGTCCATTTACACTATAACATTCAGGTTTAGATCATTCTCTCATAAGAAAATGCAAACTGCATATTAACCATTATTTTAACGCATACAAGCAGTTTTTACATGCTTTATGACAATTAGGGGCAAATGGGTCCTTATAGGCAAAATTGCTTTATTTCATAAAGGTTAGTCTATTTACACTATAACATTCAGGTTTGGATTATTCTCTCATAAGAAAATGCAAACTGCATATTAACCATTATTTTAACGCAGACAAGCAGTTTTTACATGCTTTACGACAATTAGGTGCAAATGAGTCCTTATAGGCAAAATTGCTTTATTTCATGAGGGTTAGTCTATTTACACTATAACATTCAGGTTTGGATCATTCTCTCATAAGAAAATGCAAACTGAATATTGACTATCATTTTCACGCAGACAAGCAGTTTTTACATGGTTTACGACAATTAGGTGCAAATAAGTCCTTAATGGCAAAATTGTTTTATTTCACAAAGGTAAGTCTACTTTCACTATAACATTCAGGTTTGGATCATTCTCTCATAAGAAAATGCAAACTGCATATTAACCATTATTTTAACGCAGACAAGCAGTTTTTACATGCTTTACGACAATTAGGTGCAAATGAGTCCTTATAGGCAAAATTGCTTTATTTCACAAAGGTAAGTTTACTTACACTATAACATTCAGGTTTGGATCATTCTCTCACAAGAAAATGCAAACTGCATATTAACTATTATTTTAACGCATACAAGCAGTTTTTACAAGCTTTATGACAATTAGGTGCAAATGAGTCCTTATAGGCAAAATTGCTTTATTTTACAAAGGTAAGTCTATTTACACTATAACATTCAGGTTTGGATCATTCTCTCATAAGAAAATGCAATCTGCATATTAACCATTATTTGAACGCATACAAGCAGTTTTTACATGCTTTATGACAATTAGGGGCAAATGAGTCCTTATAGGCAAAATTGCTTTATTTCATGAAGGTAAGTCTATTTACACTCTAACATTCAGGTTTGGATCATTCTCTCCTAAGAAAATGCAAACTGCATATTAACCATTATTTTAACGCTGACAAGCAGTTTTTACATGCTTTACGACAATTAGGTGGAAATAAGTCCTTAAAGGCAAAATTGTTTTATTTCACAAAGGTAAGTCTACTTTCACTATAACATTCAGGTTTGGATCATTCTCTCATAAGAAAATGCAAACTGCATATTAACCATTATTTTAACGCATACAAGCAGTTTTTACATGCTTTATGACAATTAGGGGCAAATGAGTCCTTATAGGCAAAATTGCTTGATTTCATGAAGGTAAGTCTATTTACACTATAACATTCAGGTTTGGATCATTCTCTCATAAGAAAATGCAAACTGCATATTAACCATTATTTAAACGCAGACAAGCAGTTTTTTCATGCTTTATGACAATTAGGTGCAAATGAGTCTTTATAGGCAAAATTGATTTATTTCATGAGGGTAAGTCTATTTACACTATAACCTTCAGGTTTGGATCATTCTCTCATAAGAAAATGCAAACTGCATATTAACCATTATTTTAACGCATACAAGCAGTTTTTTCATGTTTTACGACAATTAGGTGCAAATAAGGCCTTAAAGGCAAAATTGTTTTTTTTCACAAAGGTAAGTCTACTTTCACTATAATAATCAGGTTTGTATCATTCTCTCATAAGAAAATGCAAACTGCATATTAACCATTATTTTAACGCAGACAAGCAGTTTTTACATGCTTCACGACATTTGCGTGCAAATGAGTCCATATAGGCAAAATTGCTTTATTTCATGAAGGTAAGTCTATTTACACTATAACATTCAGGTTTGGATCATTCTCTCATAAGAAAATGCAAACTGCATATTAACCATTATTTTATCGCAGACAAGCAGTTTTTACATGTTTTACGACAATTAGGTGCAAATGAGCCCTTATAGGCATAATTGCTTTATTTCACAAAGGTAAGTTTACTTACACTTTAACATTCAGGTTTGGATCAATATCTCATAAGAAAATGCAAACTGCATATTAACTATTATTTTAAGGCATACAAGCTGTTTTTACATGCTTTATGACAATTAGGTGCAAATGTGGCCTTATAGTCAAAATTGCTTTATTTTACAAAGGCAAGTCTATTTACACTATAACATTCAGGTTTGGATCATTCTCTCATAAGAAAATGCAAACTGCATATTAACCATTATTTTAACGCAGACAATCAGTTTTTACATGCTTTACGACAATTAGGTGCAAATTAGTCCTTATAGGCAAAATTGCTTTATTTCATGAAGGTAAGTCTATTTACACTATAACATTCAGGTTTGGATCATTTTCTCAAAAGATAATGCAAATTGATCATTTCCTATTTTTTTCACGCAGACAAGCAGTATTTACATGGTTTATGACAATTAGGTGCAAATGTGGCCTTATAGGCAAAATTGCTTTATTTTACAAAGGCAAGTCTATTTACACTATAACATTCAGGTTTGGATCATTCTCTCATAAGAAAATGCAAACTGCACATTTACTATCATTTTAACGCAGACAATCAGTTTTTACATGCTTTACGACAATTAGGTGCAAATTAGTCCTTATAGGCAAAATTGCTTTATTTTATGAAGGTAAGTCTATTTACACTATAACATTCAGGTTTGGATCATTCTCTCATAAGAAAATGCAAACTGCATATTTACTATCATTTTCACGCAGACAAGCAGTTTTTACATGCTTCAAGACAATTGCGTGCAAAATTGCGTTATTTTACAAAGGTAAGTCTATTTTCACTATAACAATCAGGTTTGGATCATTCTCTCATAAGAAAATGCAAACTGCATATTAACCATTATTTTAACGCATACAAGCAGTTTTTACATGCTTTACGACAATTAGGTGCAAATGAGTCCTTATAGGCAAAAGTGCTTTATTTCATGAGGGTAAGTCTATTTACACTATAACATTCAGGTTTAGATCATTCTCTCATAAGAAAATGCAAACTGCAAATTTACTATCATTTTTACGCAGACTAGCAGTTTTCACATGTTTTACGACAATTAGGTGGAAATAAGTCCTTAAAGGCAAAATCGTTTTATTTCACAAAGGTAAGTCTACTTTTACTATTACATTCAGGTTTGGATCATTCTCTCATAAGAAAATGCAAACTGCATATTAACCATTATTTTAACGCAGACAAGCAGTTTTTACATGCTTCACGACAATTGCGTGCAAATGAGTCCTTATAGGCAAAATTGCTTTATTTTACCAAGGTAAGTTATTTACACTATAACATTCAGGTTTAGATCATTCCCTCTTAAGAAAATGCAAACTGCATATTAACCATTATTTTAACGCATACAAGCAGTTTTTACATGCTTTATGACAATTAGGGGCAAATGAGTCTTCATAGGCAAAATTGCTTTATTTCATGAAGGTAAGTCTATTTACACTATAACATTCAGGTTTGGATCTATCTCTCATAAGATTATGCAAACTGCATATTAACAATTATTTAAACGCAGGCAAGCAGTTTTTACATGCTTTACGACAATTAGGTGCAAATGAGTCTTTAAAGGCAAATTTGCTTTATTTCATGAGGGTAAGTCTATTTACACTATAACATTCAGGTTTGGATCATTCTCTCATAAGAAAATGCAAACTGCATATTTACTATCATTTTCACGCAGACAAGCAGTTTTTACATGCTTCACGACAATTGCGTGCAAATGAGTCCTTATAGGCAAAATTGCTTTATTTTACAAAGGTAAGTCTATTTACACTATAACATTCAGGTTTGGATCATTCTCTGATAAGAAAATGCAAACTGCATATTAACCATTATTTTAACGCATACAAGCAGTTTTTACATGCTTTATGACAATAAAGGGCAAATGAGTCCTTATAGGCAAAATTGCTTTATTTCATGAAGGTAAGTCTATTTACACTATAACATTCAGGTTTGGATCATTTTCTCATAAGAAAATGCAAACTGCATATTAACCATTATTTTAACGCAGACAAGCAGTTTTTACATGCTTTACGACAATTAGGTGCAAATGAGTCCTAATAGGCAAAATTGCTTTATTTTACAAAGGTAAGTTTACTTAAACTATAACGTTTAGGTTTGGATCATTCTCTCATAAGAAAATGCAAACTGCATATTAACTATTATTTTAACGCATACAAGCAGTTTTTACAAGCTTTATGACAATTAGGTGCAAATGAGTCCTTATAGGCAAAATTGCTTTATTTTACAAAGGTAAGTCTATTTACACTAAAACATTCAGGTTTGGATCATTCTCTGATAAGAAAATGCAAACTGCATATTAACCATTATTTAAACGCATACTAGCAGTTTTTACATGCTTTATGACAATTAAGTGCAAATGAGTCCTTATATGCAAAATTGCTTAATTTCATGAATGCTAGTCTATTTACACTATAACATTCAGGTTTGGATTATTCTCTCATAAGAAAATGCAAACTGCATATTAACCATTATTTTAACGCAGACAAGCAGTTTTTACATGCTTTACGACAATTAGGTGCAAATGAGTCCTTATAGGCAAAATTGCTTTATTTCACAAAGGTAAGTTTACATACACTATAACATTCAGGTTTGGATCATTTTCTCATAAGAAAATGCAAACTGCATATTAACCATTATTTTAACCCAGACAAACGGTTTTTACATGCTTCACGACAATTGCGTGCAAATGAGTCCTTATAGGCAAAATTGCTTTATTTTACAAAGGTTAGTCTATTTACACTATAACTTTCAGGTTTGGATCATTCTCTCATAAGAAAATGCAAACTGCATATAACCATTATTTTAACGCATACAAGCAGTTTTTACATGCTTTATGACAATTAGGGGCAAATGAGTCCTTATAGGCAAAATTGCTTTATTTCATGAAGGTAAGTCTATTTACACTATAACATTCAGGTTTGGATCATTCTCTCATAAATAAATGCAAACTGCATATTAACCATTATTTAAACGCAGACAAGCAGTTTTTACATGCTTTATGACAATTAGGTACAAATGAGTCTTTATAGGCAAAATTGCTTTATTTTATGAGGGTAAGTCTATTTACACTATAACATTCAGGTTTGGATCATTCTCTCATAAGAAAATGCAAACTGCATATTTACTATCATTTTCACGCAGACAAGCAGTTTTTTCATGTTTTACGACAATTAGGTGCAAATAAGGCCTTAAAGGCAAAATTGTTTTTTTTCACAAAGGTAAGTCTACTTTCACTATAATAATCAGGTTTGTATCATTCTCTCATAAGAAAATGCAAACTGCATATTAACCATTATTTTAACGCAGACAAGCAGTTTTTACATGCTTCACGACATTTGCGTGCAAATGAGTCCATATAGGCAAAATTGCTTTATTTCATGAAGGTAAGTCTATTTACACTATAACATTTAGGTTTGGATCATTCTCTCATAAGAAAATGCAAACTGCATATTAACCATTATTTTATCGCAGACAAGCAGTTTTTACATGTTTTACGACAATTAGGTGCAAATGAGCCCTTATAGGCAAAATTGCTTTATTTCACAAAGGTAAGTTTACTTACACTTTAACATTCAGGTTTGGATCAATATCTCATAAGAAAATGCAAACTGCATATTAACTATTATTTTAAGGCATACAAGCTGTTTTTACATGCTTTATGACAATTAGGTGCAAATGTGGCCTTATAGTCAAAATTGCTTTATTTTACAAAGGCAAGTCTATTTACACTATAACATTCAGGTTTGGATCATTCTCTCATAAGAAAATGCAAACTGCATATTAACCATTATTTTAACGCAGACAATCAGTTTTTACATGCTTTACGACAATTAGGTGCAAATTAGTCCTTATAGGCAAAATTGCTTTATTTCATGAAGGTAAGTCTATTTACACTATAACATTCAGGTTTGGATCATTTTCTCAAAAGATAATGCAAATTGATCATTTCCTATTTTTTTCACGCAGACAAGCAGTATTTACATGGTTTATGACAATTAGGTGCAAATGTGGCCTTATAGGCAAAATTGCTTTATTTTACAAAGGCAAGTCTATTTACACTATAACATTCAGGTTTGGATCATTCTCTCATAAGAAAATGCAAACTGCACATTTACTATCATTTTAACGCAGACAATCAGTTTTTACATGCTTTACGACAATTAGGTGCAAATTAGTCCTTATAGGCAAAATTGCTTTATTTTATGAAGGTAAGTCTATTTACACTATAACATTCAGGTTTGGATCATTCTCTCATAAAAAAATGCAAACTGCATATTAACCATTATTTTAACGCATACAAGCAGTTTTTACATGCTTTATGACAATTAGGGGCAAATGAGTCCTTATAGGCAAAATTGCTTTATTTCATGAAGGTAAGTCTATTTACACTATAACATTCAGGTTTGGATCTATCTCTCATAAGAATATGCAAACTGCATATTAACCATTATTTAAACGCAGACAAGCAGTTTTTACATGCTTTACGACAATTAGGTGCAAATGAGTCCTGATAGGCAAAATTGCTTTATTTTACAAAGGTAAGTTTACTTAAACTATAACATTCAGGTTTAGATCATTCTCTCAGAAGAAAATGCAAACTGCATATTAACTATTATTTTAACGCATACAAGCAGTTTTTACAAGCTTTATGACAATTAGGTGCAAATGAGTCCTTATAGGCAAAATTGCTTTATTTTACAAAGGTAAGTCTATTTACACTATAACATTCAGGTTTGGATCATTCTCTGATAAGAAAATGCAAACTGCATATTAACCATTATTTTAACGCATACAAGCAGTTTTTACATGCTTTATGACAATAAGGGGCAAATGAGTCCTTATAGACAAAATTGCTTTATTTCATGAAGGTAAGTCTATTTACACTATAACATTCAGGTTTGGATCATTCTCTCATAAGAAAATGCAAACTGCATATTAACCATTCTTTTAACGCATACAAGCAGTTTTTACATGCTTTATGACAATTAGGTGCAAATGAGTCCTTATATGCAAAATTGCTTAATTTCATGAAGGCTAGTCTATTTACACTATAGCATTCAGGTTTGGATTATTCTATCATAAGAAAATGCAAACTGCATATTAACCATTATTTTAACGCAGACAAGCAGTTTTTACATTCTTTACGACAATTAGGTGCAAATGAGTCCTTATAGGCAAACTTGCTTTATTTCACAGAGGTAAGTTTACTTACACTATAACATTCAGGTTTGGATCATTCTCTCACAAGAAAATGCAAACTGCATATTAACTATTATTTTAACGCATACAAGCAGTTTTTACATGCCTTATGACAATTAGGTGCAAATGAGTCCTTATAGGCAAAATTGCTTTATTTCATGAGGGTAAGTCTATTTACACTATAACATTCAGGTTTGGATCATTCTCTTATAAGAAAATGCAAACTGAATATTGACTATCATTTTCACGCAGACAAGCAGTTTTTACATGGTTTACGACAATTAGGTGCAAATAGGTCCTTAAAGGCAAAATTGTTTTATTTCAGAAAGGTAAGTCTACTTACACTATAACATTCAGGTTTGGACCATTTTCTCATAAGAAAATGCAAACTGCATATTAACCATTATTTTAACGCAGACAAGCGGTTTTTACATGCTTCACGACAATTGCGTGCAAATGAGTCCTTATAGGCAAAATTGCTTTATTTTACAAAGGTTAGTCTATTTACACTATAACATTCAGGTTTGGATCATTCTCTCATAAGAAAATGCAAACTGCACATTTACTATCATTTGAACGCATACAATCAGTTTTTACATGCTTTACGACAATTAGGTGCAAATTAGTCCTTATAGGCAAAATTGCGTTATTTTACAAAGGTAAGTCTATTTACACTATAACATTCAGGTTTGGATCATTCTCTCATAAGAAAATGCAAACTGCATATTAACCATTATTTTAACGCAGACAAGCAGTTTTTACATGCTTCACGACAATTGCGTGCAAATAAGTCCTTATAGGCAAAATTGCTTTATTTCATGAAGGTAAGTCTACTATTACTATTACATTCAGGTTTGGGTCATTCTCTCATAAGAAAATGCAAACTGCATATTAACCATTATTTTAACGCAGACAAGCAGTTTTTACATGCTTCACGACAATTGCGTGCAAATGAGTCCTTATAGGCAAAATTGCTTTATTTCATGAAGGTAAGTCTATTTACACTATACATTCAGGTTTGGATCATTCTCTCATAAGAAAATGCAAACTGCATATTAACTATTATTTTAACGCATACAAGCAGTTTTTACAAGCTTTGTGACAATTAGGTGCAAATAAGTCCTTAGAGGCAAAATTGCTTTATTTCATGAGGGTTAGTCTATTTACACTATAACATTTAGGTTTGGATCATTCTCTCATAAGAAAATGCAAACTGCATATTTACTATCATTTTAACGCATACAAGCAGTTTTTACATGCTTTATGACAATTAGGTGCAAATGAGTCCTTATAGGCAAAATTGCTTTATTTCATGAGGGTAAGTCCATTTACACTATAACATTCAGGTTTAGATCATTCTCTCATAAGAAAATGCAAACTGCATATTAACCATTATTTTAACGCATACAAGCAGTTTTTACATGCTTTATGACATTTAGGGGCAAATGGGTCCTTATAGGCAAAATTGCTTTATTTCATGAAGGTTAGTCTATTTACACTGTAACATTCAGGTTTGGATTATTCTCTCATAAGAAAATGCAAACTGCATATTAACCATTATTTAAACGCAGACAAGCAGTTTTTACATGGTTTACGACAATTAGGTGCAAATAAGTCCTTAATGGCAAAATTGTTTTATTTCACAAAGGTAAGTCTACTTTCACTATAACATTCAGGTTTGGATCATTCTCTCATAAGAAAATGCAAACTGCATATTAACCATTATTTTAACGCAGACAAGCAGTTTTTACATGCTTTACGACAATTAGGTGCAAATGAGTCCTTATAGGCAAAATTGCTTTATTTCATGAGGGTAAGTCCATTTACACTATAACATTCAGGTTTAGATCATTCTCTCATAAGAAAATGCAAACTGCATATTAACCATTATTTTAACGCAGACAAGCAGTTTTTACATGCTTTACGACAATTAGGTGCAAATGAGTCCTTATAGGCAAAATTGCTTTATTTTACAGAGGTAAGTCTATTTACACTATAACATTCAGGTTTGGATCATTCTCTCATAAGAAAATGCAATCTGCATATTAACCATTATTTGAACGCATACAAGCAGTTTTTACATGCTTTATGACAATTAGGGGCAAATGAGTCCTTATAGGCAAAATTGCTTTATTTCATGAAGGTAAGTCTATTTACACTATAACATTCAGGTTTGGATCTATCTCTCATAAGAATATGCAAACTGCATATTAACCATTATTTAAACGCAGACAAGCAGTTTTTACATGGTTTACGACAATTAGGTGCAAATAAGTCCTTAATGGCAAAATTGTTTTATTTCACAAAGGTAAGTCTACTTTCACTATAACATTCAGGTTTGGATCATTCTCTCATAAGAAAATGCAAACTGCATATTAACCATTATTTTAACGCAGACAAGCAGTTTTTACATGCTTTACGACAATTAGGTGCAAATGAGTCCTTATAGGCAAAATTGCTTTATTTCACAAAGGTAAGTTTACTTACACTATAACATTCAGGTTTGGATCATTCTCTCACAAGAAAATGCAAACTGCATATTAACTATTATTTTAACGCATACAAGCAGTTTTTACAAGCTTTATGACAATTAGGAGCAAATGAGTCCTTATAGGCAAAATTGCTTTATTTCATGAAGGTAAGTCTATTTACACTATAACATTCAGGTTTGGATCTATCTCTCATAAGAATATGCAAACTGCATATTAACCATTATTTAAACGCAGACAAGCAGTTTTTACATGCTTTACGACAATTAGGTGCAAATGAGTCTTTATAGGCAAAATTGCTTTATTTTACAAAGGTAAGTCTATTTACACTATAACATTCAGGTTTGGATCATTCTCTCATAACAAAATGCAAACTGCATATTTACTATCATTTTCACGCAGACAAGCAGTTTTTACATGCTTCACGACAATTGCGTGTAAATGAGTCCTTATAAGCAAAATTCTTTATTTTACAAAGGTAAGTCTATTTACACTATAACATTCAGGTTTGGATCATTCTCTCATAAGAAAATGCAAACTGCATATTAACCATTATTTAAACGCAGACAAGCAGTTTTTTCATGCTTTATGACAATTAGGTGCAAATGAGTCTTTATAGGCAAAATTGATTTATTTCATGAGGGTAAGTCTATTTACACTATAACCTTCAGGTTTGGATCATTCTCTCATAAGAAAATGCAAACTGCATATTAACCATTATTTTAACGCATACAAGCAGTTTTTACATGCTTTATGACAATTAGGGGCAAATGGGTCATTATAGGCAAAATTGCTTTATTTCATGAAGGTTAGTCTATTTACACTATAACATTCAGGTTTGGATTATTCTCTCATAAGAAAATGCAAACTGCATATTAACCATTATTTTAACGCAGACAAGCAGTTTTTACATGTTTTACGACAATTAGGTGCAAATAAGTCCTTAAAGGCAAAATTGCTTTATTTCATGAGGGTAAGTCTATTTACACTATACATTCAGGTTTGGATCATTCTCTCATAAGAAAATGCAAACTGCATATTAACCATTATTTTAACGCAGACAAGCAGTTTTTACATGCTTCACGACAATTGCGTCCAAATGAGTCCTTATAGGCAAATATGCTTTATTTTACAAAGGTAAGTCTATTTACACTATAACATTCAGGTTTGGATCATTCTCTCATTTGAAAATGCAAACTGCATATTAACCATTATTTAAACGCAGACAAGCAGTTTTTACATGCTTTACGACAATTAGGTGCAAATGAGTCTTTAAAGGCAAAATTGCTTTATTTCATGAGGGTAAGTCTATTTACACTATACATTCAGGTTTGGATCATTCTCTCATAAGAAAATGCAAACTGCATATTAACCATTATTTTAACGCATACAAGCAGTATTTACATGCTTTATGACAATTAGGGGCAAATGGGTCCTTATAGGCAAAATTGCTTTATTTCATGAAGGTTAGTCTATTTACACTATAACATTCAGGTTTGGATTATTCTCTCATAAGAAAATGCAAACTGCATATTAACCATTATTTTAACGCAGACAAGCAGTTTTTACATGTTTTGCGACAATTAGGTGCAAATAAGTCCTTAAAGGCAAAATTGTTTTATTTCACAAAGGTAAGTCTACTTACACTATAACATTCAGGTTTGGATCATTCTCTCATAAGAAAATGCAATTTGCATATTAACCATTATTTTGACGCAGACAAGCAGTTTTTACATGCTTCACGACAATTGCGTGCAAATGAGTCCTTATAGGCAAAAGTGCTTTATTTCATGAGGGTAAGTCTATTTACACTATAACATTCAGGTTTAGATCATTCTCTCATAAGAAAATGCAAACTGCATATTTACTATTATTTTCACGCAGACTAGCAGTTTTCACATGTTTTACGACAATTAGGTGGAAATAGGTCCTTAAAGGCAAAATTGTTTTATTTCACAAAGGTAAGTCTACTTTTACTATTACATTCAGGTTTGGATCATTCTCTCATAAGAAAATGCAAACTGCATATTTACTATCATTTTCACGCAGACAAGCAGTTTTTACATGCTTCAAGACAATTGCGTGCAAAATTGCGTTATTTTACAAAGGTAAGTCTATTTTCACTATAACATTCAGGTTTGGATCATTCTCTCATAAGAAAATGCAAACTGCATATTAACCATTATTTTAACGCATACAAGCAGTTTTTACATGCTTTACGACAATTAGGTGCAAATGAGTCCTTTTAGGCAAAAGTGCTTTATTTCATGAGGGTAAGTCTATTTACACTATAACATTCAGGTTTAGATCATTCTCTCATAAGAAAATGCAAACTGCATATTTACTATCATTTTTACGAAGACTAGCAGTTTTCACATGTTTTACGACAATTAGGTGGAAATAAGTCCTTAAAGGCAAAATCGTTTTATTTCACAAAGGTAAGTCTACTTTTACTATTACATTCAGGTTTGGATCATTCTCTCATAAGAAAATGCAAACTGCATATTAACCATTATTTTAACGCAGACAAGCAGTTTTTACATGCTTCACGACAATTGCGTGCAAATGAGTCCTTATAGGCAAAATTGCTTTATTTTACCAAGGTAAGTTATTTACACTATAACATTCAGGTTTAGATCATTCCCTCTTAAGAAAATGCAAACTGCATATTAACCATTATTTTAACGCATACAAGCAGTTTTTACATGCTTTATGACAATTAGGGGCAAATGAGTCTTCATAGGCAAAATTGCTTTATTTCATGAAGGTAAGTCTATTTACACTATAACATTCAGGTTTGGACCTATCTCTCATAAGATTATGCAAACTGCATATTAACAATTATTTAAACGCAGGCAAGCAGTTTTTACATGCTTTACGACAATTAGGTGCAAATGAGTCTTTAAAGGCAAATTTGCTTTATTTCATGAGGGCAAGTCTATTTACACTATAACATTCAGGTTTGGATCATTCTCTCATAAGAAAATGCAAACTGCATATTTACTATCATTTTCACGCAGACAAGCAGTTTTTACATGCTTCACGACAATTGCGTGCAAATGAGTCCTTATAGGCAAAATTGCTTTATTTTACAAAGGTAAGTCTATTTACAATATAACATTCAGGTTTGGATCATTCTCTGATAAGAAAATGCAAACTGCATATTAACCATTATTTTAACGCATACAAGCAGTTTTTACATGCTTTATGACAATAAAGGGCAAATGAGTCCTTATAGGCAAAATTGCTTTATTTCATGAAGGTAAGTCTATTTACACTATAACATTCAGGTTTGGATCATTTTCTCATAAGAAAATGCAAACTGCATATTAACCATTATTTTAACGCAGACAAGCAGTTTTTACATGCTTTACGACAATTAGGTGCAAATGAGTCCTAATAGGCAAAATTGCTTTATTTTACAAAGGTAAGTTTACTTAAACTATAACGTTTAGGTTTGGATCATTCTCTCATAAGAAAATGCAAACTGCATATTAACTATTATTTTAACGCATACAAGCAGTTTTTACAAGCTTTATGACAATTAGGTGCAAATGAGTCCTTATAGGCAAAATTGCTTTATTTTACAAAGGTAAGTCTATTTACACTATAACATTCAGGTTTGGATCATTCTCTGATAAGAAAATGCAAACTGCATATTAACCATTATTTTAACGCATACAAGCAGTTTTTACATGCTTTATGACAATTAGGGGCAAATGAGTCCTTATAGGCAAAAGTGCTTTATTTCATGAAGGTAAGTCTATTTACACTATAACATTCAGGTTTGGATCATTCTCTCATAAATAAATGCAAACTGCATATTAACCATTATTTAAACGCAGACAAGCAGTTTTTACATGCTTTATGACAATTAGGTACAAATGAGTCTTTATAGGCAAAATTGCTTTATTTTATGAGGGTAAGTCTATTTACACTATAACATTCAGGTTTGGATCATTCTCTCATAAGAAAATGCAAACTGCATATTTACTATCATTTTCACGCAGACAAGCAGTTTTTTCATGTTTTACGACAATTAGGTGCAAATAAGGCCTTAAAGGCAAAATTGTTTTTTTTCACAAAGGTAAGTCTACTTTCACTATAATAATCAGGTTTGGATCATTCTCTCATAAGAAAATGCAAACTGCATATTAACCATTATTTTAACGCAGACAAGCAGTTTTTACATGCTTCACGACATTTGCGTGCAAATGAGTCCATATAGGCAAAATTGCTTTATTTCATGAAGGTAAGTCTATTTACACTATAACATTCAGGTTTGGATCATTCTCTCATAAGAAAATGCAAACTGCATATTAACCATTATTTTATCGCAGACAAGCAGTTTTTACATGTTTTACGACAATTAGGTGCAAATGAGCCCTTATAGGCAAAATTGCTTTATTTCACAAAGGTAAGTTTACTTACACTTTAACATTCAGGTTTGGATCAATATCTCATAAGAAAATGCAAACTGCATATTAACTATTATTTTAAGGCATACAAGCTGGTTTTACATGCTTTATGACAATTAGGTGCAAATGTGGCCTTATAGTAAAAATTGCTTTATTTTACAAAGGCAAGTCTATTTACACTATAACATTCAGGTTTGGATCATTCTCTCATAAGAAAATGCAAACTGCATATTAACCATTCTTTTAACGCATACAAGCAGTTTTTACATGCTTTATGACAATTAGGTGCAAATGAGTCCTTATATGCAAAATTGCTTAATTTCATGAAGGCTAGTCTATTTACACTATAGCATTCAGGTTTGGATTATTCTATCATAAGAAAATGCACACTGCATATTAACCATTATTTTAACGCAGACAAGCAGTTTTTACATTCTTTACGACAATTAGGTGCAAATGAGTCCTTATAGGCAAACTTGCTTTATTTCACAAAGGTAAGTTTACTTACACTATAACATTCAGGTTTGGATCATTCTCTCACAAGAAAATGCAAACTGCATATTAACTATTATTTTAACGCATACAAGCAGTTTTTACATGCCTTATGACAATTAGGTGCAAATGAGTCCTTATAGGCAAAATTGCTTTATTTCATGAGGGTAAGTCTATTTACACTATAACATTCAGGTTTGGATTATTCTCTCATAAGAAAATGCAAACTGCATATTAACCATTATTTTAACGCAGACAAGCAGTTTTTACATGCTTTACGACAATTAGGTGCAAATGAGTCCTTATAGGCAAAATTGCTTTATTTCACAAAGGTAAGTTTACTTACACTATAACATTCAGGTTTGGATCATTTTCTCATAAGAAAATGCAAACTGCATATTAACCATTATTTTAACGCATACAAGCAGTTTTTACATGCTTTATGACAATTAGGGGCAAATGAGTCCTTATAGGCAAAATTGCTTTATTTCATGAAGGTAAGTCTATTTACACTATACCATTCAGGTTTGGATCATTTTCTCAAAAGATAATGCAAATTGATCATTTCCTATTTTTTTCACGCAGACAAGCAGTATTTACATGGTTTATGACAATTAGGTGCAAATGTGGCCTTATAGGCAAAATTGCTTTATTTTACAAAGGCAAGTCTATTTACACTATAACATTCAGGTTTGGATCATTCTCTCATAAGAAAATGCAAACTGCACATTTACTATCATTTTAACGCAGACAATCAGTTTTTACATGCTTTACGACAATTAGGTGCAAATTAGTCCTTATAGGCAAAATTGCTTTATTTTATGAAGGTAAGTCTATTTACACTATAACATTCAGGTTTGGATCATTCTCTCATAAGAAAATGCAAACTGCATATTAACCATTATTTTAACGCATACAAGCAGTTTTTACATGCTTTATGACAATTAGGGGCAAATGAGTCCTTATAGGCAAAATTGCTTTATTTCATGAAGGTAAGTCTATTTACACTATAACATTCAGGTTTGGATCTATCTCTCATAAGAATATGCAAACTGCATATTAACCATTATTTAAACGCAGACAAGCAGTTTTTACATGCTTTACGACAATTAGGTGCAAATGAGTCTTTATAGGCAAATTTGCTTTATTTCATGAGGGTAAGTCTATTTACACTATAACATTCAGGTTTGGATCATTCTCTCATAACAAAATGCAAACTGCATATTTACTATCATTTTCACGCAGACAAGCAGTTTTTACATGCTTCACGACAATTGCGTGCAAATGAGTCCTTATAGGCAAAATTGCTTTATTTTACAAAGGTTAGTCTATTTACACTATAACATTCAGGTTTTGGATCATTCTCTGATAAGAAAATGCAAACTGCATATTAACCATTATTTTAACGCAGACAAGCAGTTTTTACATGCTTTACGACAATTAGGTGCAAATGAGTCCTGATAGGCAAAATTGCTTTATTTTACAAAGGTAAGTTTACTTAAACTATAACATTCAGGTTTAGATCATTCTCTCATAAGAAAATGCAAACTGCATATTAACTATTATTTTAACGCATACAAGCAGTTTTTACAAGCTTTATGACAATTAGGTGCAAATGAGTCCTTATAGGCAAAATTGCTTTATTTTACAAAGGTAAGTCTATTTACACTATAACATTCAGGTTTGGATCATTCTCTGATAAGAAAATGCAAACTGCATATTTACTATCATTTTCACGCAGACAAGCAGTTTTTACATGCTTCACGACAATTGCGTGCAAATGAGTCCTTATAGGCAAAATTGCTTTATTTTACAAAGGTAAGTCTATTTTCACTATTACATTCAGGTTTGGATCATTCTCTCATAAGAAAATGCAAACTGCATATTTACTATCATTTTCACGCAGACAAGCAGTTTTTACATGCTTCACGACAATTGCGTGCAAATGAGTCCTTATAGGCAAAATTGCTTTATTTTACAAAGGTAAGTCTATTTTCACTATTACATTCAGGTTTGGATCATTCTCTCATAAGAAAATGCAAACTGCATATTAACCATTATTTTAACGCAGACAAGCAGTTTTTACATGCTTCACGACATTTGCGTGCAAATGAGTCCATATAGGCAAAATTGCTTTATTTCATGAAGGTAAGTCTATTTACACTATAACATTCAGGTTTGGATCATTCTCTCATAAGAAAATGCAAACTGCATATTAACCATTATTTTATCGCAGACAAGCAGTTTTTACATGTTTTACGACAATTAGGTGCAAATGAGCCCTTATAGGCAAAATTGCTTTATTTCACAAAGGTAAGTTTACTTACACTTTAACATTCAGGTTTGGATCAATATCTCATAAGAAAATGCAAACTGCATATTAACTATTATTTTAAGGCATACAAGCTGGTTTTACATGCTTTATGACAATTAGGTGCAAATGTGGCCTTATAGTCAAAATTGCTTTATTTTACAAAGGCAAGTCTATTTACACTATAACATTCAGGTTTGGATCATTCTCTCATAAGAAAATGCAAACTGCATATTTACTATCATTTTCACGCAGACAAGCAGTTTTTTCATGTTTTACGACAATTAGGTGCAAATAAGGCCTTAAAGGCAAAATTGTTTTTTTTCACAAAGGTAAGTCTACTTTCACTATAATAATCAGGTTTGGATCATTCTCTCATAAGAAAATGCAAACTGCATATTAACCATTATTTTAACGCAGACAAGCAGTTTTTACATGCTTCACGACATTTGCGTGCAAATGAGTCCATATAGGCAAAATTGCTTTATTTCATGAAGGTAAGTCTATTTACACTATAACATTCAGGTTTGGATCATTCTCTCATAAGAAAATGCAAACTGCATATTAACCATTATTTTATCGCAGACAAGCAGTTTTTACATGTTTTACGACAATTAGGTGCAAATGAGCCCTTATAGGCAAAATTGCTTTATTTCACAAAGGTAAGTTTACTTACACTTTAACATTCAGGTTTGGATCAATATCTCATAAGAAAATGCAAACTGCATATTAACTATTATTTTAAGGCATACAAGCTGGTTTTACATGCTTTATGACAATTAGGTGCAAATGTGGCCTTATAGTCAAAATTGCTTTATTTTACAAAGGCAAGTCTATTTACACTATAACATTCAGGTTTGGATCATTCTCTCATAAGAAAATGCAAACTGCATATTAACCATTCTTTTAACGCATACAAGCAGTTTTTACATGCTTTATGACAATTAGGTGCAAATGAGTCCTTATATGCAAAATTGCTTAATTTCATGAAGGCTAGTCTATTTACACTATAGCATTCAGGTTTGGATTATTCTATCATAAGAAAATGCACACTGCATATTAACCATTATTTTAACGCAGACAAGCAGTTTTTACATTCTTTACGACAATTAGGTGCAAATGAGTCCTTATAGGCAAACTTGCTTTATTTCACAAAGGTAAGTTTACTTACACTATAACATTCAGGTTTGGATCATTCTCTCACAAGAAAATGCAAACTGCATATTAACTATTATTTTAACGCATACAAGCAGTTTTTACATGCCTTATGACAATTAGGTGCAAATGAGTCCTTATAGGCAAAATTGCTTTATTTCATGAGGGTAAGTCTATTTACACTATAACATTCAGGTTTGGATTATTCTCTCATAAGAAAATGCAAACTGCATATTAACCATTATTTTAACGCAGACAAGCAGTTTTTACATGCTTTACGACAATTAGGTGCAAATGAGTCCTTATAGGCAAAATTGCTTTATTTCACAAAGGTAAGTTTACTTACACTATAACATTCAGGTTTGGATCATTTTCTCATAAGAAAATGCAAACTGCATATTAACCATTATTTTAACGCATACAAGCAGTTTTTACATGCTTTATGACAATTAGGGGCAAATGAGTCCTTATAGGCAAAATTGCTTTATTTCATGAAGGTAAGTCTATTTACACTATACCATTCAGGTTTGGATCATTTTCTCAAAAGATAATGCAAATTGATCATTTCCTATTTTTTTCACGCAGACAAGCAGTATTTACATGGTTTATGACAATTAGGTGCAAATGTGGCCTTATAGGCAAAATTGCTTTATTTTACAAAGGCAAGTCTATTTACACTATAACATTCAGGTTTGGATCATTCTCTCATAAGAAAATGCAAACTGCACATTTACTATCATTTTAACGCAGACAATCAGTTTTTACATGCTTTACGACAATTAGGTGCAAATTAGTCCTTATAGGCAAAATTGCTTTATTTTATGAAGGTAAGTCTATTTACACTATAACATTCAGGTTTGGATCATTCTCTCATAAGAAAATGCAAACTGCATATTAACCATTATTTTAACGCATACAAGCAGTTTTTACATGCTTTATGACAATTAGGGGCAAATGAGTCCTTATAGGCAAAATTGCTTTATTTCATGAAGGTAAGTCTATTTACACTATAACATTCAGGTTTGGATCTATCTCTCATAAGAATATGCAAACTGCATATTAACCATTATTTAAACGCAGACAAGCAGTTTTTACATGCTTTACGACAATTAGGTGCAAATGAGTCTTTATAGGCAAATTTGCTTTATTTCATGAGGGTAAGTCTATTTACACTATAACATTCAGGTTTGGATCATTCTCTCATAACAAAATGCAAACTGCATATTTACTATCATTTTCACGCAGACAAGCAGTTTTTACATGCTTCACGACAATTGCGTGCAAATGAGTCCTTATAGGCAAAATTGCTTTATTTTACAAAGGTTAGTCTATTTACACTATAACATTCAGGTTTTGGATCATTCTCTGATAAGAAAATGCAAACTGCATATTAACCATTTTTTTAACGCATACAAGCAGTTTTTACATGCTTTATGACAATAAGGGGCAAATGAGTCCTTATAGGCAAAATTGCTTTATTTCATGAAGGTAAGTCTATTTACACTATAACATTCAGGTTTGGATCATTCTGTCATAAGAAAATGCAAACTGCATATTAACCATTATTTTAACGCAGACAAGCAGTTTTTACATGCTTTACGACAATTAGGTGCAAATGAGTCCTGATAGGCAAAATTGCTTTATTTTACAAAGGTAAGTTTACTTAAACTATAACATTCAGGTTTAGATCATTCTCTCATAAGAAAATGCAAACTGCATATTAACTATTATTTTAACGCATACAAGCAGTTTTTACAAGCTTTATGACAATTAGGTGCAAATGAGTCCTTATAGGCAAAATTGCTTTATTTTACAAAGGTAAGTCTATTTACACTATAACATTCAGGTTTGGATCATTCTCTGATAAGAAAATGCAAACTGCATATTTACTATCATTTTAACGCATACAAGCAGTTTTTACATGCTTTATGACAATTAGGGGCAAATGAGTCCTTATAGACAAAATTGCTTTATTTCATGAAGGTAAGTCTATTTACACTATAACATTCAGGTTTGGATCATTCTCTCATAAGAAAATGCAAACTGCATATTAACCATTCTTTTAACGCATACAAGCAGTTTTTACATGCTTTATGACAATTAGGTGCAAATGAGTCCTTATATGCAAAATTGCTTAATTTCATGAAGGCTAGTCTATTTACACTATAGCATTCAGGTTTGGATTATTCTATCATAAGAAAATGCAAACTGCATATTAACCATTATTTTAACGCAGACAAGCAGTTTTTACATCCTTTACGACAATTAGGTGCAAATGAGTCCTTATAGGCAAACTTGCTTTATTTCACAAAGGTAAGTTTACTTACACTATAACATTCAGGTTTGGATCATTCTCTCACAAGAAAATGCAAACTGCATATTAACTATTATTTTAACGCATACAAGCAGTTTTTACATGCCTTATGACAATTAGGTGCAAATGAGTCCTTATAGGCAAAATTGCTTTATTTCATGAGGGTAAGTCTATTTACACTATAACATTCAGGTTTGGATTATTCTCTCATAAGAAAATGCAAACTGCATATTAACCATTATTTTAACGCAGACAAGCAGTTTTTACATGCTTTACGACAATTAGGTGCAAATGAGTCCTTATAGGCAAAATTGCTTTATTTCACAAAGGTAAGTTTACTTACACTATAACATTCAGGTTTGGATCATTTTCTCATAAGAAAATGCAAACTGCATATTAACCATTATTTTAACGCAGACAAACGGTTTTTACATGCTTCACGACAATTGCGTGCAAATGAGTCCTTATAGGCAAAATTGCTTTATTTTACAAAGGTTGGTCTATTTACACTATAACTTTCAGGTTTGGATCATTCTCTCATAAGAAAATGCAAACTGCATATAACCATTATTTTAACGCATACAAGCAGTTTTTACATGCTTTATGACAATTAGGGGCAAATGAGTCCTTATAGGCAAAATTGCTTTATTTTACAAAGGTAAGTCTATTTACACTATAACATTCAGGTTTGGATCATTCTCTGATAAGAAAATGCAAACTGCATATTAACCATTATTTTAACGCATACAAGCAGTTTTTACATGCTTTATGACAATAAAGGGCAAATGAGTCCTTATAGGCAAAATTGCTTTATTTCATGAAGGTAAGTCTATTTACACTATAACATTCAGGTTTGGATCATTCTTTTCATAAATAAATGCAAACTGCATATTAACCATTATTTAAACGCAGACAAGCAGTTTTTACATGCTTTATGACAATTAGGTACAAATGAGTCTTTATAGGCAAAATTGCTTTATTTTATGAGGGTAAGTCTATTTACACTATAACATTCAGGTTTGGATCATTCTCTCATAAGAAAATGCAAACTGCATATTTACTATCATTTTCACGCAGACAAGCAGTTTTTTCATGTTTTACGACAATTAGGTGCAAATAAGGCCTTAAAGGCAAAATTGTTTTTTTTCACAAAGGTAAGTCTACTTTCACTATAATAATCAGGTTTGGATCATTCTCTCATAAGAAAATGCAAACTGCATATTAACCATTATTTTAACGCAGACAAGCAGTTTTTACATGCTTCACGACATTTGCGTGCAAATGAGTCCATATAGGCAAAATTGCTTTATTTCATGAAGGTAAGTCTATTTACACTATAACATTCAGGTTTGGATCATTCTCTCATAAGAAAATGCAAACTGCATATTAACCATTATTTTATCGCAGACAAGCAGTTTTTACATGTTTTACGACAATTAGGTGCAAATGAGCCCTTATAGGCAAAATTGCTTTATTTCACAAAGGTAAGTTTACTTACACTTTAACATTCAGGTTTGGATCAATATCTCATAAGAAAATGCAAACTGCATATTAACTATTATTTTAAGGCATACAAGCTGTTTTTACATGCTTTATGACAATTAGGTGCAAATGTGGCCTTATAGTCAAAATTGCTTTATTTTACAAAGGCAAGTCTATTTACACTATAACATTCAGGTTTGGATCATTCTCTCATAAGAAAATGCAAACTGCATATTAACCATTATTTTAACGCAGACAATCAGTTTTTACATGCTTTACGACAATTAGGTGCAAATTAGTCCTTATAGGCAAAATTGCTTTATTTCATGAAGGTAAGTCTATTTACACTATACCATTCAGGTTTGGATCATTTTCTCAAAAGATAATGCAAATTGATCATTTCCTATTTTTTTCACGCAGACAAGCAGTATTTACATGGTTTATGACAATTAGGTGCAAATGTGGCCTTATAGGCAAAATTGCTTTATTTTACAAAGGCAAGTCTATTTACACTATAACATTCAGGTTTGGATCATTCTCTCATAAGAAAATGCAAACTGCACATTTACTATCATTTTAACGCAGACAATCAGTTTTTACATGCTTTACGACAATTAGGTGCAAATTAGTCCTTATAGGCAAAATTGCTTTATTTTATGAAGGTAAGTCTATTTACACTATAACATTCAGGTTTGGATCATTCTCTCATAAGAAAATGCAAACTGCATATTAACCATTATTTTAACGCATACAAGCAGTTTTTACATGCTTTATGACAATTAGGGGCAAATGAGTCCTTATAGGCAAAATTGCTTTATTTCATGAAGGTAAGTCTATTTACACTATAACATTCAGGTTTGGATCTATCTCTCATAAGAATATGCAAACTGCATATTAACCATTATTTAAACGCAGAGAAGCAGTTTTTACATGCTTTACGACAATTAGGTGCAAATGAGTCTTTATAGGCAAATTTGCTTTATTTCATGAGGGTAAGTCTATTTACACTATAACATTCAGGTTTGGATCATTCTCTCATAACAAAATGCAAACTGCATATTTACTATCATTTTCACGCAGACAAGCAGTTTTTACATGCTTCACGACAATTGCGTGCAAATGATTCCTTATAGGCAAAATTGCTTTATTTTACAAAGGTTAGTCTATTTACACTATAACATTCAGGTTTTGGATCATTCTCTGATAAGAAAATGCAAACTGCATATTAACCATTTTTTTAACGCATACAAGCAGTTTTTACATGCTTTATGACAATAAGGGGCAAATGAGTCCTTATAGGCAAAATTGCTTTATTTCATGAAGGTAAGTCTATTTACACTATAACATTCAGGTTTGGATCATTCTGTCATAAGAAAATGCAAACTGCATATTAACCATTATTTTAACGCAGACAAGCAGTTTTTACATGCTTTACGACAATTAGGTGCAAATGAGTCCTGATAGGCAAAATTGCTTTATTTTACAAAGGTAAGTTTACTTAAACTATAACATTCAGGTTTAGATCATTCTCTCATAAGAAAATGCAAACTGCATATTAACTATTATTTTAACGCATACAAGCAGTTTTTACAAGCTTTATGACAATTAGGTGCAAATGAGTCCTTATAGGCAAAATTGCTTTATTTCATGAGGGTAAGTCTATTTACACTATAACATTCAGGTTTGGATCATTCTCTTATAAGAAAATGCAAACTGAATATTGACTATCATTTTCACGCAGACAAGCAGTTTTTACATGGTTTACGACAATTAGGTGCAAATAGGTCCTTAAAGGCAAAATTGTTTTATTTCAGAAAGGTAAGTCTACTTACACTATAACATTCAGGTTTGGATCATTTTCTCATAAGAAAATGCAAACTGCATATTAACCATTATTTTAACGCAGACAAGCGGTTTTTACATGCTTCACGACAATTGCGTGCAAATGAGTCCTTATAGGCAAAATTGCTTTATTTTACAAAGGTTAGTCTATTTACACTATAACATTCAGGTTTGGATCATTCTCTCATAAGAAAATGCAAACTGCACATTTACTATCATTTGAACGCATACAATCAGTTTTTACATGCTTTACGACAATTAGGTGCAAATTAGTCCTTATAGGCAAAATTGCGTTATTTTACAAAGGTAAGTCTATTTACACTATAACATTCAGGTTTGGATCATTCTCTCATAAGAAAATGCAAACTGCATATTAACCATTATTTTAACGCAGACAAGCAGTTTTTACATGCTTCACGACAATTGCGTGCAAATGAGTCCTTATAGGCAAAATTGCGTTATTTTACAAAGGTAAGTCTATTTACACTATAACATTCAGGTTTGGATCATTCTCTCATAAGAAAATGCAAACTGCATATTAACCATTATTTAAACGCAGACAAGCAGTTTTTACATGCTTTACGACAATTAGGTGCAAATGAGTCTTTAAAGGCAAAATTGCTTTATTTCATGAGGGTAAGTCTATTTACACTATACATTCAGGTTTGGATCATTCTCTCATAAGAAAATGCAAACTGCATATTAACTATTATTTTAACGCATACAAGCAGTTTTTACAAGCTTTATGACAATTAGGTGCAAATAAGTCCTTAGAGGCAAAATTGCTTTATTTCATGAGGGTTAGTCTATTTACACTATAACATTTAGGTTTGGATCATTCTCTCATAAGAAAATGCAAACTGCATATTTACTATCATTTTAACGCATACAATCAGTTTTTACATGCTTTATGACAATTAGGTGCAAATGAGTCCTTATAGGCAAAATTGCTTTATTTCATGAGGGTAAGTCCATTTACACTATAACATTCAGGTTTAGATCATTCTCTCATAAGAAAATGCAAACTGCATATTAACCATTATTTTAACGCATACAAGCAGTTTTTACATGCTTTATGACAATTAGGGGCAAATGGGTCCTTATAGGCAAAATTGCTTTATTTCATAAAGGTTAGTCTATTTACACTATAACATTCAGGTTTGGATTATTCTCTCATAAGAAAATGCAAACTGCATATTAACCATTATTTTAACGCAGACAAGCAGTTTTTACATGCTTTACGACAATTAGGTGCAAATGAGTCCTTATAGGCAAAATTGCTTTATTTCATGAGGGTTAGTCTATTTACACTATAACATTCAGGTTTGGATCATTCTCTCATAAGAAAATGCAAACTGAATATTGACTATCATTTTCACGCAGACAAGCAGTTTTTACATGGTTTACGACAATTAGGTGCAAATAAGTCCTTAATGGCAAAATTGTTTTATTTCACAAAGGTAAGTCTACTTTCACTATAACATTCAGGTTTGGATCATTCTCTCATAAGAAAATGCAAACTGCATATTAACCATTATTTTAACGCAGACAAGCAGTTTTTACATGCTTTACGACAATTAGGTGCAAATGAGTCCTTATAGGCAAAATTGCTTTATTTCACAAAGGTAAGTTTACTTACACTATAACATTCAGGTTTGGATCATTCTCTCACAAGAAAATGCAAACTGCATATTTACTATTATTTTAACGCATACAAGCAGTTTTTACAAGCTTTATGACAATTAGGTGCAAATGAGTCCTTATAGGCAAAATTGCTTTATTTTACAAAGGTAAGTCTATTTACACTATAACATTCAGGTTTGGATCATTCTCTCATAAGAAAATGCAATCTGCATATTAACCATTATTTGAACGCATACAAGCAGTTTTTACATGCTTTATGACAATTAGGGGCAAATGAGTCCTTATAGGCAAAATTGCTTTATTTCATGAAGGTAAGTCTATTTACACTCTAACATTCAGGTTTGGATCATTCTCTCATAAGAAAATGCAAACTGCATATTAACCATTATTTTAACGCTGACAAGCAGTTTTTACATGCTTTACGACAATTAGGTGGAAATAAGTCCTTAAAGGCAAAATTGTTTTATTTCACAAAGGTAAGTCTACTTTCACTATAACATTCAGGTTTGGATCATTCTCTCATAAGAAAATGCAAACTGCATATTAACCATTATTTTAACGCAGACAAGCAGTTTTTACATGCTTCACGACAATTGCGTGTAAATGAGTTCTTATAAGCAAAATTCTTTATTTTACAAAGGTAAGTCTATTTACACTATAACATTCAGGTTTGGATCATTCTCTCATAAGAAAATGCAAACTGCATATTAACCATTATTTTAACGCATACAAGCAGTTTTTACATGCTTTATGACAATTAGGGCAAATGAGTCCTTATAGGCAAAATTGCTTGATTTCATGAAGGTAAGTCTATTTACACTATAACATTCAGGTTTGGATCATTCTCTCATAAGAAAATGCAAACTGCATATTAACCATTATTTAAACGCAGACAAGCAGTTTTTTCATGCTTTATGACAATTAGGTGCAAATGAGTCTTTATAGGCAAAATTGATTTATTTCATGAGGGTAAGTCTATTTACACTATAACCTTCAGGTTTGGATCATTCTCTCATAAGAAAATGCAAACTGCATATTAACCATTATTTTAACGCATACAAGCAGTTTTTACATGCTTTATGACAATTAGGGGCAAATGGGTCCTTATAGGCAAAATTGCTTTATTTCATGAAGGTTGTCTATTTACACTATAACATTCAGGTTTGGATTATTCTCTCATAAGAAAATGCAAACTGCATATTAACCATTATTTTAACGCAGACAAGCAGTTTTTACATGTTTTACGACAATTAGGTGCAAATAAGTCCTTAAAGGCAAAATTGCTTTATTTCATGAGGGTAAGTCTATTTACACTATACATTCAGGTTTGGATCATTCTCTCATAAGAAAATGCAAACTGCATATTAACCATTATTTTAACGCATACAAGCAGTTTTTACATGCTTTATGACAATTAGGGGCAAATGAGTCCTTATAGGCAAAATTGCTTGATTTCATGAAGGTAAGTCTATTTACACTATAACATTCAGGTTTGGATTATTCTCTCATAAGAAAATGCAAACTGCATACTAACCATTATTTTAACGCAGACAAGCAGTTTTTACATGCTTTATGACAATTAGGTGCAAATGAGTCCTTATAGGCAAAATTGCTTTATTTCATGAGGGTAAGTCCATTTACACTATAACATTCAGGTTTAGATCATTCTCTCATAAGAAAATGCAAACTGCATATTAACCATTATTTTAACGCATACAAGCAGTTTTTACATGCTTTATGACAATTAGGGGCAAATGGGTCCTTATAGGCAAAATTGCTTTATTTCATGAAGGTTAGTCTATTTACACTATAACATTCAGGTTTGGATTATTCTCTCATAAGAAAATGCAAACTGCATATTAACCATTATTTTAACGCAGACAAGCAGTTTTTACATGCTTTACGACAATTAGGTGCAAATGAGTCCTTATAGGCAAAATTGCTTTATTTCATGAGGGTTAGTCTATTTACACTATAACATTCAGGTTTGGATCATTCTCTCATAAGAAAATGCAAACTGAATATTGACTATCATTTTCACGCAGACAAGCAGTTTTTACATGGTTTACGACAATTAGGTGCAAATAAGTCCTTAATGGCAAAATTGTTTTATTTCACAAAGGTAAGTCTACTTTCACTATAACATTCAGGTTTGGATCATTCTCTCATAAGAAAATGCAAACTGCATATTAACCATTATTTAAACGCAGACAAGCAGTTTTTACATGCTTTACGACAATAAGGTGCAAATGAGTCTTTAAAGGCAAAATTGCTTTATTTCATGAGGGTAAGTCTATTTACACTATAACATTCAGGTTTGGATCATTCTCTCATAAGAAAATGCAAACTGCATATTTAATATCATTTTCACGCAGACAAGCAGTTTTTACATGCTTCACGACAATTGCGTGCAAATAAGTCCTTATAGCCAAAATTGCTTTATTTTACAAACGTAAGTCTATTTACACTATAACATTCAGGTTTGGATCATTCTCTCATAACAAAATGCAAACTGCATATTAACCATTATTTTAATGCAGACAAGCAGTTTTTACATGCTTCACGACAATTGCGTGCAAATAAGTCCTTATAGGCAAAATTGCTTTATTTCATGAAGGTAAGTCTACTTACACTATAACATTCAGGTTTGGATCATTCTCTCATAAGAAAATGCAAACTGCATATTAACCATTATTTTAACGCAGACAAGCAGTTTTTACATGCTTCACGACAATTGCGTGCAAATGAGTCCTTATAGGCAAAATTGCGTTATTTTACAAAGGTAAGTCTATTTACACTATAACATTCAGGTTTGAATCATTCTCTCATAAGAAAATGCAAACTGCATATTAATCATTATTTAAACGCAGACAAGCAGTTTTTACATGCTTTACGACAATTAGGTGCAAATGAGGTTTTAAAGGCAAAATTGCTTTATTTCATGAGGGTAAGTCTATTTACACTATAACATTCAGGTTTGGATCATTCTCTCATAAGAAAATGCAAACTGCATATTAACCATTATTTTAACGCATACAAGCAGTTTTTACATGCTTTATGACAATTAGGGCAAATGAGTCCATATAGGCAAAATTGCTTGATTTCATGAAGGTAAGTCTATTTACACTATAACATTCAGGTTTGGATCATTCTCTCATAAGAAAATGCAAACTGCATATTAACCATTATTTAAACGCAGACAAGCAGTTTTTTCATGCTTTATGACAATTAGGTGCAAATGAGTCTTTATAGGCAAAATTGATTTATTTCATGAGGGTAAGTCTATTTACACTATAACCTTCAGGTTTGGATCATTCTCTCATAAGAAAATGCAAACTGCATATTAACCATTATTTTAACGCATACAAGCAGTTTTTACATGCTTTATGACAATTAGGGGCAAATGGGTCCTTATAGGCAAAATTGCTTTATTTCATGAAGGTTGTCTATTTACACTATAACATTCAGGTTTGGATTATTCTCTCATAAGAAAATGCAAACTGCATATTAACCATTATTTTAACGCAGACAAGCAGTTTTTACATGTTTTACGACAATTAGGTGCAAATAAGTCCTTAAAGGCAAAATTGCTTTATTTCATGAGGGTAAGTCTATTTACACTATACATTCAGGTTTGGATCATTCTCTCATAAGAAAATGCAAACTGCATATTAACCATTATTTTAACGCATACAAGCAGTTTTTACATGCTTTATGACAATTAGGGGCAAATGAGTCCTTATAGGCAAAATTGCTTGATTTCATGAAGGTAAGTCTATTTACACTATAACATTCAGGTTTGGATTATTCTCTCATAAGAAAATGCAAACTGCATATTAACCATTATTTTAACGCAGACAAGCAGTTTTTACATGCTTTACGACAATTAGGTGCAAATGAGTCCTTATAGGCAAAATTGCTTTATTTCATGAGGGTTAGTCTATTTACACTATAACATTCAGGTTTGGATCATTCTCTCATAAGAAAATGCAAACTGAATATTGACTATCATTTTCACGCAGACAAGCAGTTTTTACATGGTTTACGACAATTAGGTGCAAATAAGTCCTTAATGGCAAAATTGTTTTATTTCACAAAGGTAAGTCTACTTTCACTATAACATTCAGGTTTGGATCATTCTCTCATAAGAAAATGCAAACTGCATATTAACCATTATTTTAACGCAGACAAGCAGTTTTTACATGCTTTACGACAATTAGGTGCAAATAAGTCCTTATAGGCAAAATTGCTTTATTTCACAAAGGTAAGTCTATTTACACTATAACATTCAGGTTTGGATCATTCTCTCATAAGAAAATGCAATCTGCATATTAACCATTATTTGAACGCATACAAGCAGTTTTTACATGCTTTATGACAATTAGGGGCAAATGAGTCCTTATAGGCAAAATTGCTTTATTTCATGAAGGTAAGTCTATTTACACTCTAACATTCAGGTTTGGATCATTCTCTCATAAGAAAATGCAAACTGCATATTAACCATTATTTTAACGCTGACAAGCAGTTTTTACATGCTTTACGACAATTAGGTGGAAATAAGTCCTTAAAGGCAAAATTGTTTTATTTCACAAAGGTAAGTCTACTTTCACTATAACATTCAGGTTTGGATCATTCTCTCATAAGAAAATGCAAACTGCATATTAACCATTATTTTAACGCAGACAAGCAGTTTTTACATGCTTCACGACAATTGCGTGTAAATGAGTTCTTATAAGCAAAATTCTTTATTTTACAAAGGTAAGTCTATTTACACTATAACATTCAGGTTTGGATCATTCTCTCATAAGAAAATGCAAACTGCATATTAACCATTATTTTAACGCATACAAGCAGTTTTTACATGCTTTATGATAATTAGGGGCAAATGAGTCCTTATAGGTAAATCTGCTTGATTTCATGAAGGTAAGTCTATTTACACTATAACATTCAGGTTTGGATCATTCTCTCATAAGAAAATGCAAACTGCATATTAACCATTATTTAAACGCAGACAAGCAGTTTTTTCATGCTTTATGACAATTAGGTGCAAATGAGTCTTTATAGGCAAAATTGATTTATTTCATGAGGGTAAGTCTATTTACACTATAACCTTCAGGTTTGGATCATTCTCTCATAAGAAAATGCAAACTGCATATTAACCATTATTTTAACGCATACAAGCAGTTTTTACATGCTTTATGACAATTAGGGGCAAATGGGTCCTTATAGGCAAAATTGCTTTATTTCATGAAGGTTGTCTATTTACACTATAACATTCAGGTTTGGATTATTCTCTCATAAGAAAATGCAAACTGCATATTAACCATTATTTTAACGCAGACAAGCAGTTTTTACATGTTTTACGACAATTAGGTGCAAATAAGTCCTTAAAGGCAAAATTGCTTTATTTCATGAGGGTAAGTCTATTTACACTATACATTCAGGTTTGGATCATTCTCTCATAAGAAAATGCAAACTGCATATTAACCATTATTTTAACGCAGACAAGCAGTTTTTACATGCTTCACGACAATTGCGTGCAAATGAGTCCTTATAGGCAAATATGCTTTATTTTACAAAGGTAAGTCTATTTACACTATAACATTCAGGTTTGGGTCATTCTCTCATAAGAAAATGCAAACTGCATATTAACCATTATTTAAACGCAGACAAGCAGTTTTTACATGCTTTACGACAATTAGGTGCAAATGAGTCTTTAAAGGCAAAATTGCTTTATTTCATGAGGGTAAGTCTATTTACACTATACATTCAGGTTTGGATCATTCTCTCATAAGAAAATGCAAACTGCATATTAACTATTATTTTAACGCATACAAGCAGTTTTTACAAGCTTTATGACAATTAGGTGCAAATGAGTCCTTATAGGCAAAATTGCTTTATTCATGAGGGTAAGTCCATTTACACTATAACATTCAGGTTTAGATCATTCTCTCATAAGAAAATGCAAACTGCATATTAACCATTATTTTAACGCATACAAGCAGTTTTTACATGCTTTATGACAATTAGGGGCAAATGGGTCCTTATAGGCAAAATTGCTTTATTTCATGAAGGTTAGTCTATTTACACTATAACATTCAGGTTTGGATTATTCTCTCATAAGAAAATGCAAACTGCATATTAACCATTATTTTAACGCAGACAAGCAGTTTTTACATGTTTTACGACAATTAGGTGCAAATAAGTCCTTAAAGGCAAAATTGTTTTATTTCACAAAGGTAAGTCTACTTACACTATAACATTCAGGTTTGGATCATTCTCTCATAAGAAAATGCAATTTGCATATTAACCATTATTTTGACGCAGACAAGCAGTTTTTACATGCTTCACGACAATTGCGTGCAAATGAGTCCTTATAGGCAAAAGTGCTTTATTTCATGAGGGTAAGTCTATTTACACTATAACATTCAGGTTTAGATCATTCTCTCATAAGAAAATGCAAACTGCATATTTACTATTATTTTCACGCAGACTAGCAGTTTTCACATGTTTTACGACAATTAGGTGGAAATAGGTCCTTAAAGGCAAAATTTTTTATTTCACAAAGGTAAGTCTACTTTTACTATTACATTCAGGTTTGGATCATTCTCTCATAAGAAAATGCAAACTGCATATTTACTATCATTTTCACGCAGACAAGCAGTTTTTACATGCTTCAAGACAATTGCGTGCAAAATTGCGTTATTTTACAAAGGTAAGTCTATTTTCACTATAACATTCAGGTTTGGATCATTATCTCATAAGAAAATGCAAACTGCATATTAACCATTATTTTAACGCATACAAGCAGTTTTTACATGCTTTACGTTAATTAGGTGCAAATGAGTCTTTATAGGCAAAAGTGCTTTATTTCATGAGGGTAAGTCTATTTACACTATAACATTCAGGTTTAGATCATTCTCTCATAAGAAAATGCAAACTGCATATTTACTATCATTTTAATGCAGACAAGCAGTTTTTACATGCTTCACGACAATTGCGTGCAAATAAGTCCTTATAGGCAAAATTGCTTTATTTCATGAAGGTAAGTCTACTATTACTATTACATTCAGGTTTGGGTCATTCTCTCATAAGAAAATGCAAACTGCATATTAACCATTATTTTAACGCAGACAAGCAGTTTTTACATGCTTCACGACAATTGCGTGCAAATGAGTCCTTATAGGCAAAATTGCTTTATTTCATGAGGGTAAGTCTATTTACACTATACATTCAGGTTTGGATCATTCTCTCATAAGAAAATGCAAACTGCATATTAACTATTATTTTAACGCATACAAGCAGTTTTTACAAGCTTTATGACAATTAGGTGCAAATAAGTCCTTAGAGGCAAAATTGCTTTATTTCATGAGGGTTAGTCTATTTACACTATAACATTTAGGTTTGGATCATTCTCTCATAAGAAAATGCAAACTGCATATTTACTATCATTTTAACGCATACAAGCAGTTTTTACATGCTTTATGACAATTAGGTGCAAATGAGTCCTTATAGGCAAAATTGCTTTATTTCATGAGGGTAAGTCCATTTACACTATAACATTCAGGTTTAGATCATTCTCTCATAAGAAAATGCAAACTGCATATTAACCATTATTTTAACGCATACAAGCAGTTTTTACATGCTTTATGACATTTAGGGGCAAATGGGTCCTTATAGGCAAAATTGCTTTATTTCATGAAGGTTAGTCTATTTACACTATAACATTCAGGTTTGGATTATTCTCTCATAAGAAAATGCAAACTGCATATTAACCATTATTTTAACGCAGACAAGCAGTTTTTACATGCTTTACGACAATTAGGTGCAAATGAGTCCTTATAGGCAAAATTGCTTTATTTCATGAGGGTTAGTCTATTTACACTATAACATTCAGGTTTGGATCATTCTCTCCTAAAAAAAATGCAAACTGAATATTGACTATCATTTTCACGCAGACAAGCAGTTTTTACATGGTTTACGACAATTAGGTGCAAATAAGTCCTTAATGGCAAAATTGTTTTATTTCACAAAGGTAAGTCTACTTTCACTATAACATTCAGGTTTGGATCATTCTCTCATAAGAAAATGCAAACTGCATATTAACCATTATTTTAACGCAGACAAGCAGTTTTTACATGCTTTACGACAATTAGGTGCAAATGAGTCCTTATAGGCAAAATTGCTTTATTTCACAAAGGTAAGTTTACTTACACTATAACATTCAGGTTTGGATCATTCTCTCACAAGAAAATGCAAACTGCATATTAACTATTATTTTAACGCATACAAGCAGTTTTTACAAGCTTTATGACAATTAGGTGCAAATGAGTCCTTATAGGCAAAATTGCTTTATTTTACAAAGGTAAGTCTATTTACACTATAACATTCAGGTTTGGATCATTCTCTCATAAGAAAATGCAATCTGCATATTAACCATTATTTGAACGCATACAAGCAGTTTTTACATGCTTTATGACAATTAGGGGCAAATGAGTCCTTATAGGCAAAATTGCTTTATTTCATGAAGGTAAGTCTATTTACACTCTAACATTCAGGTTTGGATCATTCTCTCATAAGAAAATGCAAACTGCATATTAACCATTATTTTAACGCTGACAAGCAGTTTTTACATGCTTTACGACAATTAGGTGGAAATAAGTCCTTAAAGGGAAAATTGTTTTATTTCACAAAGGTAAGTCTACTTTCACTATAACATTCAGGTTTGGATCATTCTCTCATAAGAAAATGCAAACTGCATATTAACCATTATTTTAACGCAGACAAGCAGTTTTTACATGCTTCACGACAATTGCGTGTAAATGAGTCCTTATAAGCAAAATTCTTTATTTTACAAAGGTAAGTCTATTTACACTATAACATTCAGGTTTGGATCATTCTCTCATAAGAAAATGCAAACTGCATATTAACCATTATTAAAACGCAGACAAGCAGTTTTTTCATGCTTTATGACAATTAGGTGCAAATGAGTCTTTATAGGCAAAATTGATTTATTTCATGAGGGTAAGTCTATTTACACTATAACCTTCAGGTTTGGATCATTCTCTCATAAGAAAATGCAAACTGCATATTAACCATTATTTTAACGCATACAAGCAGTTTTTACATGCTTTATGACAATTAGGGGCAAATGGGTCCTTATAGGCAAAATTGCTTTATTTCATGAAGGTTAGTCTATTTACACTATAACATTCAGGTTTGGATTATTCTCTCATAAGAAAATGCAAACTGCATATTAACCATTATTTTAACGCAGACAAGCAGTTTTTACATGTTTTACGACAATTAGGTGCAAATAAGTCCTTAAAGGCAAAATTGCTTTATTTCATGAGGGTAAGTCTATTTACACTATACATTCAGGTTTGGATCATTCTCTCATAAGAAAATGCAAACTGCATATTAACCATTATTTTAACGCAGACAAGCAGTTTTTACATGCTTCACGACAATTGCGTCCAAATGTGTCCTTATAGGCAAATATGCTTTATTTTACAAAGGTAAGTCTATTTACACTATAACATTCAGGTTTGGATCATTCTCTCATTAGAAAATGCAAACTGCATATTAACCATTATTTAAACGCAGACAAGCAGTTTTTACATGCTTTACGACAATTAGGTGCAAATGAGTCTTTAAAGGCAAAATTGCTTTATTTCATGAGGGTAAGTCTATTTACACTATACATTCAGGTTTGGATCATTCTCTCATAAGAAAATGCAAACTGCATATTAACCATTATTTTAACGCATACAAGCAGTTTTTACATGCTTTATGACAATTAGGGGCAAATGGGTCCTTATAGGCAAAATTGCTTTATTTCATGAAGGTAAGTCTATTTACTTTATAACATTCAGGTTTGGATTATTCTCTCATAAGAAAATGCAAACTGCATATTAACCATTATTTTAACGCAGACAAGCAGTTTTTACATGTTTTACGACAATTAGGTGCAAATAAGTCCTTAAAGGCAAAATTGTTTTATTTCACAAAGGTAAGTCTACTTACACTATAACATTCAGGTTTGGATCATTCTCTCATAAGAAAATGCAATTTGCATATTAACCATTATTTTGACGCAGACAAGCAGTTTTTACATGCTTCACGACAATTGCGTGCAAATGAGTCCTTATAGGCAAAAGTGCTTTATTTCATGAGGGTAAGTCTATTTACACTATAACATTCAGGTTTAGATCATTCTCTCATAAGAAAATGCAAACTGCATATTTACTATTATTTTCACGCAGACTAACAGTTTTCACATGTTTTACGACAATTAGGTGGAAATAGGTCCTTAAAGGCAAAATTGTTTTATTTCACAAAGGTAAGTCTACTTTTACTATTACATTCAGGTTTGGATCATTCTCTCATAAGAAAATGCAAACTGCATATTTACTATCATTTTCACGCAGACAAGCAGTTTTTACATGCTTCAAGACAATTGCGTGCAAAATTGCGTTATTTTACAAAGGTAAGTCTATTTTCACTATAACATTCAGGTTTGGATCATTCTCTCATAAGAAAATGCAAACTGCATATTAACCATTATTTTAACGCAGACAAGCAGTTTTTACATGCTTCACGACAATTGCGTGCAAATGAGTCCTTATAGGCAAAATTGCTTTATTTTACCAAGGTAAGTTATTTACACTATAACATTCAGGTTTAGATCATTCCCTCTTAAGAAAATGCAAACTGCATATTAACCATTATTTTAACGCATACAAGCAGTTTTTACATGCTTTATGACAATTAGGGGCAAATGAGTCTTCATAGGCAAAATTGCTTTATTTCATGAAGGTAAGTCTATTTACACTATAACATTCAGGTTTGGATCTATCTCTCATAAGATTATGCAAACTGCATATTAACAATTATTTAAACGCAGGCAAGCAGTTTTTACATGCTTTACGACAATTAGGTGCAAATGAGTCTTTAAAGGCAAATTTGCTTTATTTCATGAGGGTAAGTCTATTTACACTATAACATTCAGGTTTGGATCATTCTCTCATAAGAAAATGCAAACTGCATATTTACTATCATTTTCACGCAGACAAGCAGTTTTTACATGCTTCACGACAATTGCGTGCAAATGAGTCCTTATAGGCAAAATTGCTTTATTTTACAAAGGTAAGTCTATTTACACTATAACATTCAGGTTTGGATCATTCTCTGATAAGAAAATGCAAACTGCATATTAACCATTATTTTAACGCATACAAGCAGTTTTTACATGCTTTATGACAATAAAGGGCAAATGAGTCCTTATAGGCAAAATTGCTTTATTTCATGAAGGTAAGTCTATTTACACTATAACATTCAGGTTTGGATCATTTTCTCATAAGAAAATGCAAACTGCATATTAACCATTATTTTAACGCAGACAAGCAGTTTTTACATGCTTTACGACAATTAGGTGCAAATGAGTCCTAATAGGCAAAATTGCTTTATTTTACAAAGGTAAGTTTACTTAAACTATAACGTTTAGGTTTGGATCATTCTCTCATAAGAAAATGCAAACTGCATATTAACTATTATTTTAACGCATACAAGCAGTTTTTACAAGCTTTATGACAATTAGGTGCAAATGAGTCCTTATAGGCAAAATTGCTTTATTTTACAAAGGTAAGTCTATTTACACTATAACATTCAGGTTGGGATCATTCTCTGATAAGAAAATGCAAACTGCATATTAACCATTATTTAAACGCATACTAGCAGTTTTTACATGCTTTATGACAATTAAGTGCAAATGAGTCCTTATATGCAAAATTGCTTAATTTCATGAATGCTAGTCTATTTACACTATAACATTCAGGTTTGGATTATTCTCTCATAAGAAAATGCAAACTGCATATTAACCATTATTTTAACGCAGACAAGCAGTTTTTACATGCTTTACGACAATTAGGTGCAAATGAGTCCTTATAGGCAAAATTGCTTTATTTCACAAAGGTAAGTTTACTTACACTATAACATTCAGGTTTGGATCATTTTCTCATAAGAAAATGCAAACTGCATATTAACCATTATTTTAACGCAGACAAACGGTTTTTACATGCTTCACGACAATTGCGTGCAAATGAGTCCTTATAGGCAAAATTGCTTTATTTTACAAAGGTTAGTCTATTTACACTATAACTTTTAGGTTTGGATCATTCTCTCATAAGAAAATGCAAACTGCATATAACCATTATTTTAACGCATACAAGCAGTTTTTACATGCTTTATGACAATTAGGGGCAAATGAGTCCTTATAGGCAAAATTGCTTTATTTCATGAAGGTAAGTCTATTTACACTATAACATTCAGGTTTGGATCATTCTCTCATAAATAAATGCAAACTGCATATTAACCATTATTTAAACGCAGACAAGCAGTTTTTACATGCTTTATGACAATTAGGTACAAATGAGTCTTTATAGGCAAAATTGCTTTATTTTATGATGGTAAGTCTATTTACACTATAACATTCAGGTTTGGATCATTCTCTCATAAGAAAATGCAAACTGCATATTAACCATTATTTTAACGCATACAAGCAGTTTTTACATGCTTTACGACAATTAGGTGCAAATGAGTCCTTATAGGCAAAAGTGCTTTATTTCATGAGGGTAAGTCTATTTACACTATTACATTCAGGTTTAGATCATTCTCTCATAAGAAAATGCAAACTGCATATTTACTATCATTTTTACGCAGACTAGCAGTTTTCACATGTTTTACGACAATTAGGTGGAAATAAGTCCTTAAAGGCAAAATCGTTTTATTTCACAAAGGTAAGTCTACTTTTACTATTACATTCAGGTTTGGATCATTCTCTCATAAGAAAATGCAAACTGCATATTAACCATTATTTTAACGCAGACAAGCAGTTTTTACATACTTCACGACAATTGCGTGCAAATGAGTCCTTATAGGCAAAATTGCTTTATTTTACCAAGGTAAGTTATTTACACTATAACATTCAGGTTTAGATCATTCCCTCTTAAGAAAATGCAAACTGCATATTAACCATTATTTAAACGCAGACAAGCAGTTTTTACATGCTTTACGACAATTAGGTGCAAATGAGTCTTTAAAGGCAAAATTGCTTTATTTCATGAGGGTAAGTCTATTTACACTATACATTCAGGTTTGGATCATTCTCTCATAAGAAAATGCAAACTGCATATTAACTATTATTTTAACGCATACAAGCAGTTTTTACAAGCTTTATGACAATTAGGTGCAAATGAGTCCTTATAGGCAAAATTGCTTTATTTCATGAGGGTAAGTCCATTTACACTATAACATTCAGGTTTAGATCATTCTCTCATAAGAAAATGCAAACTGCATATAAACCATTATTTTAACGCATACAAGCAGTTTTTACATGCTTTATGACAATTAGGGGCAAATGGGTCCTTATAGGCAAAATTGCTTTATTTCATGAAGGTTAGTCTATTTACACTATAACATTCAGGTTTGGATTATTCTCTCATAAGAAAATGCAAACTGCATATTAACCATTATTTTAACGCAGACAAGCAGTTTTTACATGTTTTACGACAATTAGGTGCAAATAAGTCCTTAAAGGCAAAATTGTTTTATTTCACAAAGGTAAGTCTACTTACACTATAACATTCAGGTTTGGATCATTCTCTCATAAGAAAATGCAATTTGCATATTAACCATTATTTTGACGCAGACAAGCAGTTTTTACATGCTTCACGACAATTGCGTGCAAATGAGTCCTTATAGGCAAAAGTGCTTTATTTCATGAGGGTAAGTCTATTTACACTATAACATTCAGGTTTAGATCATTCTCTCATAAGAAAATGCAAACTGCATATTTACTATTATTTTCACGCAGACTAGCAGTTTTCACATGTTTTACGACAATTAGGTGGAAATAGGTCCTTAAAGGCAAAATTGTTTTATTTCACAAAGGTAAGTCTACTTTTACTATTACATTCAGGTTTGGATCATTCTCTCATAAGAAAATGCAAACTGCATATTTACTATCATTTTCACGCAGACAAGCAGTTTTTACATGCTTCAAGACAATTGCGTGCAAAATTGCGTTATTTTACAAAGGTAAGTCTATTTTCACTATAACATTCAGGTTTGGATCATTCTCTCATAAGAAAATGCAAACTGCATATTAACCATTATTTTAACGCATACAAGCAGTTTTTACATGCTTTACGACAATTAGGTGCAAATGAGTCCTTATAGGCAAAAGTGCTTTATTTCATGAGGGTAAGTCTATTTACACTATAACATTCAGGTTTAAATCATTCTCTCATAAGAAAATGCAAACTGCATATTTACTATCATTTTAATGCAGACAAGCAGTTTTTACATGCTTCACGACAATTGCGTGCAAATAAGTCCTTAGAGGCAAAATTGCTTTATTTCATGAGGGTTAGTCTATTTACACTATAACATTTAGGTTTGGATCATTCTCTCATAAGAAAATGCAAACTGCATATTTACTATCATTTTAACGCATACAAGCAGTTTTTACATGCTTTATGACAATTAGGTGCAAATGAGTCCTTACAGGCAAAATTGCTTTATTTCATGAGGGTAAGTCCATTTACACTATAACATTCAGGTTTAGATCATTCTCTCATAAGAAAATGCAAACTGCATATTAACCATTATTGTAACGCAGACAAGCAGTTTTTACATGCTTCACGACAATTGCGTGCAAATGAGTCCTTATAGGCAAAATTGCTTTATTTCATGAAGGTTAGTCTATTTAAACTATAACATTCAGGTTTGGATTATTCTCTCATAAGAAAATGCAAACTGCATATTAACCATTATTTTAACGCAGACAAGCAGTTTTTACATGCTTTACGACAATTAGGTGCAAATGAGTCCTTATAGGCAAAATTGCTTTATTTCATGTTGGTTAGTCTATTTACACTATAACATTCAGGTTTGGATCATTCTCTCATAAGAAAATGCAAACTGCATATTAACCATTATTTTAACGCAGACAAGCAGTTTTTACATGGTTTACGACAATTAGGTGCAAATAAGTCCTTAATGGCAAAATTGTTTTATTTCACAAAGGTAAGTCTACTTTCACTATAACATTCAGGTTTGGATCATTCTCTCATAAGAAAATGCAAACTGCATATTAACCATTATTTTAACGCAGACAAGCAGTTTTTACATGCTTTACGACAATTAGGTGCAAATGAGTCCTTATAGGCAAAATTGCTTTATTTCACAAAGGTAAGTTTACTTACACTATAACATTCAGGTTTGGATCATTCTCTCACAAGAAAATGCAAACTGCATATTAACTATTATTTTAACGCATACAAGCAGTTTTTACAAGCTTTATGACAATTAGGAGCAAATGAGTCCTTATAGGCAAAATTGCTTTATTTTACAAAGGTAAGTCTATTTACACTATAACATTCAGGTTTGGATCATTCTGTCATAAGAAAATGCAATCTGCATATTAACCATTATTTGAACGCATACAAGCAGTTTTTACATGCTTTATGACAATTAGGGGCAAATGAGTCCTTATAGGCAAAATTGCTTTATTTCATGAAGGTAAGTCTATTTACACTCTAACATTCAGGTTTGGGTCATTCTCTCATAAGAAAATGCAAACTGCATATTAACCATTATTTTAACGCAGACAAGCAGTTTTTACATGCTTCACGACAATTGCGTGCAAATGAGTCCTTATAGGCAAAATTGCTTTATTTCATGAGGGTAAGTCTATTTACACTATACATTCAGGTTTGGATCATTCTCTCATAAGAAAATGCAAACTGCATATTAACTATTATTTTAACGCATACAAGCAGTTTTTACAAGCTTTATGACAATTAGGTGCAAATAAGTCCTTAGAGGCAAAATTGCTTTATTTCATGAGGGTTAGTCTATTTACACTATAACATTTAGGTTTGGATCATTCTCTCATAAGAAAATGCAAACTGCATATTTACTATCATTTTAACGCATACAAGCAGTTTTTACATGCTTTATGACAATTAGGTGCAAATGAGTCCTTACAGGCAAAATTGCTTTATTTCATGAGGGTAAGTCCATTTACACTATAACATTCAGGTTTAGATCATTCTCTCATAAGAAAATGCAAACTGCATATTAACCATTATTTTAACGCAGACAAGCAGTTTTTACATGCTTCACGACAATTGCGTGCAAATGAGTCCTTATAGGCAAAATTGCTTTATTTCATGAAGGTTAGTCTATTTAAACTATAACATTCAGGTTTGGATTATTCTCTCATAAGAAAATGCAAACTGCATATTAACCATTATTTTAACGCAGACAAGCAGTTTTTACATGCTTTACGACAATTAGGTGCAAATGAGTCCTTATAGGCAAAATTGCTTTATTTCATGAGGGTTAGTCTATTTACACTATAACATTCAGGTTTGGATCATTCTCTCATAAGAAAATGCAAACTGCATATTAACCATTATTTTAACGCAGACAAGCAGTTTTTACATGGTTTACGACAATTAGGTGCAAATAAGTCCTTAATGGCAAAATTGTTTTATTTCACAAAGGTAAGTCTACTTTCACTATAACATTCAGGTTTGGATCATTCTCTCATAAGAAAATGCAAACTGCATATTAACCATTATTTTAACGCAGACAAGCAGTTTTTACATGCTTTACGACAATTAGGTGCAAATGAGTCCTTATAGGCAAAATTGCTTTATTTCACAAAGGTAAGTTTACTTACACTATAACATTCAGGTTTGGATCATTCTCTCACAAGAAAATGCAAACTGCATATTAACTATTATTTTAACGCATACAAGCAGTTTTTACAAGCTTTATGACAATTAGGAGCAAATGAGTCCTTATAGGCAAAATTGCTTTATTTTACAAAGGTAAGTCTATTTACACTATAACATTCAGGTTTGGATCATTCTGTCATAAGAAAATGCAATCTGCATATTAACCATTATTTGAACGCATACAAGCAGTTTTTACATGCTTTATGACAATTAGGGGCAAATGAGTCCTTATAGGCAAAATTGCTTTATTTCATGAAGGTAAGTCTATTTACACTCTAACATTCAGGTTTGGATCATTCTCTCATAAGAAAATGCAAACTGCATATTAACCATTATTTTAACGCTGACAAGCAGTTTTTACATGCTTTACGACAATTAGGTGGAAATAAGTCCTTAAAGGGAAAATTGTTTTATTTCACAAAGGTAAGTCTACTTTCACTATAACATTCAGGTTTGGATCATTCTCTCATAAGAAAATGCAAACTGCATATTAACCATTATTTTAACGCAGACAAGCAGTTTTTACATGCTTCACGACAATTGCGTGTAAATGAGTCCTTATAAGCAAAATTCTTTATTTTACAAAGGTAAGTCTATTTACACTATAACATTCAGGTTTGGATCATTCTCTCATAAGAAAATGCAAACTGCATATTAACCATTATTTAAACGCAGACAAGCAGTTTTTTCATGCTTTATGACAATTAGGTGCAAATGAGTCTTTATAGGCAAAATTGATTTATTTCATGAGGGTAAGTCTATTTACACTATAACCTTCAGGTTTGGATCATTCTCTCATAAGAAAATGCAAACTGCATATTAACCATTATTTTAACGCATACAAGCAGTTTTTACATGCTTTATGACAATTAGGGGCAAATGGGTCCTTATAGGCAAAATTGCTTTATTTCATGAAGGTTAGTCTATTTACACTATAACATTCAGGTTTGGATTATTCTCTCATAAGAAAATGCAAACTGCATATTAACCATTATTTTAACGCAGACAAGCAGTTTTTACATGTTTTACGACAATTAGGTGCAAATAAGTCCTTAAAGGCAAAATTGCTTTATTTCATGAGGGTAAGTCTATTTACACTATACATTCAGGTTTGGATCATTCTCTCATAAGAAAATGCAAACTGCATATTAACCATTATTTTAACGCAGACAAGCAGTTTTTACATGCTTCACGACAATTGCGTCCAAATGAGTCCTTATAGGCAAATATGCTTTATTTTACAAAGGTAAGTCTATTTACACTATAACATTCAGGTTTGGATCATTCTCTCATTAGAAAATGCAAACTGCATATTAACCATTATTTAAACGCAGACAAGCAGTTTTTACATGCTTTACGACAATTAGGTGCAAATGAGTCTTTAAAAGCAAAATTGCTTTATTTCATGAGGGTAAGTCTATTTACACTATACATTCAGGTTTGGATCATTCTCTCATAAGAAAATGCAAACTGCATATTAACCATTATTTTAACGCATACAAGCAGTTTTTACATGCTTTATGACAATTAGGGGCAAATGGGTCCTTATAGGCAAAATTGCTTTATTTCATGAAGGTAAGTCTATTTACACTATAACATTCAGGTTTGGATTATTCTCTCATAAGAAAATGCAAACTGCATATTAACCATTATTTTAACGCAGACAAGCAGTTTTTACATGTTTTACGACAATTAGGTGCAAATAAGTCCTTAAAGGCAAAATTGTTTTATTTCACAAAGGTAAGTCTACTTACACTATAACATTCAGGTTTGGATCATTCTCTTATAAGAAAATGCAATTTGCATATTAACCATTATTTTGACGCAGACAAGCAGTTTTTACATGCTTCACGACAATTGCGTGCAAATGAGTCCTTATAGGCAAAAGTGCTTTATTTCATGAGGGTAAGTCTATTTACACTATAACATTCAGGTTTAGATCATTCTCTCATAAGAAAATGCAAACTGCATATTTACTATTATTTTCACGCAGACTAGCAGTTTTCACATGTTTTACGACAATTAGGTGGAAATAGGTCCTTAAAGGCAAAATTGTTTTATTTCACAAAGGTAAGTCTACTTTTACTATTACATTCAGGTTTGGATCATTCTCTCATAAGAAAATGCAAACTGCATATTTACTATCATTTTCACGCAGACAAGCAGTTTTTACATGCTTCAAGACAATTGCGTGCAAAATTGCGTTATTTTACAAAGGTAAGTCTATTTTCACTATAACATTCAGGTTTGGATCATTCTCTCATAAGAAAATGCAAACTGCATATTAACCATTATTTTAATGCATACAAGCAGTTTTTACATGCTTTACGACAATTAGGTGCAAATGAGTCCTTATAGGCAAAAGTGCTTTATTTCATGAGGGTAAGTCTATTTACACTATAACATTCAGGTTTAGATCATTCTCTCATAAGAAAATGCAAACTGCATATTTACTATCATTTTTACGCAGACTAGCAGTTTTCACATGTTTTACGACAATTAGGTGGAAATAAGTCCTTAAAGGCAAAATCGTTTTATTTCACAAAGGTAAGTCTACTTTTACTATTACATTCAGGTTTGGATCATTCTCTCATAAGAAAATGCAAACTGCATATTAACCATTATTTTAACGCAGACAAGCAGTTTTTACATGCTTCACGACAATTGCGTGCAAATGAGTCCTTATAGGCAAAATTGCTTTATTTTACCAAGGTAAGTTATTTACACTATAACATTCAGGTTTAGATCATTCCCTCTTAAGAAAATGCAAACTGCATATTAACCATTATTTTAACGCATACAAGCAGTTTTTACATGCTTTATGACAATTAGGGGCAAATGAGTCTTCATAGGCAAAATTGCTTTATTTCATGAAGGTAAGTCTATTTACACTATAACATTCAGGTTTGGATCTATCTCTCATAAGATTATGCAAACTGCATATTAACAATTATTTAAACGCAGGCAAGCAGTTTTTACATGCTTTACGACAATTAGGTGCAAATGAGTCTTTAAAGGCAAATTTGCTTTATTTCATGAGGGTAAGTCTATTTACACTATAACATTCAGGTTTGGATCATTCTCTCATAAGAAAATGCAAACTGCATATTTACTATCATTTTCACGCAGACAAGCAGTTTTTACATGCTTTACGACAATTGCGTGCAAATGAGTCCTTATAGGCAAAATTGCTTTATTTTACAAAGGTAAGTCTATTTACACTATAACATTCAGGTTTGGATCATTCTCTGATAAGAAAATGCAAACTGCATATTAACCATTATTTTAACGCATACAAGCAGTTTTTACATGCTTTATGACAATAAAGGGCAAATGAGTCCTTATAGGCAAAATTGCTTTATTTCATGAAGGTAAGTCTATTTACACTATAACATTCAGGTTTGGATCATTTTCTCATAAGAAAATGCAAACTGCATATTAACCATTATTTTAACGCAGACAAGCAGTTTTTACATGCTTTACGACAATTAGGTGCAAATGAGTCCTAATAGGCAAAATTGCTTTATTTTACAATGGTAAGTTTACTTAAACTATAACGTTTAGGTTTGGATCATTCTCTCATAAGAAAATGCAAACTGCATATTAACTATTATTTTAACGCATACAAGCAGTTTTTACAAGCTTTATGACAATTAGGTGCAAATGAGTCCTTATAGGCAAAATTGCTTTATTTTACAAAGGTAAGTCTATTTACACTATAACATTCAGGTTGGGATCATTCTCTGATAAGAAAATGCAAACTGCATATTAACCATTATTTAAACGCATACTAGCAGTTTTTACATGCTTTATGACAATTAAGTGCAAATGAGTCCTTATATGCAAAATTGCTTAATTTCATGAATGCTAGTCTATTTACACTATAACATTCAGGTTTGGATTATTCTCTCATAAGAAAATGCAAACTGCATATTAACCATTATTTTAACGCAGACAAGCAGTTTTTACATGCTTTACGACAATTAGGTGCAAATGAGTCCTTATAGGCAAAATTGCTTTATTTCACAAAGGTAAGTTTACTTACACTATAACATTCAGGTTTGGATCATTTTCTCATAAGAAAATGCAAACTGCATATTAACCATTATTTTAACGCAGACAAACGGTTTTTACATGCTTCACGACAATTGCGTGCAAATGAGTCCTTATAGGCAAAATTGCTTTATTTTACAAAGGTTAGTCTATTTACACTATAACTTTTAGGTTTGGATCATTCTCTCATAAGAAAATGCAAACTGCATATTAACCATTATTTTAACGCAGACAAGCAGTTTTTACATGTTTTACGACAATTAGGTGCAAATAAGTCCTTAAAGGCAAAATTGCTTTATTTCATGAGGGTAAGTCTATTTACACTATACATTCAGGTTTGGATCATTCTCTCATAAGAAAATGCAAACTGCATATTAACCATTATTTTAACGCAGACAAGCAGTTTTTACATGCTTCACGACAATTGCGTCCAAATGAGTCCTTATAGGCAAATATGCTTTATTTTACAAAGGTAAGTCTATTTACACTATAACATTCAGGTTTGGATCATTCTCTCATTAGTAAATGCAAACTGCATATTAACCATTATTTAAACGCAGACAAGCAGTTTTTACATGCTTTACGACAATTAGGTGCAAATGAGTCTTTAAAGGCAAAATTGCTTTATTTCATGAGGGTAAGTTTATTTACACTATACATTCAGGTTTGGATCATTCTCTCATAAGAAAATGCAAACTGCATATTAACCATTATTTTAACGCATACAAGCAGTTTTTACATGCTTTATGACAATTAGGGGCAAATGGGTCCTTATAGGCAAAATTGCTTTATTTCATGAAGGTAAGTCTATTTACACTATAACATTCAGGTTTGGATTATTCTCTCATAAGAAAATGCAAACTGCATATTAACCATTATTTTAACGCAGACAAGCAGTTTTTACATGTTTTACGACAATTAGGTGCAAATAAGTCCTCAAAGGCAAAATTGTTTTATTTCACAAAGGTAAGTCTACTTACACTATAACATTCAGGTTTGGATCATTCTCTCATAAGAAAATGCAATTTGCATATTAACCATTATTTTGACGCAGACAAGCAGTTTTTACATGCTTCACGACAATTGCGTGCAAATGAGTCCTTATAGGCAAAAGTGCTTTATTTTACAAAGGTTAGTCTATTTACACTATAACTTTTAGGTTTGGATCATTCTCTCATAAGAAAATGCAAACTGCATATAACCATTATTTTAACGCATACAAGCAGTTTTTACATGCTTTATGACAATTAGGGGCAAATGAGTCCTTATAGGCAAAATTGCTTTATTTCATGAAGGTAAGTCTATTTACACTATAACATTCAGGTTTGGATCATTCTCTCATAAATAAATGCAAACTGCATATTAACCATTATTTAAACGCAGACAAGCAGTTTTTACATGCTTTATGACAATTAGGTACAAATGAGTCTTTATAGGCAAAATTGCTTTATTTTATGAGGGTAAGTCTATTTACACTATAACATTCAGGTTTGGATCATTCTCTCATAAGAAAATGCAAACTGCATATTTACTATCATTTTCACGCAGACAAGCAGTTTTTTCATATTTTACGACAATTAGGTGCAAATAAGGCCTTAAAGGCAAAATTGTTTTTTTTCACAAAGGTGTCTACTTTCACTATAATAATCAGGTTTGGATCATTCTCTCATAAGAAAATGCAAACTGCATATTAACCATTATTTTAACGCAGACAAGCAGTTTTTATATGCTTCACGACATTTGCGTGCAAATGAGTCCATATAGGCAAAATTGCTTTATTTCATGAAGGTAAGTCTATTTACACTATAACATTCAGGTTTGGATCATTCTCTCATAAGAAAATGCAAACTGCATATTAACCATTATTTTATCGCAGACAAGCAGTTTTTACATGTTTTACGACAATTAGGTGCAAATGAGCCCTTATAGGCAAAATTGCTTTATTTCACAAAGGTAAGTTTACTTACACTTTAACATTCAGGTTTGGATCAATATCTCATAAGAAAATGCAAACTGCATATTAACTATTATTTTAAGGCATGCAAGCTGTTTTTACATGCTTTATGACAATTAGGTGCAAATGTGGCCTTATAGTCAAAATTGCTTTATTTTACAAAGGCAAGTCTATTTACACTATAACATTCAGGTTTGGATCATTCTCTCATAAGAAAATGCAAACTGCATATTAACCATTATTTTAACGCAGACAATCAGTTTTTACATGCTTTACGACAATTAGGTGCAAATTAGTCCTTATAGGCAAAATTGCTTTATTTCATGAAGGTAAGTCTATTTACACTATAACATTCAGGTTTGGATCATTTTCTCAAAAGATAATGCAAATTGATCATTTCCTATTTTTTTCACGCAGACAAGCAGTATTTACATGGTTTATGACAATTAGGTGCAAATGTGGCCTTATAGGCAAAATTGCTTTATTTTACAAAGGCAAGTCTATTTACACTATAACATTCAGGTTTGGATCATTCTCTCATAAGAAAATGCAAACTGCACATTTACTATCATTTTAACGCAGACAATCAGTTTTTACATGCTTTACGACAATTAGGTGCAAATTAGTCCTTATAGGCAAAATTGCTTTATTTTATGAAGGTAAGTCTATTTACACTATAACATTCAGGTTTGGATCATTCTCTCATAAGAAAATGCAAACTGCATATTAACCATTATTTTAACGCAGACAATCAGTTTTTACATGCTTTACGACAATTAGGTGCAAATTAGTCCTTATAGGCAAAATTGCTTTATTTCATGAAGGTAAGTCTATTTACACTATAACATTCAGGTTTGGATCATTTTCTCAAAAGATAATGCAAATTGATCATTTCCTATTTTTTTCACGCAGACAAGCAGTATTTACATGGTTTATGACAATTAGGTGCAAATGTGGCCTTATAGGCAAAATTGCTTTATTTTACAAAGGCAAGTCTATTTACACTATAACATTCAGGTTTGGATAATTCTCTCATAAGAAAATGCAAACTGCACATTTACTATCATTTTAACGCAGACAATCAGTTTTTACATGCTTTACGACAATTAGGGGCAAATGAGTCCTTATAGGCAAAATTGCTTTATTTCATGAAGGTAAGTCTATTTACACTATAACATTCAGGTTTGGATCTATCTCTCATAAGAATATGCAAACTGCATATTAACCATTATTTAAACGCAGACAAGCAGTTTTTACATGCTTTACGACAATTAGGTGCAAATGAGTCTTTATAGGCAAATTTGTTTTATTTCATGAGGGTAAGTCTATTTACACTATAACATTCAGGTTTGGATCATTCTCTCATAACAAAATGCAAACTGCATATTTACTATCATTTTCACGCAGACAAGCAGTTTTTACATTAGTGGTGCGCACTGTAGTTCATTTTAATGAACTAGTTCAGTGGATCTGGCTCAGTCGAATGAACTAGTTCATTTATATAGTTCGCAGTTCACTAGTTCAGTAGTCAATAGATGTAATTCTGAACTGCGAATTTTATAAACGAGCTATATTCATTTCGTACATAGTTCACAATTCACATATTATTTGTAGAGGATATAGAAATTACGAAAAGTCATCAATCTGCAATTTTCCTAATATTTATATTATTATATGGCATAATGCTAAAATGCATGCAGATAGGATGCTTTTAATGAAATATATCTGCTTTTTAAATAAACAAATTTTTTGTCTAAATTTTGTTCTTTCTAAATATTCAAATTAACGAAAAAAATACGAAACTGGGATCTCTGCTCCTGACTTTAGGACATAATATTATGCATACCTATTAAAAGTTTTAGGTTCAAAATGACCCTAGGATTCATGAACACTTAATTTCAATATTGACATGACGGAATATCATGTATATAATATGTATATTATAATATAGAGTAGGCGATAATGGCCATAGAAGCCGATTCGCTCCTTTTAAAATAAATAAAAAAAATATAGAGAAGGGTATTGTAATTAAAAATAAAATTTTCACACCCGAACATTTTTTTGAGATCTGGATCCGCGTCTGTTACAGGAATTTAATTTACTAGACAGAAAGTGTAAGAATTGAATTGTATTAGAAAAATATAAAATAATAATGTATATAATCAATAATATAAATCATAATATTTAATTGTGTACACGCAAGCACAATGCACCAGCTTAAGCTGTGACGCAAGAGACGAGATCTACGAAGTGTGAATGGTGAACTATACTCTATGACTGGGACAGAGGATTTCTTTAGTTCAGAGATCTTTAGTTCATATTCCACAAGCATTAAAAGACAGTGGTGAATTGATCCGATCAGTGTGAACTAATGAACTAGTTCATTGAATTGTTGCGAACTAGTTCATTTAGTTCATGATACTGATTAGTTCATTCGAACTAGTTCATTCATGAACTACACATCTCTATTTTACATGCTTCACGACAATTGCGTGCAAATGAGTCCTTATAGGCAAAATTGCTTTATTTTACAAAGGTTAGTTTATTTACACTATAACATTCAGGTTTGGATCATTCTCTGATAAGAAAATGCAAACTGCATATTAACCATTTTTTTAACGCATACAAGCAGTTTTTACATGCTTTATGACAATAAGGGGCAAATGAGTCCTTATAGGCAAAATTGCTTTATTTCATGAAGGTAAGTCTATTTACACTATAACATTCAGGTTTGGATCATTCTGTCATAAGAAAATGCAAACTGCATATTAACCATTATTTTAACGCAGACAAGCAGTTTTTACATGCTTTACGACAATTAGGTGCAAATGAGTCCTGATAGGCAAAATTGCTTTATTTTACAAAGGTAAGTTTACTTAAACTATAACATTCAGGTTTAGATCATTCTCTCATAAGAAAATGCAAACTGCATATTAACTATTATTTTAACGCATACAAGCAGTTTTTACAAGCTTTATGACAATTAGGTGCAAATGAGTCCTTATAGGCAAAATTGCTTTATTTTACAAAGGTAAGTCTATTTACACTATAACATTCAGGTTTGGATCATTCTCTGATAAGAAAATGCAAACTGCATATTAACCATTATTTTAACGCATACAAGCAGTTTTTACATGCTTTATGACAATAAGGGGCAAATGAGTCCTTATAGACAAAATTGCTTTATTTCATGAAGGTAAGTCTATTTACACTATAACATTCAGGTTTGGATCATTCTCTCATAAGAAAATGCAAACTGCATATTAACCATTCTTTTAACGCATACAAGCAGTTTTTACATGCTTTATGACAATTAGGTGCAAATGAGTCCTTATATGCAAAATTACATAATTTCATGAAGGCTAGTCTATTTACACTATAGCATTCAGGTTTGGATTATTCTATCATAAGAAAATGCAAACTGCATATTAACCATTATTTTAACGCAGACAAGCAGTTTTTACATTCTTTACGACAATTAGGTGCAAATGAGTCCTTATAGGCAAACTTGCTTTATTTCACAAAGGTAAGTTTACTTACACTATAACATTCAGGTTTGGATCATTCTCTCACAAGAAAATGCAAACTGCATATTAACTATTATTTTAACGCATACAAGCAGTTTTTACATGCCTTATGACAATTAGGTGCAAATGAGTCCTTATAGGAAAATTGCTTTATTTCATGAGGGTAAGTCTATTTACACTATAACATTCAGGTTTGGATCATTCTCTTATAAGAAAATGCAAACTGAATATTGACTATCATTTTCACGCAGACAAGCAGTTTTTACATGGTTTACGACAATTAGGTGCAAATAGGTCCTTAAAGGCAAAATTGTTTTATTTCAGAAAGGTAAGTCTACTTACACTATAACATTCAGGTTTGGATCATTTTCTCATAAGAAAATGCAAACTGCATATTAACCATTATTTTAACGCAGACAAGCGGTTTTTACATGCTTCACGACAATTGCGTGCAAATGAGTCCTTATAGGCAAAATTGCTTTATTTTACAAAGGTTAGTCTATTTACACTATAACATTCAGGTTTGGATCATTCTCTCATAAGAAAATGCAAACTGCACATTACCTATCATTTGAACGCATACAATCAGTTTTTACATGCTTTACGACAATTAGGTGCAAATTAGTCCTTATAGGCAAAATTGCTTTATTTCATGAAGGTAAGTCTATTTACACTATAACATTCAGGTTTGGATTATTTTCTCATAAGAAAATGCAAACTGCATATTAACCATTATTTTGAAGCAGACAAGCAGTTTTTACATGCTTTATGACAATTAGGTGCAAATGAGTCCTTATAGGCAAAAATGCTTTATTTCATGAAGGTATGTCTATTTACACTCTAACATTCAGGTTTGGATCATTCTCCATAAAAAAATGCAAACTGCATATTAACCATTATTTTAACGCAGACAAGCAGTTTTTACATGCTTCACGACAATTGCGTGCAAATGAGTCCTTATAGGCAAAATTGCTTTATTTTACAAAAGTAAGTCTATTTACACTATAACATTCAGGTTTGGATCATTCTCTCATAAGAAAATGCAAACTGCATATTAACCATTATTTAAACGCAGAGAAGCAGTTTTTACATGCTTTACGACAATAAGGTGCAAATGAGTCTTTAAAGGCAAAATTGTTTTATTTCATGAGGGTGAGTCTATTTACACTATAACATTCAGGTTTGGATCATTCTCTCATAAGAAAATGCAAACTGCATATTAGCCATTATTTTAACGCATACAAGCAGTTTTTACATGCTTTATGACAATTAGGGGCAAATGAGTCCTTATAGGCAAAATTGCTTTATTTCATGAGGGTAAGTCTATTTACACTATAACATTCAGGTTTGGATTATTTTCTCATAAGAAAATGCAAACTGCATATTAACCATTATTTTGAAGCAGACATGCAGTTTTTAAATGCTTTACGACAATTAGGTGCAAATGAGTCCTAATAGGCAAAATTGCTTTATTTTACAAAGGTAAGTTTACTTAAACTATAACATTCAGGTTTGGATCATTCTCTCATAAGAAAATGCAAACTGAATATTTACTATCATTTTCACGCAGACAAGCAGTTTTTACATGGTTTACAACAATTAGGTGCAAATAAGTCCATAAAGGCAAATTTGTTTTATTTCACAAAGGTAAGTCTATTTACACTATAACATTCAGGTTTGGATCATTCTCTCATAAGAAAATGCAAACTGCACATTTACTATCATTTTAACGCATACAATCAGTTTTTACATGCTTTACGACAATTAGGTGCAAATTAGTCCTTATAGGCAAAATTGCTTTATTTCATGAAGGAAAGTCTATTTACACTATAACATTCAGGTTTGGATTATTTTCTCATAAGAAAATGCAAACTGCATATTAACCATTATTTTGAAGCAGACAAGCAGTTTTTACATGCTTTATGAGAATTAGGTGCAAATGAGTCCTTATAGGCAAAAATGCTTTATTTCATGAAGGTATGTCTATTTACACTAACATTCAGGTTTGGATCATTCTCTCATAAAAAAATGCAAACTGCATATTAACCATTATTTTAACGCAGACAAGCAGTTTTTACATGCTTTACGACAATAAGGTGCAAATGAGTCTTTATAGGCAAAATTGCTTTATTTTACAAAGGTTAGTCTATTTACACTTAAACATTCAGGTTTGGATCATTCTCTCATAAGAAAATGCAAACTGCATATTAACCATTATTTTAACGCATACAAGCAGTTTTTACATGCCTTATGACAATTAGGTGCAAATGAGTCTTTATAGGCAAAATTGCTTTGTTTTACAAAGGTAAGTCTATTTACACTATAACATTCAGGTTTGGATCATTCTCTCATAAGAAAATGCAAACTGCATATTAACCATTATTTTAACGCAGACAAACAGTTTTTACATGCTTCACGACAATTGCGTGCAAATAAATCTTTATAGGCAAAATTGCTTTATTTTACAAAGGTAACTCTATTTACACTATAACATTCAGGTTTGGATCATTCTCTCATAAGAAAATGCAAACTGCATATTAACCATTATTTTAACGCAGACAAGCAGTTTTTACATGCTTCACGACAATTGCGTGCAAATGAGTCCTTATAGGCAAAATTGCTTTATTTTACAAAGGTAAATCTATTTACACTATAACATTCAGGTTTGGATCATTCTCTCATAAGAAAATGCAAACTGCATATTAACCATTATTTTAACGCATACAAGCAGTTTTTACATGCTTTATGACAATTAAGGGCAAATGGGTCCTTATAGGCAAAATTGCTTTATTTCATGAAGGTTAGTCTATTTACACTATAACATTCAGGTTTGGATTATTCTCTCATAAGAAAATGCAAACTGCATATTAACCATTATTTTAACGCAGACAAGCAGTTTTTACATGCTTCACGACAATTGCGTGCAAATGAGTCCTTATAGGCAAAATTGCTTTATTTTACAAAGGTAAGTCTATTTACACTATAACATTCAGGTTTGGATCATTCTCTCATAAGAAAATGCAAACTGCATATTAACCATTATTTAAACGCAGACAAGCAGTTTTTACATGCTTTACGACAATTGCGTGCAAATGAGTCCTTATAGGCAAAATTGCTTTATTTTACAAAGGTAAGTCTATTTACACTATAACATTCAGGTTTGGATCATTCTCTCATAAGAAAATGCAAACTGCATATTAACCATTATTTTAACGCATACAAGCAGTTTTTACAAGCTTTATGACAATTAGGTGCAAATGAGTCCTTATAGGCAAAATTGCTTTATTTCATAAGGGTTAGTCTATTTACACTATAACATTTAGGTTTGGATCATTCTCTCATAAGAAAATGCAAACTGCATATTTACTATCATTTTAACGCATACAAGCAGTTTTTACATGCTTTATGACAATTAGGTGCAAATGAGTCCTTATAGGCAAAATTGCTTTATTTCATGAGGGTAAGTCCATTTACACTATAACATTTATGTTTGGATCATTCCCTCATAAGAAAATGCAAACTGCATATTAACTATTATTTTAACGCATACAAGCAGTTTTTACAAGCTTTATGAATATTAGGTGCAAATGAGTCCTTATAGGCAAAATTGCTTTATTTCATAAGGGTTAGTCTATTTACACTATAACATTTAGGTTTGGATCATTCTCTCATAAGAAAATGCAAACTGCATATTTACTATCATTTTAACGCATACAAGCAGTTTTTACATGCTTTATGACAATTAGGTGCAAATGAGTCCTTATAGGCAAAATTGCTTTATTTCATGAGGGTAAGTCCATTTACACTATAACATTTATGTTTGGATCATTCTCTCATAAGAAAATGCAAACTGCATATTAACCATTATTTTAACGCATACAAGCAGTTTTTACATGCTTTATGACAATTAAGGGCAAATGGGTCCTTATAGGCAAAATTGCTTTATTTCATGAAGGTTAGTCTATTTACACTATAACATTCAGGTTTGGATTATTCTCTCATAAGAAAATGCAAACTGCATATTAACCATTATTTTAACGCAGTCAAGCAGTTTTTACATGCTTCACGACAATTGCGTGCAAATGAGTCCTTATAGGCAAAATTGCTTTATTTTATAAAGGTAAGTCTATTTACACTATAACATTCAGGTTTGGATCATTCTCTCATAAGAAAATGTAAACTGCATATTAACCATTATTTAAACGCAGACAAGCAGTTTTTACATGTTTTACGACAATTGCGTGCAAATGAGTCCTTATAGGCAAAATTGCTTTATTTTACAAAGGTAAGTCTATTTACACTATAACATTCAGGTTTGGATCATTCTCTCATAAGAAAATGCAAACTGCATATTAACTATTATTTAAACGCAGACAAGCAGTTTTTACATGCTTTACGACAATTATGTGCAAATGAGTCTTTAAAGGCAAGATTGCTTTATTTCATGAGGGTAAGTCTATTTACACTATAACATTCAGGTTTGGATCATTCTCTCATAAGAAAATGCAAACTGCATATTAACTATTATTTTAACGCATACAAGCAGTTTTTACAAGCTTTATGACAATTAGGTGCAAATGAGTCCTTATAGGCAAAATTGCTTTATTTCATAAGGGTTAGTCTATTTACACTATAACATTTAGGTTTGGATCATTCTCTCATAAGAAAATGCAAACTGCATATTTACTATTATTTTAACGCATACAAGCAGTTTTTACATGCTTTATGACAATTAGGTGCAAATGAGTCCTTATAGGCAAAATTGCTTTATTTCATGAGGGTAAGTCCATTTACACTATAACATTTAGGTTTGGATCATTCTCTCATAAGAAAATGCAAACTGCATATTAACCATTATTTTAACGCATACAAGCAGTTTTTACATGCTTTATGACAATTAGGGGAAATGGGTCCTTATAGGCAAAATTGCTTTATTTCATGAAGGTTAATCTATTTACACTATAACATTCAGGTTTGGATTATTCTCTCATAAGAAAATGCAAACTGCATATTAACCATTATTTTAACGCAGACAAGCAGTTTTTACATGCTTTATGACAATTAGGGGCAAATGGGTCCTTATAGGCAAAATTGCTTTATTTCATGAAGGTTAGTCTATTTACACTATAACATTCAGGTTTCGATTATTCTCTCATAAGAAAATGCAAACTGCATATTAACCATTATTTTAACGCAGTCAAGCAGTTTTTACATGCTTTACGACAATTGCGTGCAAATGAGTCCTTATAGGCAAAATTGCTTTATTTTACAAAGGTAAGTCTATTTACACTATAACATTCAGGTTTGGATCATTCTCTCATAAGAAAATGCAAACTGCATATTAACTATTATTTAAACGCAGACAAGCAGTTTTTACATGCTTTACGACAATTATGTGCAAATGAGTCTTTAAAGGCAAGATTGCTTTATTTCATGAGGGTAAGTCTATTTACACTATAACATTCAGGTTTGGATCATTCTCTCATAAGAAAATGCAAACTGCATATTAACTATTATTTTAACGCATACAAGCAGTTTTTACAAGCTTTATGACAATTAGGTGCAAATGAGTCCTTATAGGCAAAATTGCTTTATTTCATAAGGGTTAGTCTATTTACACTATAACATTTAGGTTTGGATCATTCTCTCATAAGAAAATGCAAACTGCATATTTACTATCATTTTAACGCATACAAGCAGTTTTTACATGCTTTATGACAATTAGGTGCAAATGAGTCCTTATAGGCAAAATTGCTTTATTTCATGAGGGTAAGTCCATTTACACTATAACATTCAGGTTTGGATCATTCTCTCATAAGAAAATGCAAACTGCATATTAACCATTATTTTAACGCATACAAGCAGTTTTTACATGCTTTATGACAATTAGGGGAAATGGGTCCTTATAGGCAAAATTGCTTTATTTCATGAAGGTTAATCTATTTACACTATAACATTCAGGTTTGGATTATTCTCTCATAAGAAAATGCAAACTGCATATTAACCATTATTTTAACGCAGATAAGCAGTTTTTACATGCTTTATGACAATTAGGGGCAAATGGGTCCTTATAGGCAAAATTGCTTTATTTCATAAAGGTTAGTCTATTTACACTATAACATTCCGGTTTGGATTATTCTCTCATAAGAAAATGCAAACTGCATATTAACTATTATTTTAACGCGTACAAGCAGTTTTTACAAGCTTTATGACAATTAGGTGCAAATGAGTCCTTATAGGCAAAATTGCTTTATTTCATGAGGGTAAGTCTATTTACGCTATAACATTCAGGTTTGGATCATTCTCTCATAAGAAAATGCAAACTGCATATTAACCATTATTTAAACGCAGACAAGCATTTTTTACATGCTTTACGACAATAAGGTGCAAATGAGTCTTTAAAGGCAAAATTGTTTTATTTCATGAGGGTAAGTCTATTTACACTATAACATTCAGGTTTGGATCATTCTCTCATAAGAAAATGCAAACTGCATATTTAATATCATTTTCACGCAGACAAGCAGTTTTTATACATGCTTCACGACAATTGCGTGCAAATAAGACCTTATAGCCAAAATTGCTTTATTTTACAAATGTAAGTCTATTTACACTATAACATTCAGGTTTGGATCATTCTCTCATAACAAAATGCAAACTGCATATTAACCATTATTTTAATGCAGACAAGCAGTTTTTACATGCTTCACGACAATTGCGTGCAAATAAGTCCTTATTGGCAAAATTGCTTTATTTCATGAAGGAAAGTCTACTTACACTATAACATTCAGGTTTGGATCATTCTCTCATAAGAAAATGCAAACTGCATATTAACCATTATTTAAACGCAGACAAGCAGTTTTTACATGCTTTACGACAATTAGGTGCAAATGAGTCTTTAAAGGCAAAATTGCTTTATTTCATGAGGGTAAGTCTATTTACACTATACATTCAGGTTTGGATCATTCTCTCATAAGAAAATGCAAACTGATATTAACTATTATTTTAACGCATACAAGCAGTTTTTACAAGCTTTATGACAATTAGGTGCAAATGAGTCCTTATAGGCAAAATTGCTTTATTTCATGAGGGTAAGTCCATTTACACTATAACATTCAGGTTTAGATCATTCTCTCATAAGAAAATGCAAACTGATATTAACTATTATTTTAACGCATACAAGCAGTTTTTACAAGCTTTATGACAATTAGGTGCAAATGAGTCCTTATAGGCAAAATTGCTTTATTTCATGAGGGTAAGTCTATTTACACTATAACATTCAGGTTTGGATCATTCTCTCATAAGAAAATGCAAACTGCATATTAACTATTATTTTAACGCATACAAGCAGTTTTTACAAGCTTTATGACAATTAGGTGCAAATGAGTCCTTATAGGCAAAATTGCTTTATTTCATAAGGGTTAGTCTATTTACACTATAACATTTAGGTTTGGATCATTCTCTCATAAGAAAATGCAAACTGCATATTTACTATCATTTTAACGCATACAAGCAGTTTTTACATGCTTTATGACAATTAGGTGCAAATGAGTCTTTATAGGCAAAATTGCTTTATTTCATGAGGGTAAGTCCATTTACACTATAACATTCAGGTTTGGATCATTCTCTCATAAGAAAATGCAAACTGCATATTAACCATTATTTTAACGCATACAAGCAGTTTTTACATGCTTTATGACAATTAGGGGAAATGGGTCCTTATAGGCAAAATTGCTTTATTTCATGAAGGTTAATCTATTTACACTATAACATTCAGGTTTGGATTATTCTCTCATAAGAAAATGCAAACTGCATATTAACCATTATTTTAACGCAGACAAGCAGTTTTTACATGCTTTATGACAATTAGGGGCAAATGGGTCCTTATAGGCAAAATTGCTGTATTTCATAAAGGTTAGTCTATTTACACTATAACATTCCGGTTTGGATTATTCTCTCATAAGAAAATGCAAACTGCATATTAACTATTATTTTAACGCGTACAAGCAGTTTTTACAAGCTTTATGACAATTAGGTGCAAATGAGTCCTTATAGGCAAAATTGCTTTATTTCATGAGGGTAAGTCTATTTACGCTATAACATTCAGGTTTGGATCATTCTCTCATAAGAAAATGCAAACTGCATATTAACCATTATTTAAACGCAGACAAGCATTTTTTACATGCTTTACGACAATAAGGTGCAAATGAGTCTTTAAAGGCAAAATTGTTTTATTTCATGAGGGTAAGTCTATTTACACTATAACATTCAGGTTTGGATCATTCTCTCATAAGAAAATGCAAACTGCATATTTAATATCATTTTCACGCAGACAAGCAGTTTTTATACATGCTTCACGACAATTGCGTGCAAATAAGTCCTTATAGCCAAAATTGCTTTATTTTACAAATGTAAGTCTATTTACACTATAACATTCAGGTTTGGATCATTCTCTCATAACAAAATGCAAACTGCATATTAACCATCATTTTAATGCAGACAAGCAGTTTTTACATGCTTCACGACAATTGCGTGCAAATAAGTCCTTATTGGCAAAATTGCTTTATTTCATGAAGGAAAGTCTACTTACACTATAACATTCAGGTTTGGATCATTCTCTCATAAGAAAATGCAAACTGCATATTAACCATTATTTTAACGCAGACAAGCAGTTTTTACATGCTTCACGACAATTGCGTGCAAATGAGTCCTTATAGGCAAATATGCTTTATTTTACAAAGGTAAGTCTATTTACACTATAACATTCAGGTTTGGATCATTCTCTCATAAGAAAATGCAAACTGCATATTAACCATTATTTAAACGCAGACAAGCAGTTTTTACATGCTTTACGACAATTAGGTGCAAATGAGTCTTTAAAGGCAAAATTGCTTTATTTCATGAGGGTAAGTCTATTTACACTATACATTCAGGTTTGGATCATTCTCTCATAAGAAAATGCAAACTGATATTAACTATTATTTTAACGCATACAAGCAGTTTTTACAAGCTTTATGACAATTAGGTGCAAATGAGTCCTTATAGGCAAAATTGCTTTATTTCATGAGGGTAAGTCCATTTACACTATAACATTCAGGTTTAGATCATTCTCTCATAAGAAAATGCAAACTGCATATTAAGCATTATTTTAACGCATACAAGCAGTTTTTACATGCTTTATGACAATATTATTAGGGGCAAATGGGTCCTTATAGGCAAAATTGCATTATTTCATGAAGGTTAGTCTATTTACACTATAACATTCAGGTTTGGATTATTCTCTCATAAGAAAATGCAAACAGCATATAAACCATTATTTTAACGCAGACAAGCAGTTTTTACATGCTTTACGACAATTAGGTGCAAATGAGTCCTTATAGGCAAAATCGCTTTATTTCACAAAGGTAAGTTTACTTACACTATAACATTCAGGTTTGGATCATTCTCTCACAAGAAAATGCAAACTGCATATTAACTTTTATTTTAACGCATACAAGCAGTTTTTACAAGCATTATGACAATTCGGTGCAAATGAGTCCTTATAGGCAAAATGGCTTTATTTCATGAGCGTTAGTCTATTTACATTATAACATTCAGGTTTGGATCATTCTCTCATAAGAAAATGCAAACTGAATATTGACTATCAATTTCACGCAGACAAGCAGTTTTTACATGGTTTACGACAATTAGGTGCAAATAAGTCCTTAAAGGCAAAATTGTTTTATTTCACAAAGGTAAGTCTACTTTCACTATAACATTCAGGTTTGGATCATTCTCTCATAAGAAAATGCAATCTGCATACTAACCATTATTTGAACGCATACAAGCAGTTTTTACATGCTTTATGACAATTAGGGGCAAATGAGTCTTTATAGGCAAAATTGCTTTATTTCACAAAGGTAAGTTTACTTACACTATAACATTCAGGTTTGGATCATTCTCTAACAAGAAAATGCAAACTGCATATTAACTATTATTTTAACGCATACAAGCAGTTTTTACAAGCTTTATGACAATTAGGTGCAAATGAGTCCTTATAGGCAAAATTGCTTTATTTTACAAAGGTAAGTCTATTTACACTATAACATTCAGGTTTGGATCATTCTCTCATAAGAAAATGCAATCTGCATACTAACCATTATTTGAACGCATACAAGCAGTTTTTACATGCTTTATGACAATTAGGGGCAAATGAGTCTTTATAGGCAAAATTGCTTTATTTCATGAAGGTAAGTCTATTTACACTCTAACATTCAGGTTTGGATCATTCTCTCATAAGGAAATGCAAACTGCATATTAACTATTATTTTAACGCTGACAAGCAGTTTTTACATGCTTTACGACAATTAGGTGGAAATAAGTCCTTAAAGGCAAAATTGTTTTATTTCACAAAGGTAAGTCTACTTTCACTATAACATTCAGGTTTGGATCATTCTCTCATAAGAAAATGCAAACTGCATATTAACCATTATTCTAACGCAGACAAGCAGTTTTTACATGCTTCACGACAATTGCGTGTAAATGAGTCCTTATAAGCAAAATTCTTTATTTTACAAAGGTAAGTCTATTTACACTATAACATTCAGGTTTGGATCATTCTCTCATAAGAAAATGCAAACTGCATATTAACCATTATTTTAACGCATACAAGCAGTTTTTACATGCTTAATGACAATTAGGGGCAAATGAGTCCTTATAGGCAAAATTGCTTTATTTCATGAAGGTAAGTCTATTTACACTATAACATTCAGGTTTGGATCATTCTCTCATAAGAAAATGCAAACTGCATATTAACCATTATTTAAACGCAGACAAGCAGTTTTTTCATGCTTTATGACAATTAGGTGCAAATGAGTCTTTATGGGCAAAATTGATTTATTTCATGAGGGTAAGTCTATTTACACTATAACCTTCAGGTTTGGATCATTCTCTCATAAGAAAATGCAAACTGCATATTTACTATCATTTTCACGCAGACAAGCAGTTTTTACATGGTTTACGACAATTAGGTGCAAATAAGTCCTTAAAGGCAAAATTGTTTTATTTCACAAAGGTAAGTCTACTTTCACTATAACATTCAGGTTTGGATCATTCTCTCATAAGAAAATGCAAACTGCATATTAACCATTATTTTAACGCAGACAAGCAGTTTTTACATGCTTTACGACAATTAGGTGCAAATGAGTCCTTATAGGCAAAATTGCTTTATTTCACAAAGGTAAGTTTACTTACACTATAACATTCAGGTTTGGATCATTCTCTAACAAGAAAATGCAAACTGCATATTAACTATTATTTTAACGCATACAAGCAGTTTTTACAAGCTTTATGACAATTCAGTGCAAATGAGTCCTTATAGGCAAAATTGCTTTATTTCACAAAGGTAAGTTTACTTACACTATAACATTCAGGTTTGGATCATTCTCTCACAAGAAAATGCAAACTGCATATTAACTTTTATTTTAACGCATACAAGCAGTTTTTACAAGCTTTATGACAATTCGGTGCAAATGAGTCCTTATAGGCAAAATTGCTTTATTTCATGAGGGTTAGTCTATTTACATTATAACATTCAGGTTTAGATCATTCTCTCATAAGAAAATGCAAACTGCATATTAACCATTATTTTAACGCATACAAGCAGTTTTTACATGCTTTATGACAATTAGGGGCAAATGGGTCTTTATAGGCAAAATTGCTTTATTTCATGAAGGTTAGTCTATTTACACTATAACATTCAGGTTTGGATTATTCTCTCATTAGAAAATGCAAACTGCATATTAACCATTATTTTAACGCAGACAAGCAGTTTTTACATGCTTTACGACAATTAGGTGCAAATGAGTCCTTATAGGCAAAATTGCTTTATTTCACAAAGGTAAGTTTACTTACACTATAACATTCAGGTTTGGATCATTCTCTCACAAGAAAATGCAAACTGCATATTAACTTTTATTTTAACGCATACAAGCAGTTTTTACAAGCTTTATGACAATTCGGTGCAAATGAGTCCTTATAGGCAAAATTGCTTTATTTCATGAGGGTTAGTCTATTTACATTATAACATTCAGGTTTGGCACATTCTCTCATAAGAAAATGCAAACTGCATATTAACCATTATTTTAACACATACAAGCAGTTTTGACATGCTTTAAGACAATTAGGGGCAAATGAGTCCTTATAGGCAAAATTGCTTTATTTCATGAAGGTATAACTATTTACACTATAACATTCAGGTTTGGATCATTCTCTCATAAGAAAATGCAAACTACATATTAACCATTATTTAAACACAGACAAGCAGTTTTTACATGCCTTACGACAATTAGGTGCAAATGAGTCTTTATAGGCAAAATTGCTTTATTTTATGAAGGTAAGTCTATTTACACTATAACATTCAGGTTTGGATCATTCTCTCATAAGAAAATGCAAACTGCATATTAACCATTATTTTAACGCATACAAGCAGTTTTTACATGCTTCACGACAATTGCGTGCAAATGAGTCCTTATAGGCAAAATTGGTTTATTTTACAAAGGTAAGTCTATTTACACTATAACATTCAGGTTTGGATCATTCTCTCATAAGAAAATGCAAACTGCATATTAACCATTATTTAAACGCAGACAAGCAGTTTTTACATGCTTTACGACAATTAGGTGCAAATAAGTTTTTATAGGCAAAATTGCTTTATTTCATGAGGGTAAGTCACTTTACACTATAACATTCAGGTTTGGATCATTCTCTCATAAGAAAATGCAAACTGCATATTTACTATCATTTTCACGCAGACAAGCAGTTTTTACATGCTTCACGACAATTGCGTGCAAATGAGTCCTTATAGGCAAAATTGCTTTATTTTACAAAGGTAAGTCTATTTACACTATAACATTCAGGTTTGGATCATTCTCTCATAAGAAAATGCAAACTGCATATTAACCATTATTTAAACGCATACAAGCAGTTTTTACATGCTTTATGACAATTAGGGGCAAATGAGTCCTTATAGGCAAAATTGCTTTATTTTACAAACGTAAGTTTACTTAAACTATAACATTCAGGTTTAGATCATTCTCTCATAAGAAAATGCAAACTGCATATTAACTATTATTTTAACGCATACAAGCAGTTTTTACAAGCTTTATGACAATTAGGTGCAAATGAGCCCTTATAGGCAAAATTGCTTTATTTCATGAGGGTAAGTCTATTTACACTATAACATTCAGGTTTGGATCATTCTCTCATAAGAAAATGCAAACTGCATATTTACTATCATTTTAACGCATACAAGCAGTTTTTACATGCTTTATGACAATTAGGTGCAAATGAGTCTTTATAGGCAAAATTGCTTTATTTCATGAGGGTAAGTCTATTTGCACTATTACATTCAGGTTTGGATCATTCTCTCATAAGAAAATGCAAACTGCATTTAACTATTTTTTTAACGCAGACAAGCAGTTTTTACATGCTTCACGACAATTGCGTGCAAATGAGTCCTTATAGGCAAAATTGCGTTATTTTACAAAGGTAAGTCTATTTTCACTATAACATTCAGGTTTGGATCATTCTCTCATGAGAAAATGCAAACTGCGTATTAACCATTATTTTAACGCATAGCAGCAGTTTTTACATGCTTTATGACAATTAGGGGCAAATGAGTCCTTATAGGCAAAATTGATTTATTTCATTAAGGTAAGTCTATTTACACTATAACATTCAGGTTTGGATCATTCTCTCATAAGAAAATGCAAACTGCATATTAACCATTATTTTAACGCTGACAAGCAGTTTTTACATGCTTTACGACAATTAGGTGCAAATGAGTCTTTAGAGGCAAAATTGCTTTATTTTACAAAAGTAAGAATATTTTCACTATAACATTCAGGTTTGGATCATTCTCTCATAAGAAAATGCAAACTGCATATTAACAATTATTTTAACGCATACAAGCAGTTTTTACATGCTTTATGACAATTAGGAGCAATTGAGTCCTTATAGGCAAAATTGCTTTATTTCATAAAGGTAAGTCTATTTACACTATAACATTCAGGTTTGGATCATTCTCTCATAAGAAAATGCAAACTGCATATTAACCATTATTTTAACGCTGACAAGCAGTTTTTACATGCTTTACGACAATTAGGTGCAAATGAGTCCTTATAGGCAAAAGTGCTTTATTTCATGAGGGTAAGTCTATTTACACTATAACATTCAGGTTTAGATCATTCTCTCATAAGAAAATGCAAATTGCATATTTACTATCATTATCACGCAGACAAGCAGTTTTCACATCTTTTACGACAATTAGGTGGAAATAAGTCCTTTAAGGCAAAATTGTTTTATTTCACAAAGGTAAGTCTACTTTTACTATAACATTCAGGTTTGGATCATTCTCTCATAAGAAAATGCAAACTGCATATTGACCATTATTTTAACGCATACAAGCAGTTTTTACATGCTTTATGGCAATTAGAGGCAAATGAGTCCTTATAGGCAAAATTGCTTTATTTCATGAAAGGTAAGTCTATTTACACTATAACATTCAGGTTTGGATCTTGATCTCATAAGAAAATGCAAACTGCATATTAACCATTATTTTAACGCAGACAAGCAGTTTTTACATGCTTCACGACAATTGCGTGCAAATGAACCTTATAGGCAAAATTGCTTTAGTTTACAAAGGTAAGTCTATTTACACTATAACATTCAGGTTTGGATCATTCTCTCATAAGAAAATGCAAACTGCATATTGACCATTATTTTAACGCATACAAGCAGTTTTTACATGCTTTATGACAATTAGAGGCAAATGAGTCCTTATAGGCAAAATTGCTTTATTTCATGAAAGGTAAGTCTATTTACACTATAACATTCAGGTTTGGATCTTTATCTCATAAGAAAATGCAAACTGCATATTAACCATTATTTAAACGCAGACAAGCAGTTTTAACATGCTTTACGACAATTAGGTGCAAATGAGTCTTTATAGGCAAAATTGCTTTATTTCATGATGGTAAGTCTATTTACACTATAACATTCAGGTTTGGATCATTCTCTTATAAGAAAATGCAAACTGCATATTTACTATCATTTTCACGCAGACAAGCAGTTTTTACATGCTTCACGACAATTGCGTGCAAATGAGTCCTTATAGGCAAAATTGCTTTATTTTACAAAGGTATGTCTATTTACACTATAACATTCAGGTTTGTATCATTCTCTCATAAGAAAATGCAAACTACATATTTACCATTATTTTAACGCAGAAAATCAGTTTTTACATGCTTTACTACAATTAGGTGCAAATGAGTCCTTATAGGCGAAATTGCTTTATTTCATGAGGGTAAGTTTATTTACACTATAACATTCAGGTTTGGATCATTCTCTCATAAGAAAATGCAAACTGCATATTTACTATCATTTTAACGCATACAAGCAGTTTTTACATGCTTTATGACAATTAGGTGCAAATGAGTCTTAATAGGCAAAATTGCTTTATTTTACAAAGGTAAGTCTTTTTACACTATACATTCAGGTTTGGATCATTCTCTCATAAGAAAATGCAAACTGCATATTAACCATTATTTTAACGCATACAAGCAGTTTTTACATGCTTTATGATAATTAGGTGCAAATGAGTCCTTATAGGCAAAATTGCTTTATTTCATGAGGGTAAGTCTATTTACACTATACATTTAGGTTTGGATCATTCTCTCATAAGAAAATGCAAACTGCATATTAACCATTATTTTAACGCATACAAGCAGTTTTTACATGCTTTATGACAATTAAGGGCAAATGGGTCCTTATAGGCAAAATTGCTTTATTTCATGAAGGTTAGTCTATTTACACTATAACATTCAGGTTTGGATTATTCTCTCTTAAGAAAATGCAAACTGCATATTAACCATTATTTTAACGCATACAAGCAGTTTTTACATGCTTTATGACAATTAGGGGCAAATGGGTCCTTATAGTCAAAATTGCTTTATTTCATGAAGGTTAGTCTATTTACACTATAACATTCAGGTTTGGATCATTTTCTCATAAGAAAATGCAAACTGCATATTAACCATTATTTTAACGCAGACAGGCAGTTTTTACATGCTTCACGACAATTGCGTGCAAATGAGTCCTTATAGGCAAAATTGCTTTATTTTACAAAGGTAAGTCTATTTACACTATAACATTCAGGTTTGGATCATTCTCTCATAAGAAAATGCAAACTGCATATTTACTATCATTTTAACGCATACAAGCAGTTTTTACATGCTTTATGACAATTAGGTGCAAATGAGTCTTTATAGGCAAAATTGCTTTTTTTCATGAGGGTAAGTCTATTTACACTATAACATTCAGGTTTGGATCATTCTCTCATAAGAAAATTCATACTGCATATTAACCCTTATTTTAACGCATACAAGCAGTTTTTACATGCTTTATGACAATTAGGGGTAAATGAGTCCTTATAGGCAAAATTGCTTTATTTTACAAAGGTAAGTTTACTTAAACTATAACATTCAGGTTTAGATCATTCTCTCATAAGAAAATGCAAACTGCATATTAACTATTATTTTAACGCATACAAGCAGTTTTTACAAGCTTTATGACAATTAGGTGCAAATGAGTCCTTATAGGCAAAATTGCTTTATTTCATGAGGGTAGTTTATTTACACTATAAAATTCAGGTTTGGATCATTTTCTCATAAGAAAATGCAAACTGCATATTTACTATCATTTTAACGCATACAAGCAGTTTTTACATGCTTTATGACAATTAGGTGCAAATGAGTCTTTATAGGCAAAATTGCTTTAATTCATGAGGGTAAGTGTATTTACACTATAACATTCAGGTTTGAATCATTCTCTCATAAGAAAATGCAAACTGCATATTAACCATTATTTTAACGCAGACAAGCAGTTTTTAAATGCTTTATGACAATTAGGGGCAAATAAGTCCTTATAGGCAAAATTGCTTTATTTTACAAAGGTAAGTTTACTGAAACTATAACATTCAGGTTTAGATCATTCTCTCATAAGAAAAAGCAAACTGCATATTATACATTATTTTAACGCTGACAAGCGGTTTTTACATGCTTTATGACAATTAGAAGCAAATGAGTTTTTATAGGCAAAATTGCTTTATTTCATGAAGGTAAGTCTATTTACACTATAACATTCAGGTTTGGATCATTCTCTCATAAGAAAATGCAAACTGCATATTAACCATTATTTAAACGCATACAAGCAGTTTTTACATGCTTTATGACAATTAGGGGCAAATGAGCCCTTATCGGCAAAATTGCTTTATTTAATGAGGGTAAGTCTATTTACACTATAACATTCAGGTTTGGATCATTCTCTCATAAGAAAATGCAAACTGCATATTTACTATCATTTTAACGCATACAAGCAGTTTTTACATGCTTTATGACAATTAGATGCAAATGAGTCTTTATAGGCAAAATTGCTTTATTTCATGAGGGTAAGTCTATTTGCACTATAACATTCAGGTTTGGATCATTCTCTCATAAGAAAATGCAAACTGCATATTAACCATTATTTTAACGCAGACAAGCAGTTTTTACATGCTTCACGACAATTGCGTGCAAATGAGTCCTTATAGGCAAAATTGCGTTATTTTACAAAGGTAAGTCTATTTTCACTATAACATTCAGGTTTGGATCATTCTCTCATAAGAAAATGCAAACTGCGTATTAACCATTATTTTAACGCATAGCAGCAGTTTTTACATGCTTTATGACAATTAGGGGCAAATGAGTCCTTATAGGCAAAATTGATTTATTTCATTAAGGTAAGTCTATTTACACTATAACATTCAGGTTTGGATCATTCTCTCATAAGAAAATGCAAACTGCATATTAACCATTATTTTAACGCTGACAAGCAGTTTTTACATGCTTTACGACAATTAGGTGCAAATGAGTCTTTAGAGGCAAAATTGCTTTATTTTACAAAGGTAAGAATATTTTCACTATAACATTCAGGTTTGGATCATTCTCTCATAAGAAAATGCAAACTGCATATTAACAATTATTTTAACACATACAAGCAGTTTTGACATGCTTTAAGACAATTAGGGGCAAATGAGTCCTTATAGGCAAAATTGCTTTATTTCATGAAGTTATAACTATTTACACTATAACATTCAGGTTTGGATCATTCTCTCATAAGAAAATGCAAACTACATATTAACCATTATTTAAACACAGACAAGCAGTTTTTACATGCCTTACGACAATTAGGTGCAAATGAGTCTTTATAGGCAAAATTGCTTTATTTTATGAAGGTAAGTCTATTTACACTATAACATTCAGGTTTGGATCATTCTCTCATAAGAAAATGCAAACTGCATATTAACCATTATTTTAACGCATACAAGCAGTTTTTACATGCTTCACGACAATTGCGTGCAAATGAGTCCTTATAGGCAAAATTGGTTTATTTTACAAAGGTAAGTCTATTTACACTATAACATTCAGGTTTGGATCATTCTCTCATAAGAAAATGCAAACTGCATATTAACCATTATTTAAACGCAGACAAGCAGTTTTTACATGCTTTACGACAATTAGGTGCAAATGAGTCTTTATAGGCAAAATTGCTTTATTTCATGAGGGTAAGTCTATTTACACTATAACATTCAGGTTTGGATCATTCTCTCATAAGAAAATGCAAACTCCATATTTACTATCATTTTCACGCAGACAAGCAGTTTTTACATGCTTCACGACAATTGCGTGCAAATGAGTCCTTATAGGCAAAATTGCTTTATTTTACAAAGGTAAGTCTATTTACACTATAACATTCAGGTTTGGATCATTCTCTCATAAGAAAATGCAAACTGCATATTAACCATTATTTTAACGCAGACAAGCAGTTTTTACATGCTTCACGACAATTGCGTGCAAATGAGTCTCTATAGGCAAAATTGCTTTATTTTACAAAGGTAAGTCTATTTACACTATAACATTCAGGTTTGGATCTTTATCTCATAAGAAAATGCAAACTGCATATTAACCATTATTTAAACGCAGACAAGCAGTTTTTACATGCTTTACGACAATTAAGTGCAAATGAGTCTTTATAGGCAAAATTGCTTTATTTCATGAGGGTAAGTCTATTTACACTATAACATTCAGGTTTGGATCATTCTCTCATAAGAAAATGCAAACTGCATATTGACCATTATTTTAACGCATACAAGCAGTTTTTACATGCTTTATGACAATTAGAGGCAAATGAGTCCTTATAGGCAAAATTGCTTTATTTCATGAAAGGTAAGTCTATTTACACTATAACATGCAGGTTTGGATCTTCATCTCATAAGAATACGCAAACTGCATATTAACCATTATTTTAACGCAGACAAGCAGTTTTTACATGCTTCACGACAATTGCGTGCAAATGAGTCCTTATAGGCAAAATTGCTTTAGTTTACAAAGGTAAGTCTATTTACACTATAATATTCAGGTTTGGATCATTCTCTCATAAGAAAATGCAAACTGCATATTGACCATTATTTTAACGCATACAAGCAGTTTTTACATGCTTTATGACAATTAGGTGCAAATGAGTCTTTATAGGCAAAATTGCTTTATTTAATGAGGGTAAGTCTATTTACACTATAACATTCAGGTTTGGATCATTCTCTCATAAGAAAATGCAAACTGCATATTTACTATCATTTTAACGCATACAAGCAGTTTTTACATGCTTTATGACAATTAGATGCAAATGAGTCTTTATAGGCAAAATTGCTTTATTTCATGAGGGTAAGTCTATTTGCACTATAACATTCAGGTTTGGATCATTCTCTCATAAGAAAATGCAAACTGCATATTAACCATTATTTTAACGCAGACAAGCAGTTTTTACATGCTTCACGACAATTGCGTGCAAATGAGTCCTTATAGGCAAAATTGCGTTATTTTACAAAGGTAAGTCTATTTTCACTATAACATTCAGGTTTGGATCATTCTCTCATAAGAAAATGCAAACTGCGTATTAACCATTATTTTAACGCATAGCAGCAGTTTTTACATGCTTTATGACAATTAGGGGCAAATGAGTCCTTATAGGCAAAATTGATTTATTTCATTAAGGTAAGTCTATTTACACTATAACATTCAGGTTTGGATCATTCTCTCATAAGAAAATGCAAACTGCATATTAACCATTATTTTAACGCTGACAAGCAGTTTTTACATGCTTTACGACAATTAGGTGCAAATGAGTCTTTAGAGGCAAAATTGCTTTATTTTACAAAGGTAAGAATATTTTCACTATAACATTCAGGTTTGGATCATTCTCTCATAAGAAAATGCAAACTGCATATTAACAATTATTTTAACACATACAAGCAGTTTTGACATGCTTTAAGACAATTAGGGGCAAATGAGTCCTTATAGGCAAAATTGCTTTATTTCATGAAGGTATAACTATTTACACTATAACATTCAGGTTTGGATCATTCTCTCATAAGAAAATGCAAACTACATATTAACCATTATTTAAACACAGACAAGCAGTTTTTACATGCCTTACGACAATTAGGTGCAAATGAGTCTTTATAGGCAAAATTGCTTTATTTTATGAAGGTAAGTCTATTTACACTATAACATTCAGGTTTGGATCATTCTCTCATAAGAAAATGCAAACTGCATATTAACCATTATTTTAACGCATACAAGCAGTTTTTACATGCTTCACGACAATTGCGTGCAAATGAGTCCTTATAGGCAAAATTGGTTTATTTTACAAAGGTAAGTCTATTTACACTATAACATTCAGGTTTGGATCATTCTCTCATAAGAAAATGCAAACTGCATATTAACCATTATTTAAACGCAGACAAGCAGTTTTTACATGCTTTACGACAATTAGGTGCAAATGAGTCTTTATAGGCAAAATTGCTTTATTTCATGAGGGTAAGTCTATTTACACTATAACATTCAGGTTTGGATCATTCTCTCATAAGAAAATGCAAACTCCATATTTACTATCATTTTCACGCAGACAAGCAGTTTTTACATGCTTCACGACAATTGCGTGCAAATGAGTCCTTATAGGCAAAATTGCTTTATTTTACAAAGGTAAGTCTATTTACACTATAACATTCAGGTTTGGATCATTCTCTCATAAGAAAATGCAAACTGCATATTAACCATTATTTTAACGCAGACAAGCAGTTTTTACATGCTTCACGACAATTGCGTGCAAATGAGTCTCTATAGGCAAAATTGCTTTATTTTACAAAGGTAAGTCTATTTACACTATAACATTCAGGTTTGGATCTTTATCTCATAAGAAAATGCAAACTGCATATTAACCATTATTTAAACGCAGACAAGCAGTTTTTACATGCTTTACGACAATTAAGTGCAAATGAGTCTTTATAGGCAAAATTGCTTTATTTCATGAGGGTAAGTCTATTTACACTATAACATTCAGGTTTGGATAATTCTCTCATAAGAAAATGCAAACTGCATATTGACCATTATTTTAACGCATACAAGCAGTTTTTACATGCTTTATGACAATTAGAGGCAAATGAGTCCTTATAGGCAAAATTGCTTTATTTCATGAAAGGTAAGTCTATTTACACTATAACATGCAGGTTTGGATCTTCATCTCATAAGAATACGCAAACTGCATATTAACCATTATTTTAACGCAGACAAGCAGTTTTTACATGCTTCACGACAATTGCGTGCAAATGAGTCCTTATAGGCAAAATTGCTTTAGTTTACAAAGGTAAGTCTATTTACACTATAATATTCAGGTTTGGATCATTCTCTCATAAGAAAATGCAAACTGCATATTGACCATTATTTTAACGCATACAAGCAGTTTTTACATGCTTTATGACAATTAGGTGCAAATGAGTCTTTATAGGCAAAATTGCTTTATTTAATGAGGGTAAGTCTATTTACACTATAACATTCAGGTTTGGATCATTTTCTCATAAGAAAATGCAAACTGCATATTAACCATTATTTTAACGCAGACAAGCAGTTTTTACATGCTTCACGACAATTGCGTGCAAATGAGTCCTTATAGGCAAAATTGCTTTATTTTACAAAGGTAAGTCTATTTACACTATAACATTCAGGTTTGGATCTTTATCTCATAAGAAAATGCAAACTGCATATTAACCATTATTTAAACGCAGACAAGCAGTTTTAACATGCTTTACGACAATTAGGTGCAAATGAGTCTTTATAGGCAAAATGTCTTTATTTAATGAGGGTAAGTCTATTTACACTATAACATTCAGGTTTGGATCATTTTCTCATAAGAAAATGCAAACTGCATATTAACCATTATTTTAACGCAGACAAGCAGTTTTTACATGCTTCACGACAATTGCGTGCAAATGAGTCCTTATAGGCAAAATTGCTTTATTTAATGAGGGTAAGTCTATTTACACTATAACATTCAGGTTTGGATCATTCTCTCATAAGAAAATGCAAACTGCATATTGACCATTATTTTAACGCATACAAGCAGTTTTTACATGCTTTATGACAATTAGAGGCAAATGAGTCCTTATAGGCAAAATTGCTTTATTTCATGAAAGGTAAGTCTATTTACACTATAACATGCAGGTTTGGATCTTCATCTCATAAGAAAATGCAAACTGCATATTAACCATTATTTTAACGCAGACAAGCAGTTTTTACATGCTTCACGACAATTGCGTGCAAATGAGTCCTTATAGGCAAAATTGCTTTAGTTTACAAAGGTAAGTCTATTTACACTATAATATTCAGGTTTGGATCATTCTCTCATAAGAAAATGCAAACTGCATATTGACCATTATTTTAACGCATACAAGCAGTTTTTACATGCTTTATGACAATTAGGTGCAAATGAGTCTTTATAGGCAAAATTGCTTTATTTAATGAGGGTAAGTCTATTTACACTATAACATTCAGGTTTGGATCATTTTCTCATAAGAAAATGCAAACTGCATATTAACCATTATTTTAACGCAGACAAGCAGTTTTTACATGCTTCACGACAATTGCGTGCAAATGAGTCCTTATAGGCAAAATTGCTTTATTTCATGAAAGGTAAGTCTATTTACACTATAACATTCAGGTTTGGATCTTTATCTCATAAGAAAATGCAAACTGCATATTAACCATTATTTAAACGCAGACAAGCAGTTTTAACATGCTTTACGACAATTAGGTGCAAATGAGTCTTTATAGGCAAAATTGCTTTATTTCATGATGGTAAGTCTATTTACACTATAACATTCAGGTTTGGATCATTCTCTCATAAGAAAATGCAAACTGCATATTTACTATCATTTTCACGCAGACAAGCAGTTTTTACATGCTTCACGACAATTGCGTGCAAATGTGTCCTTATAGGCAAAATTGCTTTATTTTACAAAGGTATGTCTATTTACACTATAACATTTAGGTTTGGATCATTCTCTCATAAGAAAATGCAAACTACATATTAACCATTATTTTAACGCAGACAAGCAGTTTCTACATGCTTTACTACAATTAGGTGCAAATGAGTCCTTATAGGCGAAATTGCTTTATTTCATGAGGGCAAGTCTATTTACACTATAACATTTAGGTTTGGATCATTCTCTCATAAGAAAATGCAAACTGCATATTAACCATTATTATAACGCAGACAAGCAGTTTTTACATGCTTCACGACAATTAGGTGCAAATGAGTCTTTATAGGCAAAATTGCTTTATTTAATGAGGGTAAGTCTATTTACACTATAACATTCAGGTTTGGATCATTTTCTCATAAGAAAATGCAAACTGCATATTAACCATTATTTTAACGCAGACAAGCAGTTTTTACATGCTTCACGACAATTGCGTGCAAATGAGTCCTTATAGGCAAAATTGCTTTATTTTACAAAGGTAAGTCTATTTACACTATAACATTCAGGTTTGGATCTTTATCTCATAAGAAAATGCAAACTGCATATTAACCATTATTTAAACGCAGACAAGCAGTTTTAACATGCTTTACGACAATTAGGTGCAAATGAGTCTTTATAGGCAAAATTGCTTTATTTAATGAGGGTAAGTCTATTTACACTATAACATTCAGGTTTGGATCATTCTCTCATAAGAAAATGCAAACTGCATATTAACCATTATTTTAACGCAGACAAGCAGTTTTTACATGCTTCACGACAATTGCGTGCAAATGAGTCCTTATAGGCAAAATTGCGTTATTTTACAAAGGTAAGTCTAATTTCACTATAACATTCAGGTTTGGATCATTCTCTCATAAGAAAATGCAAACTGCGTATTAACCATTATTTTAACGCATAGCAGCAGTTTTTACATGCTTTATGACAATTAGGGGCAAATGAGTCCTTATAGGCAAAATTGATTTATTTCATTAAGGTAAGTCTATTTACACTATAACATTCAGGTTTGGATCATTCTCTCATAAGAAAATGCAAACTGCATATTAACCATTATTTTAACGCTGACAAGCAGTTTTTACATGCTTTACGACAATTAGGTGCAAATGAGTCTTTAGAGGCAAAATTGCTTTATTTTACAAAGGTAAGAATATTTTCACTATAACATTCAGGTTTGGATCATTCTCTCATAAGAAAATGCAAACTGCATATTAACAATTATTTTAACGCATACAAGCAGTTTTTACATGCTTTATGACAATTAGGGGCAATTGAGTCCTTATAGGCAAAATTGCTTTATTTCATAAAGGTAAGTCTATTTACACTATAACATTCAGGTTTGGATCATTCTCTCATAAGAAAATGCAAACTGCATATTAACCATTATTTTAACGCTGACAAGCAGTTTTTACATGCTTTACGACAATTAGGTGCAAATGAGTCCTTATAGGCAAAAGTGCTTTATTTCATGAGGGTAAGTCTATTTACACTATAACATTCAGGGTTAGATCATTCTCTCATAAGAAAATGCAAACTGCATATTTACTATCATTATCACGCAGACAAGCAGTTTTCACATCTTTTACGACAATTAGGTGGAAATAAGTCCTTTAAGGCAAAATTGTTTTATTTCACAAAGGTAAGTCTACTTTCACTATAACATTCAGGTTTGGATCATTCTCTCATAAGAAAATGCAAACTGCATATTAACCATTATTTTAACGCAGACAAGCAGTTTTTACATGCTTCACGACAATTGCGTGCAAATGAGTCCTTATAGGCAAAATTGCTTTATTTTACAAAGGTAAGTCTATTTACACTATAACATTCAGGTTTGGATCATTCTCTCATAAGAAAATGCAAACTGCATATTGACCATTATTTTAACGCATACAAGCAGTTTTTACATGCTTTATGACAATTAGGGGCGAATGAGTCCTTATAGGCAAAATTGCTTTATTTCATGAAAGGTAAGTCTATTTACACTATAACATTCAGGTTTGGATCTTTATCTCATAAGAAAATGCAAACTGCATATTAACCATTATTTAAACGCAGACAAGCAGTTCTTACATGCTTTACGACAATTAGGTGCAAATGAGTCTTTATAGGCAAAATTGCTTTATTTCATGAGGGTAAGTCTATTTACACTATAACATTCAGGTTTGGATCATTCTCTCATAAGAAAATGCAAACTGCATATTTACTATCATTTTCACGCAGACAAGCAGTTTTTACATGCTTCACGACAATTGCGTGCAAATGAGTCCTTATAGGCAAAATTGCTTTATTTTACAAAGGTAAGTCTATTTACACTATACCATTCAGGTTTGGATCATTCTCTCATAAGAAAATGCAAACTGCATATTAACCATTATTTTAACGCAGACAAGCAGTTTTTACATGCTTCACGACTTTTGCGTGCAAATGAGTCCTTATAGGCAAAATTGCTTTATTTTACAAAGGTAAGTCTATTTACACTATAACATTCAGGTTTGGATCTTTATCTCATAAGAAAATGCAAACTGCATATTAACCATTATTTAAACGCAGACAAGCCGTTTTTACATGCTTTACGACAATTAGGTGCAAATGAGTCTTTATAGGCAAAATTGCTTTATTTAATGAGGGTAAGTCTATTTACACTATAACATTCAGGTTTGGATCATTCTCTCATAAGAAAATGCAAACTGCATATTGACCATTATTTTAACGCATACAAGCAGTTTTTACATGCTTTATGACAGTTAGAGGCAAATGAGTCCTTATAGGCAAAATTGCTTTATTTCATGAAAGGTAAGTCTATTTACACTATAACATTCAGGTTTGGATCTTTATCTCATAAGAAAATGCAAACTGCATATTAACCATTATTTTAACGCAGACAAGCAGTTTTTACATGCTTCACGACAATTGCGTGCAAATAAGTCCTTATAGGCAAAATTGCTTTAGTTTACAAAGGTAAGTCTATTTACACTATAATATTCAGGTTTGGATCATTCTCTCATAAGAAAATGCAAACTGCATATTGACCATTATTTTAACGCATACAAGCAGTTTTTAAATGCTTTATGACAATTAGAGGCAAATGAGTCCTTATAGGCAAAATTGCTTTATTTCATGAAAGGTAAGTCTATTTACACTATAACATTCAGGTTTGGATCTTTATCTCATAAGAAAATGCAAACTGCATATTAACCATTATTTAAACGCAGACAAGCAGTTTTAACATGCTTTACGACAATTAGGTGCAAATGAGTCTTTATAGGCAAAATTGCTTTATTTCATGATGGTAAGTCTATTTACACTATAACATTCAGGTTGGATCATTCTCTCATAAGAAAATGCAAACTGCATATTTACTATCATTTTCACGCAGACAAGCAGTTTTTACATGCTTCACGACAATTAGGTGCAAATGAGTCCTTATAGGCAAAAGTGCTTTATTTCAAGAGGGTAAGTCTATTTACACTATAACATTCAGGTTTGGATTATTCTCTCATAAGAAAATGCAAACTGCATATTTACTATTATTTTCACGCAGCCAAGCAGTTTTTACATGCTTCACGACAATTGCGTGCAAATGAGTCCTTATAAACAAAATTGCTTTATTTTACAAAGGTAAGAATATTTTCACTATAACATTCAGGTTTGGATTATTCTCTCATAAGAAAATGCAAACTGCATATTAACAATTATTTTAACGCATAAAAGCAGTTTTTACATGCTTTATGACAATTAGGGGCAATTGAGTCCTTATAGGCAAAATTGCTTTATTTCATAAAGGTAAGTCTATTTACACTTTAACATTCAGGTTTGGATCATTCTCTCAAAGAAAATGCAAACTGCATATTAACCATTATTTTAACGCTGACAAGCAGTTTTTACATGCTTTACGACAATTAGGTGCAAATGAGTCCTTTTAGGCAAAAGTGCTTTATTTCATGAGGGTAAGTCTATTTACACTATAACATTCAGGTTTGGATCATTCTCTCATAAAAAAATGCAAACTGCATATTAACCATTATTTTAACGCATACAAGCAGTTTTTACATGCTTTATGACAATTAGGGGCAAATGAGTCCTTATAGGCAAAATTACTTTATTTCATGAAGGTAAGTCTATTTACACTATAACATTCAGGTTTGGATCATTCTCTCATAAGAAAATGCATACTGCATATTAACTATCATCTTCACGCAGACAAGCAGTTTTTACATGCTTCACGACAATTGCGTGCAAATGTGTCCTTATAGGCAAAATTGCTTTATTTTACAAAGGTAAGTCTATTTACACAATAACATTCAGGTTTGGATCATTCTCTCATAAGAAAATGCAAACTGCATATTAACCATTATTTTAACGCATACAAGCAGTTTTTACATGCTTTATGACAATTTGGGGCAAATGAGTCTATATAGGCAAAATTGCTTTATTTTACAAAGGTAAGTTTACTTAAACTATTACATTCAGGTTTAGATCATTCTCTCATAAGAAAATGCAAACTGCATATTAACCATTATTTTAACGCATACAAGCAGTTTTTACATGCTTTATGACAATTTGGGGCAAATGAGTCTATATAGGCAAAATTGCTTTATTTTACAAAGGTAAGTTTACTTAAACTATTACATTCAGGTTTAGATCATTCTCTCATAAGAAAATGCAAACTGCATATAAACTATTATTTTAACGCATACAAGCAGTTTTTACATGCTTTATGACAATTAGGTGCAAATGAGTCTTTATAGGCAAAATGGCTTTATTTTATGAAGGTTAGTCTATTTACACTATAACATTCAGGTTTGGATTATTCTCTCATAAGAAAATGCAAACTGCATATTAACCATTATTTTAACGCAGACAAGCAGTTTTTACATGCTTCACGACAATTGCGTGCAAATGTGTCCTTATTGGCAAAATTGCTTTATTTTACAAAGGTAAGTCTATTTACGCAATAACATTCAGGTTTGGATCATTCTCTCATAAGAAAATGCAAACTGCATATTAACCATAATTTTAAAGCATACAAGCAGTTTTTACATGCTTTATGACAATTAGGTGCAAATGAGTCCTTATAGGCAAAATTGCTTTATTTCACAAAGGTAAGTTTACTTACACTATAACATTCAGGTTTGGATCATTCTCTCACAAGAAAATGCAAACTGCATATTAACTATTATTTTAACGCATACAAGCAGTTTTTACATGCTTTATGACAATTAGGTGCAAATGAGTCCTTATAGGCAAAATTGCTTTATTTCATGAGGGTAAGTCTATTTACACTATAACAATTAGGTTTGGATCATTCTCTCAGAAAAAAATGCAAACTGAATATTGACTATCATTTTCACGCAGACAAGCAGTTTTAATATGCTTCACAATTGCGTGCAAATGAGTCCTTATAGGCAAAATTGCTTTATTTTACAAAGGTAAGTCTATTTACACTATTACATTCAGGTTTGGATCATTCTCTCATAAGAAAATGCAGACTGCATATTAACTATTATTTTAACGCATACAAGCAGTTTTTACAAGCTTTATGACAATTAGGTGCAAATGAGTCCTTATAGGCAAAATTGCTTTATTTCATGAGGGTAAGTCTATTTACACTATAAACATTCAGATTTGGATCATTCTCTCATAAGAAAATGCAAACTGCTTATTTACTATCATTTTAACGCATACAAGCAGTTTTTACATGCTTTATGACAATTAGGTGCAAATGAGTCTTTATAGGCAAAATTGCTTTTCTTTATGAGGGTAAGTCTATACACTATAACATTCAGGTTTGGATCATTCTCTCATAAGAAAATGCAAACTGCATATTTACCATAATTTTAAAGCATACAAGCAGTTTTTACATGCTTTATGACAATTAGGGGCAAATGGGTCCTTATAGGCAAAATTGCTTTATTTCACAAAGGTAAGTTTACTTACACTATAACATTCAGGTTTGGATCATTCTCTCACAAGAAAATGCAAACTGCATATTAACTATTATTTTAACGCATACAAGCAGTTTTTACATGCTTTATGACAATTAGGTGCAAATGAGTCCTTATAGGCAAAATTGCTTTATTTCATGAGGGTAAGTCTATTTACACTATAACAATTAGGTTTGGATCATTCTCTCAGAAAAAAATGCAAACTGAATATTGACTATCATTTTCACGCAGACAAGCAGTTTTAATATGCTTCACAATTGCGTGCAAATGAGTCCTTATAGGCAAAATTGCTTTATTTTACAAAGGTAAGTCTATTTACACTATTACATTCAGGTTTGGATCATTCTCTCATAAGAAAATGCAGACTGCATATTAACTATTATTTTAACGCATACAAGCAGTTTTTACAAGCTTTATGACAATTAGGTGCAAATGAGTCCTTATAGGCAAAATTGCTTTATTTCATGAGGGTAAGTCTATTTACACTATAAACATTCAGATTTGGATCATTCTCTCATAAGAAAATGCAAACTGCTTATTTACTATCATTTTAACGCATACAAGCAGTTTTTACATGCTTTATGACAATTAGGTGCAAATGAGTCTTTATAGGCAAAATTGCTTTTCTTTATGAGGGTAAGTCTATACACTATAACATTCAGGTTTGGATCATTCTCTCATAAGAAAATGCAAACTGCATATTAACCATTATTTTAACGCAGACAAGCAGTTTTTACATGCTTCACGACAATTGCGTGCAAATGAGTCCATATAGGCAAAATTGCTTTATTTTACAAAGGTAAGTCTATTTTCACTATAACATTCAGGTTTGGATCATTCTCTCATAAGAAAATGCAAACTGCATATTAACCATTATTTTAACGCTGACAAGCAGTTTTTACATGCTTTATGACAATTAGGGGCAAATGAGTCCCTATAGGCAAAGTTGCTTTATTTCATGAAGGTAAGTCTATTTACACTATAACATTTAGGTTTGAATCATTCTCTCATAAGAAAATGCAAACTGCATATTAACCATTATTTTAACGCAGACAAGCAGTTTTTACATGCTTCACGACAATTGCGTGCAAATGAGTCCTTATAGGCAAAATTGCTTTATTTTACAAAGGTAAGTCTATTTACACTATAACATTCAGGTTTGGATCATCCTCTCATAAGAAAATGCAAACTGCATATTAACCATTATTTAAACGCAGACAAGCAGTTTTTACATGCTTTACGACAATTAGGTGCAAATGAGTCTTTATAGGCAAAATTGCTTTATTTCATGAGGGAAAGTCTATTTACACTATAACATTCAGGTTTGGATCATTCTCTCATAAGAAAATGCAAACTGCATATTAACCATTATTTTAACGCATACAAGCAGTTTTTACATGCTTTATGACAATTAGGGGCAAATGAGCCCTAATAGGCAAAATTGCTTTATTTCATGAAGGTAAGTCTATTTACACTATAACATTTAGGTTTGGATCATTCTCTCATAAGAAAATGCAAACTGCATATTAACCATTATTTTAACGCATACAAGCAGTTTTTACATGCTTTTTGACAATTAGGGGCAAATGAGTCTATATAGGCAAAATTTGATTTATTTTACAAAGGTAAGTTTACTTAAACTATTACATTCAGGTTTAGATCATTCTCTCATAAGAAAATGCAAACTGCATATTAACTATTATTTTAACGCATACAAGCAGTTTTTACAAGCTTTATGATAATTAGGTGCAAATGAGTCCTTATAGGCAAAATTGCTTTATTTCAAGAGGGTAAGTCTATTTACACTATAAACATTCAGGTTTGGATCATTCTCTCATAAGAAAATGCAAACTGCATATTTACTATCATTTTAACGCATACAAGCAGTTTTTACATGCTTTATGACAATTAGGTGCAAATGAGTCTTTATAGACAAAATTGCTTTATTTTACAAAGGTAAGTCTATTTACACTATAACATTCAGGTTTGGATCATTCTCTCATAAGAAAATGCAAACTGCATATTAACGATTCTTTACACGCAGACAAGCAGTTTTTACAATGCTTTATGACAATTAGGGGCAAATGAGTCCTAATAGGCAAAATTGCTTTATTTCATGAAGGTAAGTCTATTTACACTATAACATTTAGGTTTGGATCATTCTCTAATAAGAAAATGCAAACTGCATATTAACCATTATTTTAACGCAAACAAGCAGTTTTTACATGCTTGACGACAATTGCGTGCAAATAAGTCATTATAGGCAAAATTGCTTTATTTTACAAAGGTAAGTCTATTTACACTATACATTCAGGTTTTAATCATTCTCTCATAAGAAAATGGAAACTGCATATTAACCATAATTTTAAAGCATACAAGCAGTTTTTACATGCTTTATGACAATTAGGTGCATATGAGTCCTTATAGGCAAAATTGCTTTATTTCATGAGGGTAAGTCTATTTACACTATAACATTCAGGTTTGGATCATTCTCTCATAAGAAAATGCAAACTGCATATTAACCATTATTTTAACGCATACAGGCAGTTTTTACATGCTTTATGACAATTAGGGGCAAATGAGTCCTTATAGGCAAAATTGCTTTATTTCATGAAGGTAAGTCTATTTACACTATAACATTTAGGTTTGGATCATTCTCTCATAAGAAAATGCAAACTGCATATTAACCATTATTTTAACGCAAACAAGCAGTTTTTACATGCTTGACGACAATTGCGTGCAAATAAGTCCTTATAGGCAAAATTACTTTATTTTACAAAGGTAGGTCTATTTACACTATACATTCAGGTATGGATCATTCTCTCATAAGAAAATGCAAACTGCATATTAACCATAATTTTAAAGCATACAAGCAGTTTTTACATGCTTTACGACAATTAGGTGCAAATGACTCTTTATAGGCAAAATTGCTTTATTTCATGAGGGTAAGTCTATTTACACTATAACATTTAGGTTTGGATCATTCTCTTATAAGAAAATGCAAACTGCATATTTACTATCATTTTAACGCATACAAGCAGTTTTTACATGCTTTATGACAATTAGGTGCAAATGAGTCTTTATAGGCAAAATTGCTTTATTTCATGAGGGTAAGTCTATTTACACTATAACATTCAGGTTTGGATCATTCTCTCATAAGTAAATGCAAACTGCATTTTAACCATTATTTTAACGCAGACATGCGGTTTTTACATGCTTCACGACAATTGCGTGCAAATGAGTCCTTATAGGCAAAATTGCTTTATTTTACAAAGGTAAGTCTATTTACACTATAACATTTAGGTTTGGATCATTCTCTCATAAGAAAATGCAAACTGCATATTAACCATTATTTTAACGCATACAAGCAGTTTTTACATGCTTTTTGACAATTAGGGGCAAATGAGTCTATATAGGCAAAATTTGATTTATTTTACAAAGGTAAGTTTACTTAAACTATTACATTCAGGTTTAGATCATTCTCTCATAAGAAAATGCAAACTGCATATTAACTATTATTTTAACGCATACAAGCAGTTTTTACAAGCTTTATGACAATTAGGTGCAAATGAGTCCTTATAGGCAAAATTGCTTTATTTCATGAGGGTAAGTCTATTTACACTATAAACATTCAGGTTTGGATCATTCTCTCATAAGAAAATGCAAACTGCATATTTACTATCATTTTAACGCATACAAGCAGTTTTTACATGCTTTATGACAATTAGGTGCAAATGAGTCTTTATAGACAAAATTGCTTTATTTTACAAAGGTAAGTCTATTTACACTATAACATTCAGGTTTGGATCATTCTCTCATAAGAAAATGCAAACTGCATATTAACGATTCTTTAAACGCAGACAAGCAGTTTTTACAATGCTTTATGACAATTAGGGGCAAATGAGTCCTAATAGGCAAAATTGCTTTATTTCATGAAGGTAAGTCTATTTACACTATAACATTTAGGTTTGGATCATTCTCTCATAAGAAAATGCAAACTGCATATTAACCATTATTTTAACGCATACAAGCAGTTTTTACATGCTTTAAGACAATTAGGGGCAAATGAGTCTATATAGGCAAAATTGCTTTATTTTACAAAGGTAAGTTTACTTAAACTATAACATTCAGGTTTAGATCATTCTCTCATAAGAAAATGCAAACTGCATATTAACTATTATTTTAACGCATACAAGCAGTTTTTACAAGCTTTATGACAATTAGGTGCAAATGAGTCCTTATAGGCAAAATTGCTTTATTTCATGAGGGTAAGTCTATTTACACTATAACATTTAGGTTTGGATCATTCTCTCATAAGAAAATGCAAACTGCATATTTACTATCATTTTAACGCATACAAGCAGTTTTTACATGCTTTATGACAATTAGGTGCAAATGAGTCTTTATAGGCAAAATTGCTTTATTTCATGAGGGTAAGTCTATTTACACTATAACATTCAGGTTTGGATCATTCTCTCATAAGAAAATGCAAACTGCATATTAACCATTATTTTAACGCTGACAAGCAGTTTTTACATGCTTTATGACAATTAGGGGCAAATGAGTCCCTATAGGCAAAATTGCTTTATTTCATGAAGGTAAGTCTATTTACACTATAACATTTAGGTTTGAATCATTCTCTCATAAGAAAATGCAAACTGCATATTAACCATTATTTTAACGCAGACAAGCAGTTTTTACATGCTTTACGACAATTAGGTGCAAATGAGTCTTTATAGGCAAAATTGCTTTATTTCATGAGGGTAAGTCTATTTACACTATAACATTCAGGTTTGGATCATTCTCTCATAAGAAAATGCAAACTGCATATTAACCATTATTTTAACGCTGACAAGCAGTTTTTACATGCTTCACGACAATTGCGTGCAAATGAGTCCTTATAGGCAAAATTGCTTTATTTTGCAAAGGTAAGTCTATTTACACTATAACATTCAGGTTTGGATCATCCTCTCATAAGAAAATGCAAACTGCATATTAACCATTATTTAAACGCAGACAAGCAGTTTTTACATGCTTTACGACAATTAGGTGCAAATGAGTCTTTATAGGCAAAATTGCTTTATTTCATGAGGGTAAGTCTATTTACACTATAACATTCAGGTTTGGATCATTCTCTCATAAGAAAATGCAAACTGCATATTAACCATTATTTTAACGCATACAAGCAGTTTTTACATGCTTTATGACAATTAGGGGCAAATGAGTCCTAATAGGCAAAATTGCTTTATTTCATGAAGGTAAGTCTATTTACACTATAACATTTAGGTTTGGATCATTCTCTCATAAGAAAATGCAAACTGCATATTAACCATTATTTTAACGCATACAAGCAGTTTTTACATGCTTTATGACAATTAGGGGCAAATGAGTCTATATAGGCAAAATTTGATTTATTTTACAAAGGTAAGTTTACTTAAACTATTACATTCAGGTTTAGATCATTCTCCCGAAAGAAAATGCAAACTGCATATTAACTATTATTTTAACGCCTACAAGCAGTTTTTACAAGCTTTATGACAATTAGGTGCAAATGAGTCCTTATAGGCAAAATTGCTTTATTTCATGAGGGTAAGTCTATTTACACTATAAACATTCAGGTTTGGATCATTCTCTCATAAGAAAATGCAAACTGCATATTAACCATTATTTTAACGCAAACAAGCAGTTTTAACATGCTTCACGACAATTGCGTGCAAATAAGTCCTTATAGGCAAAATTGCTTTATTTTACAAAGGTAAGTCTTTACACTATACATTCAGGTTTGGATCATTCTCTCATAAGAAAATGGAAACTGCATATTAACCATAATTTTAAAGCATACAAGCAGTTTTTACATGCTTTATGACAATTAGGTGCAAATGAGTCTTTATAGACAAAATTGCTTTATTTTACAAAGGTAAGTCTATTTACACTATAACATTCAGGTTTGGATCATTCTCTCATAAGAGAATGCAAACTGCATATTAACCATTCTTTAAACGCAGACAAGCAGTTTTTACAATGCTTTATGACAATTAGGGGCAAATGAGTCCTAATAGGCAAAATTGCTTTATTTCATGAAGGTAAGTCTATTTACACTATAACATTTAGATTTGGATCATTCTCTCATAAGAAAATGCAAACTGCATATTAACCATTATTTTAACGCAAACAAGCAGTTTTAACATGCTTCACGACAATTGCGTGCAAATAAGTCCTTATAGGCAAAATTGCTTTATTTTACAAAGGTAAGTCTATTTACACTATACATTCAGGTTTGGATCATTCTCTCATAAGAAAATGGAAACTGCATATTAACCATAATTTTAAAGCATACAAGCAGTTTTTACATGCTTTATGACAATTAGGTGCAAATGAGTCCTTATAGGCAAAATTGCTTTATTTCATGAGGGTAAGTCTATTTACACTATAACATTCAGGTTTGGATCATTCTCTCATAAGAAAATGCAAACTGCATATTAACCATTATTTTAACGCATACAAGCAGTTTTTACATGCTTTATGACAATTAGGGGCAAATGAGTCTATATAGGCAAAATTGCTTTATTTTACAAAGGTAAGTTTACTTAAACTATTACATTCAGGTTTAGATCATTCTCTCATAAGAAAATGCAAACTGCATATTAACTATTATTTTAACGCATACAAGCAGTTTTTACAAGCTTTATGACAATTAGGTGCAAATGAATCCTTATAGGCAAAATTGCTTTATTTCATGAGGGTAAGTCTATTTACACTATAAACATTCAGGTTTGGATCATTCTCTCATAAGAAAATGCAAACTGCATATTTACTATCATTTTAACGCATACAAGCAGTTTTACATGCTTTATGACAATTAGGTGCAAATGAGTCTTTATAGGCAAAATTGCTTTTCTTCATGAGGGTAAGTCTATTTACACTATAACATTCAGGTTTGGATCATTCTCTCACAAGAAAATGCAAACTGCATATTAAACGTTATTTTAACGCAGACAAGCAGTTTTTACATGCTTCACGACAATTGCGTGCAAATGAGTCCTTATAGGCAAAATTGCTTTATTTTACAAAGGTAAGTCTATTTTCACTATAACATTCAGGTTTGGATCATTCTCTTATAAGAAAATGCAAACTGCATTCTAACCATTATTTTAACGTTGACAAGCAGTTTTTACATGCTTTATGACAATTAGGGGCAAATGAGTCTTTATAGGCAAAATTGCTTTATTTCATGAAGGTAAGTCTATTTACACTATAACATTTAGGTTTGGATCATTCTCTCATAAGAAAATGCAAACTGCATATTAACCATTATTTTAACGCAAACAAGCAGTTTTTACATGCTTCACGACAATTGCGTGCAAATAAGTCCTTATAGGCAAAATTGCTTTATTTTACAAAGGTAAGTCTATTTACACTATACATTCAGGTTTGGAACATTCTCTCATAAGAAAATGGAAACTGCATATTAACCATAATTTTAAAGCATACAAGCAGTTTTTACATGCTTTATGACAATTAGGTGCAAATGAGTCCTTATAGGCAAAATTGCTTTATTTCATGAGGGTAAGTCTATTTACACTATAACATTCAGGTTTGAATCATTCTCTCATAATAAAATGCAAACTGCATATTAACCATTATTTTAACGCATACAAGCAGTTTTTACATGCTTTATGACAATTAGGGGCAAATGAGTCTATATAGGCAAAATTTGATTTATTTTACAAAGGTAAGTTTACTTAAACTATTACATTCAGGTTTAGATCATTCTCTCATAAGAAAATGCAAACTGCATATTAACTATTATTTTAACGCATACAAGCAGTTTTTACAAGCTTTATGACAATTAGGTGCAAATGAGTCCTTATAGGCAAAATTGCTTTATTTCATGAGGGTAAGTCTATTTACACTATAAACATTCAGGTTTGGATCATTCTCTCATAAGAAAATGCAAACTGCATATTTACTATCATTTTAACGCATACAAGCAGTTTTTACATGCTTTATGACAATTAGGTGCAAATGAGTCTTTATAGACAAAATTGCTTTATTTTACAAAGGTAAGTCTATTTACACTATAACATTCAGGTTTGGATCATTCTCTCATAAGAAAATGCAAACTGCATATTAACCATTCTTTAAACGCAGACAAGCAGTTTTTACAATGCTTTATGACAATTAGGGGCAAATGAGTCCTAATAGGCAAAATTGCTTTATTTCATGAAGGTAAGTCTATTTACACTATAACATTTAGGTTTGGATCATTCTCTCATAAGAAAATGCAAACTGCATATTAACCATTATTTTAACGCAAACAAGCAGTTTTTACATGCTTTACGACAATTGCGTGCAAATAAGTCCTTATAGGCAAAATTGCTTTATTTTACAAAGGTAAGTCTATTTACACTATACATTCAGGTTTGGATCATTCTCTCATAAGAAAATGGAAACTGCATATTAACCATAATTTTAAAGCATACAAGCAGTTTTTACATGCTTAATGACAATTAGGTGCAAATGAGTCCTTATAGGCAAAATTGCTTTATTTTACAAAGGTAAGTTTACTTAAACTATTACATTCAGGTTTAGATCATTCTCTCATAAGAAAATGCAAACTGCATAATAACTATTATTTTAACGCATACAAGCAGTTTTTACAAGCTTTATGACAATTAGGTGCAAATGAGTCCTTATAGGCAAAATTGCTTTATTTCATGAGGGTAAGTCTATTTACACTATAAACATTCAGGTTTGGATCATTCTCTCATAAGAAAATGCAAACTGCATATTTACTATCATTTTAACGCATACAAGCAGTTTTTACATGCTTTATGACAATTAGGTGCAAATGAGTCTTTATAGGCAAAATTGCTTTATTTCATAAGGGTAAGTCTATTTACACTATAACATTCAGGTTTGGATCATTTTCTCATAAGTAAATGCAAACTGCATATCAACCATTATTTTAACGCAGACATGCGGTTTTTACATGCTTCACGACAATTGCGTGCAAATGAGTCCTTATAGGCAAAATTGCTTTATTTTACAAAGGTAAGTCTATTTACACTATAACATTTAGGTTTGGATCATTCTCTTATAAGAAAATGCAAACTGCATATTTACTATCATTTTAACGCATACAAGCAGTTTTTACATGCTTTATGACAATTAGGTGCAAATGAGTCTTTATAGGCAAAATTGCTTTATTTCATGAGGGTAAGTCTATTTACACTATAACATTCAGGTTTGGATCATTCTCTCATAAGTAAATGCAAACTGCATTTTAACCATTATTTTAACGCAGACATGCGGTTTTTACATGCTTCACGACAATTGCGTGCAAATGAGTCCTTATAGGCAAAATTGCTTTATTTTACAAAGGTAAGTCTATTTACACTATAACATTTAGGTTTGGATCATTCTCTCATAAGAAAATGCAAACTGCATATTAACCATTATTTTAACGCATACAAGCAGTTTTTACATGCTTTTTGACAATTAGGGGCAAATGAGTCTATATAGGCAAAATTTGATTTATTTTACAAAGGTAAGTTTACTTAAACTATTACATTCAGGTTTAGATCATTCTCTCATAAGAAAATGCAAACTGCATATTAACTATTATTTTAACGCATACAAGCAGTTTTTACAAGCTTTATGACAATTAGGTGCAAATGAGTCCTTATAGGCAAAATTGCTTTATTTCATGAGGGTAAGTCTATTTACACTATAAACATTCAGGTTTGGATCATTCTCTCATAAGAAAATGCAAACTGCATATTTACTATCATTTTAACGCATACAAGCAGTTTTTACATGCTTTATGACAATTAGGTGCAAATGAGTCTTTATAGACAAAATTGCTTTATTTTACAAAGGTAAGTCTATTTACACTATAACATTCAGGTTTGGATCATTCTCTCATAAGAAAATGCAAACTGCATATTAACGATTCTTTAAACGCAGACAAGCTGTTTTTACAATGCTTTATGACAATTAGGGGCAAATGAGTCCTAATAGGCAAAATTGCTTTATTTCATGAAGGTAAGTCTATTTACACTATAACATTTAGGTTTGGATCATTCTCTCATAAGAAAATGCAAACTGCATATTAACCATTATTTTAACGCATACAAGCAGTTTTTACATGCTTTAAGACAATTAGGGGCAAATGAGTCTATATAGGCAAAATTACTTTATTTTACAAAGGTAAGTTTACTTAAACTATAACATTCAGGTTTAGATCATTCTCTCATAAGAAAATGCAAACTGCATATTAACTATTATTTTAACGCATACAAGCAGTTTTTACAAGCTTTATGACAATTAGGTGCAAATGAGTCCTTATAGGCAAAATTGCTTTATTTCATGAGGGTAAGTCTATTTACACTATAACATTTAGGTTTGGATCATTCTCTCATAAGAAAATGCAAACTGCATATTTACTATCATTTTAACGCATACAAGCAGTTTTTAAATGCTTTATGACAATTAGGTGCAAATGAGTCTTTATAGGCAAAATTGCTTTATTTCATGAGGGTAAGTCTATTTACACTATAACATTCAGGTTTGGATCATTCTCTCATAAGTAAATGCAAACTGCATTTTAACCATTATTTTAACGCAGACATGCGGTTTTTACATGCTTCACGACAATTGCGTGCAAATGAGTCCTTATAGGCAAAATTGCTTTATTTTACAAAGGTAAGTCTATTTACACTATAACATTTAGGTTTGGATCTATCTCTCATAAGAAAATGCAAACTGCATATTAACCATTATTTTAACGCATACAAGCAGTTTTTACATGCTTTATGGCAATAAGGGGCAAATGAGTCCTTATAGGCAAAATTGCTTTATTTCAATAAGGTAAGTCTATATAGACTATAACATTTAGGTTTGAATCATTCTCTCATAAGAAAATGCAAACTGCATATTAACCATTATTTTAACGCAGACAAGCAGTTTTTACATGCTTCACGACAATTGCGTGCAAATGAGTCCATATAGGCAAAATTGCTTTATTTTACAAAGGTAAGTCTATTTTCACTATAACATTCAGGTTTGGATCATTCTCTCATAAGAAAATGCAAACTGCATATTAACCATTATTTTAACGCTGACAAGCAGTTTTTACATGCTTTATGACAATTAGGGGCAAATGAGTCCCTATAGGCAAAATTGCTTTATTTCATGAAGGTAAGTCTATTTACACTATAACATTTAGGTTTGAATCATTCTCTCATAAGAAAATGCAAACTGCATATTAACCATTATTTTAACGCAGACAAGCAGTTTTTACATGCTTTACGACAATTAGGTGCAAATGAGTCTTTATAGGCAAAATTGCTTTATTTCATGAGGGTAAGTCTATTTACACTATAACATTCAGGTTTGGATCATTCTCTCATAAGAAAATGCAAACTGCATATTAACCATTATTTTAACGCTGACAAGCAGTTTTTACATGCTTCACGACAATTGCGTGCAAATGAGTCCTTATAGGCAAAATTGCTTTATTTTACACAGGTAAGTCTATTTACACTATAACATTCAGGTTTGGATCATCCTCTCATAAGAAAATGCAAACTGCATATTAACCATTATTTAAACGCAGACAAGCAGTTTTTACATGCTTTACGACAATTAGGTGCAAATGAGTCTTTATAGGCAAAATTGCTTTATTTCATGAGGGTAAGTCTATTTACACTATAACATTCAGGTTTGGATCATTCTCTCATAAGAAAATGCAAACTGCATATTAACCATTATTTTAACGCATACAAGCAGTTTTTACATGCTTTATGACAATTAGGGGCAAATGAGTCCTAATAGGCAAAATTGCTTTATTTCATGAAGGTAAGTCTATTTACACTATAACATTTAGGTTTGGATCATTCTCTCATAAGAAAATGCAAACTGCATATTAACCATTATTTTAACGCATACAAGCAGTTTTTACATGCTTTATGACAATTAGGGGCAAATGAGTCTATATAGGCAAAATTTGATTTATTTTACAAAGGTAAGTTTACTTAAACTATTACATTCAGGTTTAGATCATTCTCCCGAAAGAAAATGCAAACTGCATATTAACTATTATTTTAACGCATACAAGCAGTTTTTACAAGCTTTATGACAATTAGGTGCAAATGAGTCCTTATAGGCAAAATTGCTTTATTTCATGAGGGTTAGTCTATTTACACTATAAACATTCAGGTTTGGATCATTCTCTCATAAGAAAATGCAAACTGCATATTTACTATCATTTTAACGCATACAAGCAGTTTTTACATGCTTTATGACAATTAGGTGCAAATGAGTCTTTATAGACAAAATTGCTTTATTTTACAAAGGTAAGTCTATTTACACTATAACATTCAGGTTTGGATCATTCTCTCATAAGAAAATGCAAACTGCATATTAACCATTCTTTAAACGCAGACAAGCAGTTTTTACAATGCTTTATGACAATTAGGGGCAAATGAGTCCTAATAGGCAAAATTGCTTTATTTCATGAAAGTAAGGCTATTTACACTATAACATTTAGATTTGGATCATTCTCTCATAAGAAAATGCAAACTGCATATTAACCATTATTTTAACGCAAACAAGCAGTTTTAACATGCTTCACGACAATTGCGTGCAAATAAGTCCTTATAGGCAAAATTGCTTTATTTTACAAAGGTAAGTCTATTTACACTATACATTCAGGTTTGGATCATTCTCTCATAAGAAAATGGAAACTGCATATTAACCATAATTTTAAAGCATACAAGCAGTTTTTACATGCTTTATGACAATTAGGTGCAAATGAGTCCTTATAGGCAAAATTGCTTTATTTTACAAAGGTAAGTTTACTTTAACTATTACATTCAGGTTTAGATCATTCTCTCATAAGAAAATGCAAATTGCATATTAACTATTATTTTAACGCATACAAGCAGTTTTTACAAGCTTTATGACAATTAGGTGCAAATGAGTCCTTATAGGCAAAATTGCTTTATTTCATGAGGGTAAGTCTATTTACACTATAAACATTCAGGTTTGGATCATTCTCTCATAAGAAAATGCAAACTGCATATTTACTATCATTTTAACGCATACAAGCTGTTTTTACATGCTTTATGACAATTAGGTGCAAATGAGTCTTTATAGGCAAAATTGCTTTTCTTCATGAGGGTAAGTCTATTTACACTATAACATTCAGGTTTGGATCATTCTCTCACAAGAAAATGCAAACTGCATATTAAACGTTATTTTAACGCAGACAAGCAGTTTTTACATGCTTCACGACAATTGCGTGCAAATGAGTCCTTATAGGCAAAATTGCTTTATTTTACAAAGGTAAGTCTATTTTCACTATAACATTCAGGTTTGGATCATTCTCTTATAAGAAAATGCAAACTGCATTCTAACCATTATTTTAACGTTGACAAGCAGTTTTTACATGCTTTATGACAATTAGGGGCAAATGAGTCTTTATAGGCAAAATTGCTTTATTTCATGAAGGTAAGTCTATTTACACTATAACATTTAGGTTTGGATCATTCTCTCATAAGAAAATGCAAACTGCATATTAACCATTATTTTAACGCAAACAAGCAGTTTTTACATGCTTCACGACAATTGCGTGCAAATAAGTCCTTATAGGCAAAATTGCTTTATTTTACAAAGGTAAGTCTATTTACACTATACATTCAGGTTTGGATCATTCTCTCATAAGAAAATGGAAACTGCATATTAACCATAATTTTAAAGCATACAAGCAGTTTTTACATGCTTTATGACAATTAGGTGCAAATGAGTCCTTATAGGCAAAATTGCTTTATTTCATGAGGGTAAGTCTATTTACACTATAACATTCAGGTTTGAATCATTCTCTCATAATAAAATGCAAACTGCATAATATGCAGTTTGCATTTTATTATGAGAGAATGATCTAAACCTGAATGTAATAGTTTAAGTAAACTTACCTTTGTAAAATAAATCAAATTTTGCCTATATAGACTCATTTGCCCCTAATTGTCATAAAGCATGTAAAAACTGCTTGTATGCGTTAAAATAATGGTTAATATTATTAACCATTATTTTAACGCATACAAGCAGTTTTTACATGCTTTATGACAATTAGGGGCAAATGAGTCTATATAGGCAAAATTTGATTTATTTTACAAAGGTAAGTTTACTTAAACTATTACATTCAGGTTTAGATCATTCTCTCATAAGAAAATGCAAACTGCATATTAACTATTATTTTAACGCATACAAGCAGTTTTTACAAGCTTTATGACAATTAGGTGCAAATGAGTCCTTATAGGCAAAATTGCTTTATTTCATGAGGGTAAGTCTATTTACACTATAAACATTCAGGTTTGGATCATTCTCTCATAAGAAAATGCAAACTGCATATTTACTATCATTTTAACGCATACAAGCAGTTTTTACATGCTTTATGACAATTAGGTGCAAATGAGTCTTTATAGACAAAATTGCTTTATTTTACAAAGGTAAGTCTATTTACACTATAACATTCAGGTTTGGATCATTCTCTCATAAGAAAATGCAAACTGCATATTAACCATTCTTTAAACGCAGACAAGCAGTTTTTACAATGCTTAATGACAATTAGGGGCAAATGAGTCCTAATAGGCAAAATTGCTTTATTTCATGAAGGTAAGTCTATTTACACTATAACATTTAGGTTTGGATCATTCTCTCATAAGAAAATGCAAACTGCATATTAACCATTATTTTAACGCAAACAAGCAGTTTTTACATGCTTTACGACAATTGCGTGCAAATAAGTCCTTATAGGCAAAATTGCTTTATTTTACAAAGGTAAGTCTATTTACACTATACATTCAGGTTTGGATCATTCTCTCATAAGAAAATGGAAACTGCATATTAACCATAATTTTAAAGCATACAAGCAGTTTTTACATGCTTAATGACAATTAGGTGCAAATGAGTCCTTATAGGCAAAATTGCTTTATTTCATGAGGGTAAGTCTATTTACACTATAACATTCAGGTTTGGATCATTCTCTCATAAGAAAATGCAAACTGCATATTAACCATTATTTTAACGCATACAAGCAGTTTTTACATGCTTTATGACAATTAGGGGCAAATGAGTCTATATAGGCAAAATTGCTTTATTTTACAAAGGTAAGTTTACTTAAACTATTACATTCAGGTTTAGATCATTCTCTCATAAGAAAATGCAAACTGCATAATAACTATTATTTTAACGCATACAAGCAGTTTTTACAAGCTTTATGACAATTAGGTGCAAATGAGTCCTTATAGGCAAAATTGCTTTATTTCATGAGGGTAAGTCTATTTACACTATAAACATTCAGGTTTGGATCATTCTCTCATAAGAAAATGCAAACTGCATATTTACTATCATTTTAACGCATACAAGCAGTTTTTACATGCTTTATGACAATTAGGTGCAAATGAGTCTTTATAGGCAAAATTGCTTTATTTCATAAGGGTAAGTCTATTTACACTATAACATTCAGGTTTGGATCATTTTCTCATAAGTAAATGCAAACTGCATATCAACCATTATTTTAACGCAGACATGCGGTTTTTACATGCTTCACGACAATTGCGTGCAAATGAGTCCTTATAGGCAAAATTGCTTTATTTTACAAAGGTAAGTCTATTTACACTATAACATTTAGGTTTGGATCATTCTCTCATAAGAAAATGCAAACTGCATATTAACCATTATTTTAACGCATACAAGCAGTTTTTACATGCTTTATGGCAATTAGGGGCAAATGAGTCCTTATAGGCAAAATTGCTTTATTTCAATAAGGTAAGTCTATATAGACTATAACATTCAGGTTTGGATCATTCTCTCATAAGAAAATGCAAACTGCATATTAACCAATATTTTAACGCTGACAAGCAGTTTTTACATGCTTTACGACAATTAGGTGCAAATGAGTCCTTATAGGCAAAAGTGCTTTATTTCATGAGGGTAAGTCTATTTACACTATAACATTCAGGTTTGGATCTTTCTCTCATAAGAAAATGCAAACTGCATATTTACTATCATTATCACGCAGACAAGCAGTTTTTACATGTTTTACGACAATTAGGTGGAAATAAGTCCTTAAAGGCAAAATTGTTTTATTTCACAAAGGTAAGTCTACTTTCACTATAACATTTAGGTTTGGATCATTCTCTCATAAGAAAATGCAAACTGCATATTAACCATTATTTTAACGCAGACAAGCAGTTTTTACATGCTTCACGACAATTGCGTGCAAATGAGTCCTTATAGGCAAAATTGCTTTATTTCATTAGGGTAAGTCTATTTACACTATAAAATTCAGGTTTGGATCATTCTCTCATAAGAAAATGCAAACTGCATATTAACCATTATTTTAACGCATACAAGCAGTTTTTACATGCTTTAAGACAATTAGGGGCAAATGAGTCTATATAGGCAAAATTGCTTTATTTTACAAAGGTAAGTTTACTTAAACTATAACATTCAGGTTTAGATCATTCTCTCATAAGAAAATGCAAACTGCATATTAACTATTATTTTAACGCATACAAGCAGTTTTTACAAGCTTTATGACAATTAGGTGCAAATGAGTCCTTATAGGCAAAATTGCTTTATTTCATGAGGGTAAGTCTATTTACACTATAACATTTAGGTTTGGATCATTCTCTCATAAGAAAATGCAAACTGCATATTTACTATCATTTTAACGCATACAAGCAGTTTTTACATGCTTCACGACAATTGCGTGCAAATGAGTCCTTATAGGCAAAATTGCTATATTTTACAAAGGTAAGTCTATTTACACTATAACATTTAGGTTTGGATCATTCTCCCATAAGAAAATGCAAACTGCATATTAACCATTATTTTAACGCATACAAGCAGTTTTTACATGCTTTATGACAATTAGGGGCAAATGAGTCCTTATAGGCAAAATTGATTTATTTCATAAAGGTAAGTCTATTTAGACTATAACATTCAGGTTTGGATCATTCTCTCATAAGAAAATGCAAACTGCATATTAACCATTATTTTAACGCAGACAAGCAGTTTTTACATGCTTCACGACAATTGCGTGCAAATGAGTCTTTATAGGCAAAATTGCTTTATTTTACAAAGGTAAGTCTATTTACACTATAACATTCAGGTTTGGATCATTCTCTCATAAGAAAATGCAAACTGCATATTAACCATTATTTAAACGAAGACAAGCAGTTTTTACATGCTTTACATCAATTAGGTGGAAATAAGTCCTTAAAGGCAATATTGTTTTATTTCACAAAGGTAAGTCTACTTTCACTATAACATTCAGGTTTGGATCATTCTTTCATAAGAAAATGCAAACTGCATATTAACCATTATTTTAACGCTGACAAGCAGTTTTTACATGCTTTACGACAATTAGGTGGAAATAAGTCCTTAAAGGCAATATTGTTTTATTTCACAAAGGTAAGTCTACTTTCACTATAACATTCAGGTTTGGATCATTCTTTCATAAGAAAATGCAAACTGCATATTAACCATTATTTTAACGCAGACAAGCAGTTTTTACATGCTTTATGACAATTAGGGGCAAATGAGTCCTTATAGGCAAAATTGCTTTATTTTTCAAAGGTAAGTCTATTTACACTATAACATTCAGGTTTGGATCATTCTCTCATAAGAAAATGCAAACTGCATATTAACCATTATTTAAACGAAGACAAGCAGTTTTTACATGCTTTACGACAATTAGGTGGAAATAAGTCCTTAAAGGCAAAATTGTTTTATTTCACAAAGGTAAGTCTACTTTCACTATAACATTAAGGTTTGGATCATTCTCTCATAAGAAAATGCAAACTGCATATTAACCATTATTTTAACGCTGACAAGCAGTTTTTACATGCTTTATGACAATTAGGTGCAAATGAGTCTTTATAGGCAAAATTGCTTTATTTTATGAAGGTTAGTCTATTTACACTATAACATTCAGGTTTGGATTATTCTCTCATAAGAAAATGCAAACTGCATATTAACCATTATTTTAACGCAGACAAGCAGTTTTTACATGTTTCACGACAATTGCGTGCAAATGAGTCCTTATAGGCAAAATTGCTTTATTTTACAAAGATAAGTCTATTTACACTATAACATTCAGGTTTGGATCATTCTCTCATAAGAAAATGCAAACTGCATATTAACCATTATTTAAACGAAGACAAGCAGTTTTTACATGCTTTACGACAATTAGGTGGAAATAAGTCCTTAAAGGCAAAATTGTTTTATTTCACAAAGGTAAGTCTACTTTCACTATAACATTCAGGTTTGGATCATTCTCTCATAAGAAAATGCAAACTGCATATTAACCATTATTTTAACGCAGACAAGCAGTTTTTACATGCTTTATGACAATTAGGGGCAAATGAGTCCTTATAGGCAAAATTGCTTTATTTTACAAAGGTAAGTTTACTTAAACTATAACATTCAGGTTTAGATCATTCTCTCATAAGAAAATGCAAACTGCATATTAACTATTATTTTAACGCATACAAGCAGTTTTTACAAGCTTTATGACAATTTGGTGCAAATGAGTCCTTATAGGCAAAATTGCTTTATTTCATGAGGGTAAGTCTATTTGCACTATAACATTCAGGTTTGGATCCCTCTCTCATAAGAAAATGCAAACTGCATATTTACTATCATTTTAACGCATACAAGCAGTTTTTACATGCTTTATGACAATTAGGTGCAAATGAGTCTTTATAGGCAAAATTGATTTATTTCATGAGGGTAAGTCTCTTTACACTATAACATTCAGGTTTGGATCATTCTCTCATAAGAAAATGCAAACTGCATATTTACTATCATTTTCACGCAGACAAGCAGTTTTTACATGCTTCACGACAACTGCGTGCAAATGAGTCCTTATAGGCAAATTGCTTTTTTTTACAAAGGTATGTCTATTTACACTATAACATTCAGGTTTGGATCATTCTCTCATAAGAAAATGCAAACTACATATTAACCATTATTTTAACGCAGACAAGCAGTTTTTACATGCTCTACTACAATTAGGTGCAAATGAGTCCTTATAGGCGAAATTGCTTTATGTCATGAGGGTAAGTTTATTTACACTATAACATTCAGGTTTGGATCATTCTCTCATAAGAAAATGCAAACTGCATATTAACTATTATTTTAACGCATACAAGCAGTTTTTACAAGCTTTATGACAATTAGGTGCAGATGAGTCCTTATAGGCAAAATTGCTTTATTTCATGAGGGTTAGTCTATTTACACTATAACATTTAGGTTTGGATCATTCTCTCATATGAAAATGCAAACTGCATATTTACTATCATTTTAACGCATACAAGCAGTTTTTACATGCTTTATGACAATTAGGTGCAAATGAGTCTTAATAGGCAAAATTGCTTTATTTTACAAAGGTAAGTCTATTTACACTATACATTCAGGTTTGGATCATTCTCTCATAAGAAAATGCAAACTGCATATTAACCATTATTTTAACGCATACAAACAGTTTTTACATGCTTTATGATAATTAGGTGCAAATGAGTCCTTATAGGCAAAATTGCTTTATTTCATGAGGGTAAGTCTATTTACACTATACATTCAGGTTTGGATCATTCTCTCATAAGAAAATGCAAACTGCATATTAACCATTATTTTAACGCATACAAGCAGTTTTTACATGCTTTATGACAATTAGGGGCAAATGGGTCCTTATAGGCAAAATTGCTTTATTTCATGAAGGTTAGTCTATTTACACTATAACATTCAGGTTTGGATTATTCTCTCATAAGAAAATGCAAACTGCATATTAACCATTATTTTAACGCATACAAGCAGTTTTTACATGCTTTATGACAATTAGGGGCAAATGGGTCCTTATAGGCAAAATTGCTTTATTTCATGAAGGTTAGTCTATTTACACTATAACATTCAGGTTTGGATCATTCTCTCATAAGAAAATGCAAACTGCATATTAACCATTATTTTAACGCAGACAAGCAGTTTTTACATGCTTCACGACAATTGCGTGCAAATGAGTCCTTATAGGCAAAATTGCTTTATTTTACAAAGGTAAGTCTATTTTAACTATAACATTCAGGTTTGGATCATTCTCTCATAAGAAAATGCAAACTGCATATTATACATTTTTTTAACGCATACAAGCAGTTTTTACATGCTTTATGACAATTAGGGGCAAATGAGTCCTTATAGGCAAAATTGCTTTATTTTATGAAGGTAAGTCTATTTACACTATTACATTCAGGTTTGGATCATTTTCTCATAAGAAAATGCAAACTGCATATTAACCATTATTTTAACGCAGACAAGCAGTTTTTACATGCTTCACGACAATTGCGTGCAAATGAGTCCTTATAGGCAAAATTGCTTTATTTTACAAAGGTAAGTCTATTTACACTATAACATTCAGGTGTGGATCATTCTCTCATAAGAAAATGCAAACTGCATATTTACTATCATTTTAACGCATACAAGCAGTTTTTACATGCTTTATGACAATTAGGTGCAAATGAGTCTTTATAGGCAAAATTGCTTTATTCCATGAGGGTAAGTCTATTTACACTATAACATTCAGGTTTGGATCATTCTCTCATAAGAAAATGCAAACTTCATATTAACCCTTATTTTAACGCATACAAGCAGTTTTTACATGCTTTATGACAATTAGGGGCAAATGAGTCCTTATAGGCAAAATTGCTTTATTTTACAAAGGTAAGTTTACTTAAACTATAACATTCAGGTTTAGATCATTCTCTCATAAGAAAATGCAAACTGCATATTAACTATTATTTTAACGCATACAAGCAGTTTTTACAAGCTTTATGACAATTAGGTGCAAATGAGTCCTTATAGGCAAAATTGCTTTATTTCATGAGGGTAAGTTTATTTACACTATAACATTCAGGTTTGGATCATTTTCTCATAAGAAAATGCAAACTGCATATTTACTATCATTTTAACGCATACAAGCAGTTTTTACATGCTTTATGACAATTAGGTGCAAATGAGTCTTTATAGGCAAAATTGCTTTATTTCATGAGGGTTAGTCTATTTACACTATACATTCAGGTTTTGATCATTCTCTCATAAGAAAATGCAAACTGCATATTAACCATTATTTTAACGCAGACAAGCAGTTTTTACATGCTTCACGACAATTGCGTGCAAATGAGTCCTTATAGGCAAAACTGCGTTATTTTACAAAGGTAAGTCTATTTTCACTATAACATTCAGGTTTGGATCATTCTCTCATAAGATAATGCAAACTGCATATTAACCATTATTTTAACGTATACAAGCAGTTTTTACATGCTTTATGACAATTAGGGGCAAATGAGTCCTTATAGGCAAAATTGCTTTATTTCATTAAGGTCAGTCTATTTAGATTATAACATTCAGGTTTGGATCATTCTCTCATAAGAAAATGCAAACTGCATATTAACCATTATTTTAACGCAGACAAGCAGTTTTTACATGTTTCACGACAATTGCGTGCAAATGAGTCCTTATAGGCAAAATTGCTTTATTTTACAAAGGTAAGTCTATTTACACTATAACATTCAGGTTTGGATCATTCTCTCATAAGAAAATGCAAACTGCATATTAACCATTATTTAAACGAAGACAAGCAGTTTTTACATGCTTTACGACAATTAGGTGGAAATAAGTCCTTAAAGGCAAAATTGTTTTATTTCACAAAGGTAAGTCTACTTTCACTATAACATTCAGGTTTGGATCATTCTCTCATAAGAAAATGCAAACTGCATATTAACCATTATTTTAACGCAGACAAGCAGTTTTTACATGCTTTATGACAATTAGGGGCAAATGAGTCCTTATAGGCAAAATTGCTTTATTTTACAAAGGTAAGTCTATTTACACTATAACATTCAGGTTTGGATCATTCTCTCATAAGAAAATGCAAACTGCATATTAACCATTATTTAAACGAAGACAAGCAGTTTTTACATGCTTTACGACAATTAGGTGGAAATAAGTCCTTAAAGGCAAAATTGTTTTATTTCACAAAGGTAAGTCTACTTTCACTATAACATTAAGGTTTGGATCATTCTCTCATAAGAAAATGCAAACTGCATATTAACCATTATTTTAACGCTGACAAGCAGTTTTTATATGCTTTACGACAATTAGGTGCAAATGAGTCCTTATAGGCAAAAGTGCTTTATGTCATTAAGGTAAGTCTATTTAGATTATAACATTCAGGTTTGGATCATTCTCTCATAAGAAAATGCAAACTGCATATTAACCATTATTTTAACGCAGACAAGCAGTTTTTACATGTTTCACGACAATTGCGTGCAAATGAGTCCTTATAGGCAAAATTGCTTTATTTTACAAAGATAAGTCTATTTACACTATAACATTCAGGTTTGGATCATTCTCTCATAAGAAAATGCAAACTGCATATTAACCATTATTTAAACGAAGACAAGCAGTTTTTACATGCTTTACGACAATTAGGTGGAAATAAGTCCTTAAAGGCAAAATTGTTTTATTTCACAAAGGTAAGTCTACTTTCACTATAACATTCAGGTTTGGATCATTCTCTCATAAGAAAATGCAAACTGCTTATTAACCATTATTTTAACGCAAACAAGCAGTTTTTACATGCTTTATGACAATTAGGGGCAAATGAGTCCTTATAGGCAAAATTGCTTTATTTTACAAAGGTAAGTTTACTTAAACTATAACATTCAGGTTTAGATCATTCTCTCATAAGAAAATGCAAACTGCATATTAACTATTATTTTAACGCATACAAGCAGTTTTTACAAGCTTTATGACAATTTGGTGCAAATGAGTCCTTATAGGCAAAATTGCTTTATTTCATGAGGGTAAGTCTCTTTACACTATAACATTCAGGTTTGGATCATTCTCTCATAAGAAAATGCAAACTGCATATTTACTATCATTTTCACGCAGACAAGCAGTTTTTACATGCTTCACGACAACTGCCTGCAAATGAGTCCTTATAGGCAAATTGCTTTTTTTTACAAAGGTATGTCTATTTACACTATAACATTCAGGTTTGGATCATTCTCTCATAAGAAAATGCAAACTACATATTAACCATTATTTTAACGCAGACAAGCAGTTTTTACATGCTCTACTACAATTAGGTGCAAATGAGACCTTATAGGCGAAATTGCTTTATGTCATGAGGGTAAGTTTATTTACACTATAACATTCAGGTTTGGATCATTCTCTCATAAGAAAATGCAAACTGCATATTAACTATTATTTTAACGCATACAAGCAGTTTTTACAAGCTTTATGACAAATTGGTGCAGATGAGTCCTTATAGGCAAAATTGCTTTATTTCATGAGGGTTAGTCTATTTACACTATAACATTTAGGTTTGGATCATTCTCTCATATGAAAATGCAAACTGCATATTTACTATCATTTTAACGCATACAAGCAGTTTTTACATGCTTTATGACAATTAGGTGCAAATGAGTCTTAATAGGCAAAATTGCTTTATTTTACAAAGGTAAGTCTATTTACACTATACATTCAGGTTTGGATCATTCTCTCATAAGAAAATGCAAACTGCATATTAACCATTATTTTAACGCATACAAACAGTTTTTACATGCTTTATGATAATTAGGTGCAAATGAGTCCTTATAGGCAAAATTGCTTTATTTCATGAGGGTAAGTCTATTTACACTATACATTCAGGTTTGGATCATTCTCTCATAAGAAAATGCAAACTGCATATTAACCATTATTTTAACGCATACAAGCAGTTTTTACATGCTTTATGACAATTAGGGGCAAATGGGTCCTTATAGGCAAAATTGCTTTATTTCATGAAGGTTAGTCTATTTACACTATAACATTCAGGTTTGGATTATTCTCTCATAAGAAAATGCAAACTGCATATTAACCATTATTTTAACGCATACAAGCAGTTTTTACATGCTTTATGACAATTAGGGGCAAATGGGTCCTTATAGGCAAAATTGCTTTATTTCATGAAGGTTAGTCTATTTACACTATAACATTCAGGTTTGGATCATTCTCTCATAAGAAAATGCAAACTGCATATTAACCATTATTTTAACGCAGACAAGCAGTTTTTACATGCTTCACGACAATTGCGTGCAAATGAGTCCTTATAGGCAAAATTGCTTTATTTTACAAAGGTAAGTCTATTTTAACTATAACATTCAGGTTTGGATCATTCTCTCATAAGAAAATGCAAACTGCATATTATACATTTTTTTAACGCATACAAGCAGTTTTTACATGCTTTATGACAATTAGGGGCAAATGAGTCCTTATAGGCAAAATTGCTTTATTTTATGAAGGTAAGTCTATTTACACTATTACATTCAGGTTTGGATCATTTTCTCATAAGAAAATGCAAACTGCATATTAACCATTATTTTAACGCAGACAAGCAGTTTTTACATGCTTCACGACAATTGCGTGCAAATGAGTCCTTATAGGCAAAATTGCTTTATTTTACAAAGGTAAGTCTATTTACACTATAACATTCAGGTGTGGATCATTCTCTCATAAGAAAATGCAAACTGCATATTTACTATCATTTTAACGCATACAAGCAGTTTTTACATGCTTTATGACAATTAGGTGCAAATGAGTCTTTATAGGCAAAATTGCTTTATTCCATGAGGGTAAGTCTATTTACACTATAACATTCAGGTTTGGATCATTCTCTCATAAGAAAATGCAAACTTCATATTAACCCTTATTTTAACGCATACAAGCAGTTTTTACATGCTTTATGACAATTAGGGGCAAATGAGTCCTTATAGGCAAAATTGCTTTATTTTACAAAGGTAAGTTTACTTAAACTATAACATTCAGGTTTAGATCATTCTCTCATAAGAAAATGCAAACTGCATATTAACTATTATTTTAACGCATACAAGCAGTTTTTACAAGCTTTATGACAATTAGGTGCAAATGAGTCCTTATAGGCAAAATTGCTTTATTTCATGAGGGTAAGTTTATTTACACTATAACATTCAGGTTTGGATCATTTTCTCATAAGAAAATGCAAACTGCATATTTACTATCATTTTAACGCATACAAGCAGTTTTTACATGCTTTATGACAATTAGGTGCAAATGAGTCTTTATAGGCAAAATTGCTTTATTTCATGAGGGTTAGTCTATTTACACTATACATTCAGGTTTTGATCATTCTCTCATAAGAAAATGCAAACTGCATATTAACCATTATTTTAACGCAGACAAGCAGTTTTTACATGCTTCACGACAATTGCGTGCAAATGAGTCCTTATAGGCAAAACTGCGTTATTTTACAAAGGTAAGTCTATTTTCACTATAACATTCAGGTTTGGATCATTCTCTCATAAGATAATGCAAACTGCATATTAACCATTATTTTAACGCATACAAGCAGTTTTTACATGCTTTATGACAATTAGGGGCAAATGAGTCCTTATAGGCAAAATTGCTTTATTTCATTAAGGTCAGTCTATTTAGATTATAACATTCAGGTTTGGATCATTCTCTCATAAGAAAATGCAAACTGCATATTAACCATTATTTTAACGCAGACAAGCAGTTTTTACATGTTTCACGACAATTGCGTGCAAATGAGTCCTTATAGGCAAAATTGCTTTATTTTACAAAGGTAAGTCTATTTACACTATAACATTCAGGTTTGGATCATTCTCTCATAAGAAAATGCAAACTGCATATTAACCATTATTTAAACGAAGACAAGCAGTTTTTACATGCTTTACGACAATTAGGTGGAAATAAGTCCTTAAAGGCAAAATTGTTTTATTTCACAAAGGTAAGTCTACTTTCACTATAACATTCAGGTTTGGATCATTCTCTCATAAGAAAATGCAAACTGCATATTAACCATTATTTTAACGCAGACAAGCAGTTTTTACATGCTTTATGACAATTAGGGGCAAATGAGTCCTTATAGGCAAAATTGCTTTATTTTACAAAGGTAAGTCTATTTACACTATAACATTCAGGTTTGGATCATTCTCTCATAAGAAAATGCAAACTGCATATTAACCATTATTTAAACGAAGACAAGCAGTTTTTACATGCTTTACGACAATTAGGTGGAAATAAGTCCTTAAAGGCAAAATTGTTTTATTTCACAAAGGTAAGTCTACTTTCACTATAACATTAAGGTTTGGATCATTCTCTCATAAGAAAATGCAAACTGCATATTAACCATTATTTTAACGCTGACAAGCAGTTTTTATATGCTTTACGACAATTAGGTGCAAATGAGTCCTTATAGGCAAAAGTGCTTTATGTCATTAAGGTAAGTCTATTTAGATTATAACATTCAGGTTTGGATCATTCTCTCATAAGAAAATGCAAACTGCATATTAACCATTATTTTAACGCAGACAAGCAGTTTTTACATGTTTCACGACAATTGCGTGCAAATGAGTCCTTATAGGCAAAATTGCTTTATTTTACAAAGATAAGTCTATTTACACTATAACATTCAGGTTTGGATCATTCTCTCATAAGAAAATGCAAACTGCATATTAACCATTATTTAAACGAAGACAAGCAGTTTTTACATGCTTTACGACAATTAGGTGGAAATAAGTCCTTAAAGGCAAAATTGTTTTATTTCACAAAGGTAAGTCTACTTTCACTATAACATTCAGGTTTGGATCATTCTCTCATAAGAAAATGCAAACTGCTTATTAACCATTATTTTAACGCAAACAAGCAGTTTTTACATGCTTTATGACAATTAGGGGCAAATGAGTCCTTATAGGCAAAATTGCTTTATTTTACAAAGGTAAGTTTACTTAAACTATAACATTCAGGTTTAGATCATTCTCTCATAAGAAAATGCAAACTGCATATTAACTATTATTTTAACGCATACAAGCAGTTTTTACAAGCTTTATGACAATTTGGTGCAAATGAGTCCTTATAGGCAAAATTGCTTTATTTCATGAGGGTAAGTCTCTTTACACTATAACATTCAGGTTTGGATCATTCTCTCATAAGAAAATGCAAACTGCATATTTACTATCATTTTCACGCAGACAAGCAGTTTTTACATGCTTCACGACAACTGCCTGCAAATGAGTCCTTATAGGCAAATTGCTTTTTTTTACAAAGGTATGTCTATTTACACTATAACATTCAGGTTTGGATCATTCTCTCATAAGAAAATGCAAACTACATATTAACCATTATTTTAACGCAGACAAGCAGTTTTTACATGCTCTACTACAATTAGGTGCAAATGAGACCTTATAGGCGAAATTGCTTTATGTCATGAGGGTAAGTTTATTTACACTATAACATTCAGGTTTGGATCATTCTCTCATAAGAAAATGCAAACTGCATATTAACTATTATTTTAACGCATACAAGCAGTTTTTACAAGCTTTATGACAAATTGGTGCAGATGAGTCCTTATAGGCAAAATTGCTTTATTTCATGAGGGTTAGTCTATTTACACTATAACATTTAGGTTTGGATCATTCTCTCATATGAAAATGCAAACTGCATATTTACTATCATTTTAACGCATACAAGCAGTTTTTACATGCTTTATGACAATTAGGTGCAAATGAGTCTTAATAGGCAAAATTGCTTTATTTTACAAAGGTAAGTCTATTTACACTATACATTCAGGTTTGGATCATTCTCTCATAAGAAAATGCAAACTGCATATTAACCATTATTTTAACGCATACAAACAGTTTTTACATGCTTTATGATAATTAGGTGCAAATGAGTCCTTATAGGCAAAATTGCTTTATTTCATGAGGGTAAGTCTATTTACACTATACATTCAGGTTTGGATCATTCTCTCATAAGAAAATGCAAACTGCATATTAACCATTATTTTAACGCATACAAGCAGTTTTTACATGCTTTATGACAATTAGGGGCAAATGGGTCCTTATAGGCAAAATTGCTTTATTTCATGAAGGTTAGTCTATTTACACTATAACATTCAGGTTTGGATTATTCTCTCATAAGAAAATGCAAACTGCATATTAACCATTATTTTAACGCATACAAGCAGTTTTTACATGCTTTATGACAATTAGGGGCAAATGGGTCCTTATAGGCAAAATTGCTTTATTTCATGAAGGTTAGTCTATTTACACTATAACATTCAGGTTTGGATCATTCTCTCATAAGAAAATGCAAACTGCATATTAACCATTATTTTAACGCAGACAAGCAGTTTTTACATGCTTCACGACAATTGCGTGCAAATGAGTCCTTATAGGCAAAATTGCTTTATTTTACAAAGGTAAGTCTATTTTAACTATAACATTCAGGTTTGGATCATTCTCTCATAAGAAAATGCAAACTGCATATTATACATTTTTTTAACGCATACAAGCAGTTTTTACATGCTTTATGACAATTAGGGGCAAATGAGTCCTTATAGGCAAAATTGCTTTATTTTATGAAGGTAAGTCTATTTACACTATTACATTCAGGTTTGGATCATTTTCTCATAAGAAAATGCAAACTGCATATTAACCATTATTTTAACGCAGACAAGCAGTTTTTACATGCTTCACGACAATTGCGTGCAAATGAGTCCTTATAGGCAAAATTGCTTTATTTTACAAAGGTAAGTCTATTTACACTATAACATTCAGGTGTGGATCATTCTCTCATAAGAAAATGCAAACTGCATATTTACTATCATTTTAACGCATACAAGCAGTTTTTACATGCTTTATGACAATTAGGTGCAAATGAGTCTTTATAGGCAAAATTGCTTTATTCCATGAGGGTAAGTCTATTTACACTATAACATTCAGGTTTGGATCATTCTCTCATAAGAAAATGCAAACTTCATATTAACCCTTATTTTAACGCATACAAGCAGTTTTTACATGCTTTATGACAATTAGGGGCAAATGAGTCCTTATAGGCAAAATTGCTTTATTTTACAAAGGTAAGTTTACTTAAACTATAACATTCAGGTTTAGATCATTCTCTCATAAGAAAATGCAAACTGCATATTAACTATTATTTTAACGCATACAAGCAGTTTTTACAAGCTTTATGACAATTAGGTGCAAATGAGTCCTTATAGGCAAAATTGCTTTATTTCATGAGGGTAAGTTTATTTACACTATAACATTCAGGTTTGGATCATTTTCTCATAAGAAAATGCAAACTGCATATTTACTATCATTTTAACGCATACAAGCAGTTTTTACATGCTTTATGACAATTAGGTGCAAATGAGTCTTTATAGGCAAAATTGCTTTATTTCATGAGGGTTAGTCTATTTACACTATACATTCAGGTTTTGATCATTCTCTCATAAGAAAATGCAAACTGCATATTAACCATTATTTTAACGCAGACAAGCAGTTTTTACATGCTTCACGACAATTGCGTGCAAATGAGTCCTTATAGGCAAAACTGCGTTATTTTACAAAGGTAAGTCTATTTTCACTATAACATTCAGGTTTGGATCATTCTCTCATAAGATAATGCAAACTGCATATTAACCATTATTTTAACGCATACAAGCAGTTTTTACATGCTTTATGACAATTAGGGGCAAATGAGTCCTTATAGGCAAAATTGCTTTATTTCATTAAGGTGAGTCTATTTACACTATAACATTCAGGTTTAGATCATTCTCTCATAAGAAAATGCAAACTGCATATTAACCATTATTTTAACGCTGACAAGCAGTATTTACATGCTTTACGACAATTAGGTGCAAATGAGTCCTTATAGGCAAAAGTGCTTTATTTCATGAGGGTAAGTCTATTTACACTATAACATTCAGGTTTGGATCATTCTCTCATAAGAAAATGCAAACTGCATATTTACTATCATTTTCACGCAGCCAAGCAGTTTTTACATGCTTCACGACAATTGCGTGCAAATGAGTCCTTATAAACAAAATTGCTTTATTTTACAAAGGTAAGAATATTTTCACTATAACATTTAGGTTTGGATCATTCTCTCATAAGAAAATGCAAACTGCATATTAACAATTATTTTAACGCATACAAGCAGTTTTTACATGCTTTATGACAATTAGGGGCAATTGAGTCCTTATAGGCAAAATTGCTTTATTTCATAAAGGTAAGTCTATTTACACTATAACATTCAGGTTTGGATCATTCTCTCATAAGAAAATGCAAACTGCATATTAACCATTATTTTAACGCTGACAAGCAGTTTTTACATGCTTTACGACAATTAGGTGCAAATGAGTCCTTTTAGGCAAAAGTGCTTTATTTCATGAGGATAAGTCTATTTACACTATAACATTCAGGTTTGGATCATTCTCTCTTAAGAAAATGCAAACTGCACATTTACTATCATTTTCACGCAGACAAGCAGTTTTCACATGTTTTACGACAATTAGGTGGAAATAAGTCCTTAAAGGCAAAATTGTTTTATTTCACAAAGGTAAGTCTACTTTCACTATAAAATTCAGGTTTGGATCATTCTCTCATAAGAAAATGCAAACTGCATATTAACCATTATTTTAACGCAGACAAGCAGTTTTTACATGCTTCACGACAATTGCGTGCAAATGAGTCCTTATAGGCAAAATTGCTTTATTTTACAAAGGTAAGTCTATTTACACTATAACATTCAGGTTTGGATCATTCTCTCATAAGAAAATGCAAACTGCATATTGACCATTATTTTAACGCATACAAGCAGTTCTTACATGCTTTATGACAATTAGAGGCAAATGAGTCCTTATAGGCAAAATTGCTTTATTTCATGAAAGGTAAGTCTATTTACACGGTAACATTCAGGTTTGGATCTTTATATCATAAGAAAATGCAAACTGCATATATACCATTATTTAAACGCAGACAAGCAGTTTTTACATGCTTTACGACAATTAGGTGCAAATGAGTCTTTAGGCAAAATTGCTTTATTTCATGAGGGTCAGTCTATTTACACTATAACATTCAGGTTTGGATCATTCTCTCATAAGAAAATGCAAACTGCATATTAACTATTATTTTAACGCTTACAAGCAGTTTTTACAAGCTTTGTGACAATTAGGTGCAGATGAGTCCTTATAAGCAAAATTGCTTTATTTCATGAGGGTTAGTCTATTTACACTATAACATTTAGGTTTGGATCATTCTCTCATAAGAAAATGCAAACTGCATATTAACCATTATTTTAACGCATACAAGCAGTTTTTACATGCTTTATGACAATTAGGTGCAAATGAGTCATTATAGGCAAAATTGCTTTATTTTAAGAGAGTAAGTCTATTTACACTATACATTCAGGTTGGATCATTCTCTCATAAGAAAATGCAAACTGCATATTAACCATTATTTTAACGCATACAAGCAGTTTTTACATGCTTTATGACAATTAAGGGCAAATGGGTCCTTATAGGCAAAATTGCTTTATTTCGTGAAGGTTAGTCTATTTACACTATAACATTCAGGTTTGGATCATTCTCTCATAAGAAAATGCAAACTGCATATTAACCATTATTTTAACGCAGACAAGCAGTTTTTACATGCTTTATGACAATTAGGTGCAAATGAGTCATTATAGGCAAAATTGCTTTATTTTAAGAGAGTAAGTCTATTTACACTATACATTCAGGTTTGGATCATTCTCTCATAAGAAAATGCAAACTGCATATTAACCATTATTTTAACGCATACAAGCAGTTTTTACATGCTTTATGACAATTAGGTGCAAATGAGTCATTATAGGCAAAATTGCTTTATTTTAAGAGAGTAAGTCTATTTACACTATACATTCAGGTTGGATCATTCTCTCATAAGAAAATGCAAACTGCATATTAACCATTATTTTAACGCATACAAGCAGTTTTTACATGCTTTATGACAATTAGGGGCAAATGAGTCCTTATAGGCAAAATTGCTTTATTTCATGAAGGTAAGTCTATTTACACTATTACATTCAGGTTTGGATCATATTCTCATAAGAAAATGCAAACTGCATATTAACCCATTATTTTAACGCAGACAAGCAGTTTTTACATGCTTCACGACAATTGCGTGCAAATGAGTCCTTATAGGCAAAATTGCTTTATTTTACAAAGGTAAGTCTATTTACACTATAACATTCAGGTTTGGATCATTCTCTCATAAGAAAATGCAAACTGCATATTGACCATTGTTTTAACGCATACAAGCAGTTCTTACATGCTTTATGACAATTAGGGGCAAATGAGTCCTTATAGGCAAAATTGCTTTATTTCATGAAAGGTAAGTCTATTTACACGGTAACATTCAGGTTTGGATCTTTATATCATAAGAAAATGCAAACTGCATATAAACCATTATTTAAACGCAGACAAGCAGTTTTTACATGCTTTACGACAATTAGGTGCAAATGAGTCTTTATAGGCAAAATTGCTTTATTTCATGAGGGTAAGTCTATTTACACTATAACATTCAGGTTTGGATCATTCTCTCATAAGAAAATGCAAACTGCATATTAACTATTATTTTAACGCTTACAAGCAGTTTTTACAAGCTTTGTGACAATTAGGTGCAGATGAGTCCTTATAAGCAAAATTGCTTTATTTCATGAGGGTTAGTCTATTTACACTATAACATTTAGGTTTGGATCATTCTCTCATAAGAAAATGCAAACTGCATATTTACTATCATTTTAACGCATACAAGCAGTTTTTACATGCTTTATAACAATTAGGTACAAATGAGTCCTTATAGGCAAAATTGCTTTATTTTACAAAGGTAAGTCTATTTACACTATAACATTCAGGTTTGGATCATTCTCTCATAAGAAAATGCAAACTGCATATTAACCATTATTTTAACGCATACAAGCAGTTTTTACATGCTTTATGACAATTAGGTGCAAATGAGTCATTATAGGCAAAATTGCTTTATTTTAAGAGAGTAAGTCTATTTACACTATACATTCAGGTTTGGATCATTCTCTCATAAGAAAATGCAAACTGCATATTAACCATTATTTTAACGCATACAAGCAGTTTTTACATGCTTTATGACAACTAAGGGCAAATGGGTCCTTATAGGCAAAATTGCTTTATTTCATGAAGGTTAGTCTATTTACACTATAACATTCTGGTTTGGATTATTCTCTCATAAGAAATTGCAAACTGCATATTAACCATTATTTTAACGCAGACAAGCAGTTTTTACATGCTTTACGACAATTAGGTGCAAATGAGTCCTTATAGGCAAAATTGCTTTATTTCATTAAGGTGAGTCTATTTACACTATAACATTCAGGTTTAGATCATTCTCTCATAAGAAAATGCAAACTGCATATTAACCATTATTTTAACGCTGACAAGCAGTATTTACATGCTTTACGACAATTAGGTGCAAATGAGTCCTTATAGGCAAAAGTGCTTTATTTCATGAGGGTAAGTCTATTTACACTATAACATTCAGGTTTGGATCATTCTCTCATAAGAAAATGCAAACTGCATATTTACTATCATTTTCACGCAGCCAAGCAGTTTTTACATGCTTCACGACAATTGCGTGCAAATGAGTCCTTATAAACAAAATTGCTTTATTTTACAAAGGTAAGAATATTTTCACTATAACATTTAGGTTTGGATCATTCTCTCATAAGAAAATGCAAACTGCATATTAACAATTATTTTAACGCATACAAGCAGTTTTTACATGCTTTATGACAATTAGGGGCAAATGAGTCCCTATGGGCAAAATTGCTTTATTTCATGAAGGTAAGTCTATTTACACTATAACATTTAGGTTTGAATCATTCTCTCATAAGAAAATGCAAACTGCATATTAACCATTATTTTAACGCAGACAAGCAGTTTTTACATGCTTTACGACAATTAGGTGCAAATGAGTCTTTATAGGCAAAATTGCTTTATTTCATGAGGGTAAGTCTATTTACACTATAACATTCAGGTTTGGATCATTCTCTCATAAGAAAATGCAAACTGCATATTAACCATTATTTTAACGCTGACAAGCAGTTTTTACATGCTTCACGACAATTGCGTGCAAATGAGTCCTTATAGGCAAAATTGCTTTATTTTACAAAGGTAAGTCTATTTACACTATAACATTCAGGTTTGGATCATCCTCTCATAAGAAAATGCAAACTGCATATTAACCATTATTTTAACGCATACAAGCAGTTTTTACATGCTTTATGACAATTAGGGGCAAATGAGTCCTAATAGGCAAAATTGCTTTATTTCATGAAGGTAAGTCTATTTACACTATAACATTTAGGTTTGGATCATTCTCTCATAAGAAAATGCAAACTGCATATTAACCATTATTTTAACGCATACAAGCAGTTTTTACATGCTTTATGACAATTAGGGGCAAATGAGTCTATATAGGCAAAATTTGATTTATTTTACAAAGGTAAGTTTACTTAAACTATTACATTCAGGTTTAGATCATTCTCCCGAAAGAAAATGCAAACTGCATATTAACTATTATTTTAACGCATACAAGCAGTTTTTACAAGCTTTATGACAATTAGGTGCAAATGAGTCCTTATAGGCAAAATTGCTTTATTTCATGAGGGTAAGTCTATTTACACTATAAACATTCAGGTTTGGATCATTCTCTCATAAGAAAATGCAAACTGCATATTTACTATCATTTTAACGCATACAAGCAGTTTTTACATGCTTTATGACAATTAGGTGCAAATGAGTCTTTATAGACAAAATTGCTTTATTTTACAAAGGTAAGTCTATTTACACTATAACATTCAGGTTTGGATCATTCTCTCATAAGAAAATGCAAACTGCATATTAACCATTCTTTAAACGCAGACAAGCAGTTTTTACAATGCTTTATGACAATTAGGGGCAAATGAGTCCTAATAGGCAAAATTGCTTTATTTCATGAAGGTAAGTCTATTTACACTATAACATTTAGATTTGGATCATTCTCTCATAAGAAAATGCAAACTGCATATTAACCATTATTTTAACGCAAACAAGCAGTTTTAACATGCTTCACGACAATTGCGTGCAAATAAGTCCTTATAGGCAAAATTGCTTTATTTTACAAAGGTAAGTCTATTTACACTATACATTCAGGTTTGGATCATTCTCTCATAAGAAAATGGAAACTGCATATTAACCATAATTTTAAAGCATACAAGCAGTTTTTACATGCTTTATGACAATTAGGTGCAAATGAGTCCTTATAGGCAAAATTGCTTTATTTCATGAGGGTAAGTCTATTTACACTATAACATTCAGGTTTGGATCATTCTCTCATAAGAAAATGCAAACTGCATATTAACCATTATTTTAACGCATACAAGCAGTTTTTACATGCTTTATGACAATTAGGGGCAAATGAGTCTATATAGGCAAAATTGCTTTATTTTACAAAGGTAAGTTTACTTAAACTATTACATTCAGGTTTAGATCATTCTCTCATAAGAAAATGCAAACTGCATATTAACTATTATTTTAACGCATACAAGCAGTTTTTACAAGCTTTATGACAATTAGGTGCAAATGAGTCCTTATAGGCAAAATTGCTTTATTTCATGAGGGTAAGTCTATTTACACTATAAACATTCAGGTTTGGATCATTCTCTCATAAGAAAATGCAAACTGCATATTTACTATCATTTTAACGCATACAAGCAGTTTTTACATGCTTTATGACAATTAGGTGCAAATGAGTCTTTATAGGCAAAATTGCTTTTCTTCATGAGGGTAAGTCTATTTACACTATAACATTCAGGTTTGGATCATTCTCTCACAAGAAAATGCAAACTGCATATTAAACGTTATTTTAACGCAGACAAGCAGTTTTTACATGCTTCACGACAATTGCGTGCAAATGAGTCCTTATAGGCAAAATTGCTTTATTTTACAAAGGTAAGTCTATTTTCACTATAACATTCAGGTTTGGATCATTCTCTTATAAGAAAATGCAAACTGCATTCTAACCATTATTTTAACGTTGACAAGCAGTTTTTACATGCTTTATGACAATTAGGGGCAAATGAGTCTTTATAGGCAAAATTGCTTTATTTCATGAAGGTAAGTCTATTTACACTATAACATTTAGGTTTGGATCATTCTCTCATAAGAAAATGCAAACTGCATATTAACCATTATTTTAACGCAAACAAGCAGTTTTTACATGCTTCACGACAATTGCGTGCAAATAAGTCCTTATAGGCAAAATTGCTTTATTTTACAAAGGTAAGTCTATTTACACTATACATTCAGGTTTGGATCATTCTCTCATAAGAAAATGGAAACTGCATATTAACCATAATTTTAAAGCATACAAGCAGTTTTTACATGCTTTATGACAATTAGGTGCAAATGAGTCCTTATAGGCAAAATTGCTTTATTTCATGAGGGTAAGTCTATTTACACTATAACATTCAGGTTTGAATCATTCTCTCATAATAAAATGCAAACTGCATATTAACCATTATTTTAACGCATACAAGCAGTTTTTACATGCTTTATGACAATTAGGGGCAAATGAGTCTATATAGGCAAAATTTGATTTATTTTACAAAGGTAAGTTTACTTAAACTATTACATTCAGGTTTAGATCATTCTCTCATAAGAAAATGCAAACTGCATATTAACTATTATTTTAACGCATACAAGCAGTTTTTACAAGCTTTATGACAATTAGGTGCAAATGAGTCCTTATAGGCAAAATTGCTTTATTTCATGAGGGTAAGTCTATTTACACTATAAACATTCAGGTTTGGATCATTCTCTCATAAGAAAATGCAAACTGCATATTTACTATCATTTTAACGCATACAAGCAGTTTTTACATGCTTTATGACAATTAGGTGCAAATGAGTCTTTATAGACAAAATTGCTTTATTTTACAAAGGTAAGTCTATTTACACTATAACATTCAGGTTTGGATCATTCTCTCATAAGAAAATGCAAACTGCATATTAACCATTCTTTAAACGCAGACAAGCAGTTTTTACAATGCTTTATGACAATTAGGGGCAAATGAGTCCTAATAGGCAAAATTGCTTTATTTCATGAAGGTAAGTCTATTTACACTATAACATTTAGATTTGGATCATTCTCTCATAAGAAAATGCAAACTGCATATTAACCATTATTTTAACGCAAACAAGCAGTTTTTACATGCTTTACGACAATTGCGTGCAAATAAGTCCTTATAGGCAAAATTGCTTTATTTTACAAAGGTAAGTCTATTTACACTATACATTCAGGTTTGGATCATTCTCTCATAAGAAAATGGAAACTGCATATTAACCATAATTTTAAAGCATACAAGCAGTTTTTACATGCTTAATGACAATTAGGTGCAAATGAGTCCTTATAGGCAAAATTGCTTTATTTCATGAGGGTAAGTCTATTTACACTATAACATTCAGGTTTGGATCATTCTCTCATAAGAAAATGCAAACTGCATATTAACCATTATTTTAACGCATACAAGCAGTTTTTACATGCTTTATGACAATTAGGGGCAAATGAGTCTATATAGGCAAAATTGCTTTATTTTACAAAGGTAAGTTTACTTAAACTATTACATTCAGGTTTAGATCATTCTCTCATAAGAAAATGCAAACTGCATATCAACCATTATTTTAACGCAGACATGCGGTTTTTACATGCTTCACGACAATTGCGTGCAAATGAGTCCTTATAGGCAAAATTGCTTTATTTTACAAAGGTAAGTCTATTGACACTATAACATTTAGGTTTGGATCATTCTCTCATAAGAAAATGCAAACTGCATATTAACCATTATTTTAACGCATACAAGCAGTTTTTACATGCTTTATGGCAATTAGGGGCAAATGAGTCCTTATAGGCAAAATTGCTTTATTTCAATAAGGTAAGTCTATATAGACTATAACATTCAGGTTTGGATCATTCTCTCATAAGAAAATGCAAACTGCATATTAACCAATATTTTAACGCTGACAAGCAGTTTTTACATGCTTTACGACAATTAGGTGCAAATGAGTCCTTATAGGCAAAAGTGCTTTATTTCATGAGGGTAAGTCTATTTACACTATAACATTCAGGTTTGGATCTTTCTCTCATAAGAAAATGCAAACTGCATATTTACTATCATTATCACGCAGACAAGCAGTTTTTACATGTTTTACGACAATTAGGTGGAAATAAGTCCTTAAAGGCAAAATTGTTTTATTTCACAAAGGTAAGTCTACTTTCACTATAACATTTAGGTTTGGATCATTCTCTCATAAGAAAATGCAAACTGCATATTAACCATTATTTTAACGCAGACAAGCAGTTTTTACATGCTTCACGACAATTGCGTGCAAATGAGTCCTTATAGGCAAAATTGCTTTATTTCATTAGGGTAAGTCTATTTACACTATAAAATTCAGGTTTGGATCATTCTCTCATAAGAAAATGCAAACTGCATATTAACCATTATTTTAACGCATACAAGCAGTTTTTACAAGCTTTATGACAATTAGGTGCAAATGAGTCCTTATAGGCAAAATTGCTTTATTTCATGAGGGTAAGTCTATTTACACTATAACATTTAGGTTTGGATCATTCTCTCATAAGAAAATGCAAACTGCATATTTACTATCATTTTAACGCATACAAGCAGTTTTTACATGCTTCACGACAATTGCGTGCAAATGAGTCCTTATAGGCAAAATTGCTATATTTTACAAAGGTAAGTCTATTTACACTATAACATTTAGGTTTGGATCATTCTCCCATAAGAAAATGCAAACTGCATATTAACCATTATTTTAACGCATACAAGCAGTTTTTACATGCTTTATGACAATTAGGGGCAAATGAGTCCTTATAGGCAAAATTGCTTTATTTCATTAAGGTAAGTCTATTTAGACTATAACATTCAGGTTTGGATCATTCTCTCATAAGAAAATGCAAACTGCATATTAACCATTATTTTAACGCAGACAAGCAGTTTTTACATGCTTCACGACAATTGCGTGCAAATGAGTCCTTATAGGCAAAATTGCTTTATTTTACAAAGGTAAGTCTATTTACACTATAACATTCAGGTTTGGATCATTCTCTCATAAGAAAATGCAAACTGCATATTAACCATTATTTAAACGAAGACAAGCAATTTTTACATGCTTTACGACAATTAGGTGGAAATAAGTCCTTAAAGGCAATATTGTTTTATTTCACAAAGGTAAGTCTACTTTCACTATAACATTCAGGTTTGGATCATTCTTTCATAAGAAAATGCAAACTGCATATTAACCATTATTTTAACGCTGACAAGCAGTTTTTATATGCTTTACGACAATTAGGTGCAAATGAGTCCTTATAGGCAAAAGTGCTTTATGTCATTAAGGTCAGTCTATTTAGATTATAACATTCAGGTTTGGATCATTCTCTCATAAGAAAATGCAAACTGCATATTAACCATTATTTTAACGCAGACAAGCAGTTTTTACATGTTTCACGACAATTGCGTGCAAATGAGTCCTTATAGGCAAAATTGCTTTATTTTACAAAGGTAAGTCTATTTACACTATAACATTCAGGTTTGGATCATTCTCTCATAAGAAAATGCAAACTGCATATTAACCATTATTTAAACGAAGACAAGCAGTTTTTACATGCTTTACGACAATTAGGTGGAAATAAGTCCTTAAAGGCAAAATTGTTTTATTTCACAAAGGTAAGTCTACTTTCACTATAACATTCAGGTTTGGATCATTCTCTCATAAGAAAATGCAAACTGCATATTAACCATTATTTTAACGCAGACAAGCAGTTTTTACATGCTTTATGACAATTAGGGGCAAATGAGTCCTTATAGGCAAAATTGCTTTATTTTTCAAAGGTAAGTCTATTTACACTATAACATTCAGGTTTGGATCATTCTCTCATAAGAAAATGCAAACTGCATATTAACCATTATTTAAACGAAGACAAGCAGTTTTTACATGCTTTACGACAATTAGGTGGAAATAAGTCCTTAAAGGCAAAATTGTTTTATTTCACAAAGGTAAGTCTACTTTCACTATAACATTAAGGTTTGGATCATTCTCTCATAAGAAAATGCAAACTGCATATTAACCATTATTTTAACGCTGACAAGCAGTTTTTACATGCTTTATGACAATTAGGTGCAAATGAGTCTTTATAGGCAAAATTGCTTTATTTTATGAAGGTTAGTCTATTTACACTATAACATTCAGGTTTGGATTATTCTCTCATAAGAAAATGCAAACTGCATATTAACCATTATTTTAACGCAGACAAGCAGTTTTTACATGTTTCACGACAATTGCGTGCAAATGAGTCCTTATAGGCAAAATTGCTTTATTTTACAAAGATAAGTCTATTTACACTATAACATTCAGGTTTGGATCATTCTCTCATAAGAAAATGCAAACTGCATATTAACCATTATTTAAACGAAGACAAGCAGTTTTTACATGCTTTACGACAATTAGGTGGAAATAAGTCCTTAAAGGCAAAATTGTTTTATTTCACAAAGGTAAGTCTACTTTCACTAGAACATTCAGGTTTGGATCATTCTCTCATAAGAAAATGCAAACTGCATATTAACCATTATTTTAACGCAGACAAGCAGTTTTTACATGCTTTATGACAATTAGGGGCAAATGAGTCCTTATAGGCAAAATTGCTTTATTTTACAAAGGTAAGTTTACTTAAACTATAACATTCAGGTTTAGATCATTCTCTCATAAGAAAATGCAAACTGCATATTAACTATTATTTTAACGCATACAAGCAGTTTTTACAAGCTTTATGACAATTTGGTGCAAATGAGTCCTTATAGGCAAAATTGCTTTATTTCATGAGGGTAAGTCTATTTGCACTATAACATTCAGGTTTGGATCCCTCTCTCATAAGAAAATGCAAACTGCATATTTACTATCATTTTAACGCATACAAGCAGTTTTTACATGCTTTATGACAATTAGGTGCAAATGAGTCTTTATAGGCAAAATTGATTTATTTCATGAGGGTAAGTCTCTTTACACTATAACATTCAGGTTTGGATCATTCTCTCATAAGAAAATGCAAACTGCATATTTACTATCATTTTCACGCAGACAAGCAGTTTTTACATGCTTCACGACAACTGCGTGCAAATGAGTCCTTATAGGCAAATTGCTTTTTTTTACAAAGGTATGTCTATTTACACTATAACATTCAGGTTTGGATCATTCTCTCATAAGAAAATGCAAACTACATATTAACCATTATTTTAACGCAGACAAGCAGTTTTTACATGCTCTACTACAATTAGGTGCAAATGAGTCCTTATAGGCGAAATTGCTTTATGTCATGAGGGTAAGTTTATTTACACTATAACATTCAGGTTTGGATCATTCTCTCATAAGAAAATGCAAACTGCATATTAACTATTATTTTAACGCATACAAGCAGTTTTTACAAGCTTTATGACAATTAGGTGCAGATGAGTCCTTATAGGCAAAACTGCTTTATTTCATGAGGGTTAGTCTATTTACACTATAACATTTAGGTTTGGATCATTCTCTCATATGAAAATGCAAACTGCATATTTACTATCATTTTAACGCATACAAGCAGTTTTTACATGCTTTATGACAATTAGGTGCAAATGAGTCTTAATAGGCAAAATTGTTTTATTTTACAAAGGTAAGTCTATTTACACTATACATTCAGGTTTGGATCATTCTCTCATAAGAAAATGCAAACTGCATATTAACCATTATTTTAACGCATACAAACAGTTTTTACATGCTTTATGATAATTAGGTGCAAATGAGTCCTTATAGGCAAAATTGCTTTATTTCATGAGGGTAAGTCTATTTACACTATACATTCAGGTTTGGATCATTCTCTAATAAGAAAATGCAAACTGCATATTAACCATTATTTTAACGCATACAAGCAGTTTTTACATGCTTTATGACAATTAGGGGCAAATGGGTCCTTATAGGCAAAATTGCTTTATTTCATGAAGGTTAGTCTATTTACACTATAACATTCAGGTTTGGATTATTCTCTCATAAGAAAATGCAAACTGCATATTAACCATTATTTTAACGCATACAAGCAGTTTTTACATGCTTTATGACAATTAGGGGCAAATGGGTCCTTATAGGCAAAATTGCTTTATTTCATGAAGGTTAGTCTATTTACACTATAACATTCAGGTTTGGATCATTCTCTCATAAGAAAATGCAAACTACATATTAACCATTATTTTAACGCAGACAAGCAGTTTTTACATGCTTCACGACAATTGCGTGCAAATGAGTCCTTATAGGCAAAATTGCTTTATTTTACAAAGGTAAGTCTATTTTAACTATAACATTCAGGTTTGGATCATTCTCTCATAAGAAAATGCAAACTGCATATTATACATTTTTTTAACGCATACAAGCAGTTTTTACATGCTTTATGACAATTAGGGGCAAATGAGTCCTTATAGGCAAAATTGCTTTATTTTATGAAGGTAAGTCTATTTACACTATTACATTCAGGTTTGGATCATTTTCTCATAAGAAAATGCAAACTGCATATTAACCATTATTTTAACGCAGACAAGCAGTTTTTACATGCTTCACGACAATTGCGTGCAAATGAGTCCTTATAGGCAAAATTGCTTTATTTTACAAAGGTAAGTCTATTTACACTATAACATTCAGGTGTGGATCATTCTCTCATAAGAAAATGCAAACTTCATATTAACCCTTATTTTAACGCATACAAGCAGTTTTTACATGCTTTATGACAATTAGGGGCAAATGAGTCCTTATAGGCAAAATTGCTTTATTTTACAAAGGTAAGTTTACTTAAACTATAACATTCAGGTTTAGATCATTCTCTCATAAGAAAATGCAAACTGCATATTAACTATTATTTTAACGCATACAAGCAGTTTTTACAAGCTTTATGACAATTAGGTGCAAATGAGTCCTTATAGGCAAAATTGCTTTATTTCATGAGGGTAAGTTTATTTACACTATAACATTCAGGTTTGGATCATTTTCTCATAAGAAAATGCAAACTTCATATTAACCCTTATTTTAACGCATACAAGCAGTTTTTACATGCTTTATGACAATTAGGGGCAAATGAGTCCTTATAGGCAAAATTGCTTTATTTTACAAAGGTAAGTTTACTTAAACTATAACATTCAGGTTTAGATCATTCTCTCATAAGAAAATGCAAACTGCATATTAACTATTATTTTAACGCATACAAGCAGTTTTTACAAGCTTTATGACAATTAGGTGCAAATGAGTCCTTATAGGCAAAATTGCTTTATTTCATGAGGGTAAGTTTATTTACACTATAACATTCAGGTTTGGATCATTTTCTCATAAGAAAATGCAAACTGCATATTTACTATCATTTTAACGCATACAAGCAGTTTTTACATGCTTTATGACAATTAGGTGCAAATGAGTCTTTATAGGCAAAATTGCTTTATATCATGAGGGTTAGTCTATTTACACTATACATTCAGGTTTTGATCATTCTCTCATAAGAAAATGAAAACTGCATATTAACCATTATTTTAACGCAGACAAGCAGTTTTTACATGCTTCACGACAATTGCGTGCAAATGAGTCCTTATAGGCAAAACTGCGTTATTTTACAAAGGTAAGTCTATTTTCACTATAACATTCAGGTTTGGATCATTCTCTCATAAGATAATGCAAACTGCATATTAACCATTATTTTAACGCATACAAGCAGTTTTTACATGCTTTATGACAATTAGGGGCAAATGAGTCCTTATAGGCAAAATTGCTTTATTTCATTAAGGTCAGTCTATTTAGATTATAACATTCAGGTTTGGATCATTCTCTCATAAGAAAATGCAAACTGCATATTAACCATTATTTTAACGCAGACAAGCAGTTTTTACATGTTTCACGACAATTGCGTGCAAATGAGTCCTTATAGGCAAAATTGCTTTATTTTACAAAGGTAAGTCTATTTACACTATAACATTCAGGTTTGGATCATTCTCTCATAAGAAAATGCAAACTGCATATTAACCATTATTTAAACGAAGACAAGCAGTTTTTACATGCTTTACGACAATTAGGTGGAAATAAGTCCTTAAAGGCAAAATTGTTTTATTTCACAAAGGTAAGTCTACTTTCACTATAACATTCAGGTTTGGATCATTCTCTCATAAGAAAATGCAAACTGCATATTAACCATTATTTTAACGCAGACAAGCAGTTTTTACATGCTTTATGACAATTAGGGGCAAATGAGTCCTTATAGGCAAAATTGCTTTATTTTACAAAGGTAAGTCTATTTACACTATAACATTCAGGTTTGGATCATTCTCTCATAAGAAAATGCAAACTGCATATTAACCATTATTTAAACGAAGACAAGCAGTTTTTACATGCTTTACGACAATTAGGTGGAAATAAGTCCTTAAAGGCAAAATTGTTTTATTTCACAAAGGTAAGTCTACTTTCACTATAACATTAAGGTTTGGATCATTCTCTCATAAGAAAATGCAAACTGCATATTAACCATTATTTTAACGCTGACAAGCAGTTTTTATATGCTTTACGACAATTAGGTGCAAATGAGTCCTTATAGGCAAAAGTGCTTTATGTCATTAAGGTAAGTCTATTTAGATTATAACATTCAGGTTTGGATCATTCTCTCATAAGAAAATGCAAACTGCATATTAACCATTATTTTAACGCAGACAAGCAGTTTTTACATGTTTCACGACAATTGCGTGCAAATGAGTCCTTATAGGCAAAATTGCTTTATTTTACAAAGATAAGTCTATTTACACTATAACATTCAGGTTTGGATCATTCTCTCATAAGAAAATGCAAACTGCATATTAACCATTATTTAAACGAAGACAAGCAGTTTTTACATGCTTTACGACAATTAGGTAGAAATAAGTCCTTAAAGGCAAAATTGTTTTCTTTCACAAAGGTAAGTCTACTTTCACTATAACATTCAGGTTTGGATCATTCTCTCATAAGAAAATGCAAACTGCATATTAACTATTATTTTAACGCATACAAGCAGTTTTTACAAGCTTTATGACAATTAGGTGCAGATGAGTCCTTATAGGCAAAATTGCTTTATTTCATGAGGGTTAGTCTATTTACACTATAACATTTAGGTTTGGATCATTCTCTCATATGAAAATGCAAACTGCATATTTACTATCATTTTAACGTATACAAGCAGTTTTTACATGCTTTATGACAATTAGGTGCAAATGAGTCTTAATAGGCAAAATTGCTTTATTTTACAAAGGTAAGTCTATTTACACTATACATTCAGGTTTGGATCATTCTCTCATAAGAAAATGCAAACTGCATATTAACCATTATTTTAACGCATACAAACAGTTTTTACATGCTTTATGATAATTAGGTGCAAATGAGTCCTTATAGGCAAAATTGCTTTATTTCATGAGGGTAAGTCTATTTACACTATACATTCAGGTTTGGATCATTCTCTCATAAGAAAATGCAAACTGCATATTAACCATTATTTTAACGCATACAAGCAGTTTTTACATGCTTTATGACAATTAGGGGCAAATGGGTCCTTATAGGCAAAATTGCTTTATTTCATGAAGGTTAGTCTATTTACACTATAACATTCAGGTTTGGATTATTCTCTCATAAGAAAATGCAAACTGCATATTAACCATTATTTTAACGCATACAAGCAGTTTTTACATGCTTTATGACAATTAGGGGCAAATGGGTCCTTATAGGCAAAATTGCTTTATTTCATGAAGGTTAGTCTATTTACACTATAACATTCAGGTTTGGATCATTCTCTCATAAGAAAATGCAAACTGCATATTAACCATTATTTTAACGCAGACAAGCAGTTTTTACATGCTTCACGACAATTGCGTGCAAATGAGTCCTTATAGGCAAAATTGCTTTATTTTACAAAGGTAAGTCTATTTTAACTATAACATTCAGGTTTGGATCATTCTCTCATAAGAAAATGCAAACTGCATATTATACATTTTTTTAACGCATACAAGCAGTTTTTACATGCTTTATGACAATTAGGGGCAAATGAGTCCTTATAGGCAAAATTGCTTTATTTTATGAAGGTAAGTCTATTTACACTATTACATTCAGGTTTGGATCATTTTCTCATAAGAAAATGCAAACTGCATATTAACCATTATTTTAACGCAGACAAGCAGTTTTTACATGCTTCACGACAATTGCGTGCAAATGAGTCCTTATAGGCAAAATTGCTTTATTTTACAAAGGTAAGTCTATTTACACTATAACATTCAGGTGTGGATCATTCTCTCATAAGAAAATGCAAACTGCATATTTACTATCATTTTAACGCATACAAGCAGTTTTTACATGCTTTATGACAATTAGGTGCAAATGAGTCTTTATAGGCAAAATTGCTTTATTCCATGAGGGTAAGTCTATTTACACTATAACATTCAGGTTTGGATCATTCTCTCATAAGAAAATGCAAACTTCATATTAACCCTTATTTTAACGCATACAAGCAGTTTTTACATGCTTTATGACAATTAGGGGCAAATGAGTCCTTATAGGCAAAATTGCTTTATTTTACAAAGGTAAGTTTACTTAAACTATAACATTCAGGTTTAGATCATTCTCTCATAAGAAAATGCAAACTGCATATTAACTATTATTTTAACGCATACAAGCAGTTTTTACAAGCTTTATGACAATTAGGTGCAAATGAGTCCTTATAGGCAAAATTGCTTTATTTCATGAGGGTAAGTTTATTTACACTATAACATTCAGGTTTGGATCATTTTCTCATAAGAAAATGCAAACTGCATATTTACTATCATTTTAACGCATACAAGCAGTTTTTACATGCTTTATGACAATTAGGTGCAAATGAGTCTTTATAGGCAAAATTGCTTTATTCCATGAGGGTAAGTCTATTTACACTATAACATTCAGGTTTGGATCATTCTCTCATAAGAAAATGCAAACTGCATATAACCATTATTTTAACGCAGACAAGCAGTTTTTACATGCTTCACGACAATTGCGTGCAAATGAGTCCTTATAGGCAAAACTGCGTTATTTTACAAAGGTAAGTCTATTTTCACTATAACATTCAGGTTTGGATCATTCTCTCATAAGATAATGCAAACTGCATATTAACCATTATTTTAACGCATACAAGCAGTTTTTACATGCTTTATGACAATTAGGGGCAAATGAGTCCTTATAGGCAAAATTGCTTTATTTCATTAAGGTGAGTCTATTTACACTATAACATTCAGGTTTTGATCATTCTCTCATAAGAAAATGCAAACTGCATATTAACCATTATTTTAACGCTGACAAGCAGTATTTACATGCTTTACGACAATTAGGTGCAAATGAGTCCTTATAGGCAAAAGTGCTTTATTTCATGAGGGTAAGTCTATTTACACTATAACATTCAGGTTTGGATCATTCTCTCATAAGAAAATGCAAAGTGCATATTTACTATCATTTTCACGCAGCCAAGCAGTTTTTACATGCTTCACGACAATTGCGTGCAAATGAGTCCTTATAAACAAAATTGCTTTATTTTACAAAGGTAAGAATATTTTCACTATAACATTTAGGTTTGGATCATTCTCTCATAAGAAAATGCAAACTGCATATTAACAATTATTTTAACGCATACAAGCAGTTTTTACATGCTTTATGACAATTGGGGGCAATTGAGTCCTTATAGGCAAAATTGCTTTATTTCATAAAGGTAAGTCTATTTACACTATAACATTCAGGTTTGGATCATTCTCTCATAAGAAAATGCAAACTGCATATTAACCATTATTTTAACGCTGACAAGCAGTTTTTACATGCTTTACGACAATTAGGTGCAAATGAGTCCTTTTAGGCAAAAGTGCTTTATTTCATGAGGATAAGTCTATTTACACTATAACATTCAGGTTTGGATCATTCTCTCTTAAGAAAATGCAAACTGCACATTTACTATCATTTTCACGCAGACAAGCAGTTTTCACATGTTTTACGACAATTAGGTGGAAATAAGTCCTTAAAGGCAAAATTGTTTTATTTCACAAAGGTAAGTCTACTTTCACTATAAAATTCAGGTTTGGATCATTCTCTCATAAGAAAATGCAAACTGCATATTAACCATTATTTTAACGCAGACAAGCAGTTTTTACATGCTTCACGACAATTGCGTGCAAATGAGTCCTTATAGGCAAAATTGCTTTATTTTACAAAGGTAAGTCTATTTACACTATAACATTCAGGTTTGGATCATTCTCTCATAAGAAAATGCAAACTGCATATTGACCATTATTTTAACGCATACAAGCAGTTCTTACATGCTTTATGACAATTAGGGGCAAATGAGTCCTTATAGGCAAAATTGCTTTATTTCATGAAAGGTTAGTCTATTTACACGGTAACATTCAGGTTTGGATCTTTATATCATAAGAAAATGCAAACTGCATATATACCATTATTTAAACGCAGACAAGCAGTTTTTACATGCTTTACGACAATTAGGTGCAAATGAGTCTTTATAGGCAAAATTGCTTTATTTCATGAGGGTCAGTCTATTTACACTATAACATTCAGGTTTGGATCATTCTCTCATAAGAAAATGCAAACTGCATATTAACTTTTATTTTAACGCTTACAAGCAGTTTTTACAAGCTTTGTGACAATTAGGTGCAGATGAGTCCTTATAAGCAAAATTGCTTTATTTCATGAGGGTTAGTCTATTTACACTATAACATTTAGGTTTGGATCATTCTCTCATAAGAAAATGCAAACTGCATATTAACCATTATTTTAACGCAGACAAGCAGTTTTTACATGCTTTATGACAATTAGGTGCAAATGAGTCATTATAGGCAAAATTGCTTTATTTTAAGAGAGTAAGTCTATTTACACTATACATTCAGGTTTGGATCATTCTCTCATAAGAAAATGCAAACTGCATATTAACCATTATTTTAACGCATACAAGCAGTTTTTACATGCTTTATAACAATTAGGTGCAAATGAGTCATTATAGGCAAAATTGCTTTATTTTAAGAGAGTAAGTCTATTTACACTATACATTCAGGTTGGATCATTCTCTCATAAGAAAATGCAAACTGCATATTAACCATTATTTTAACGCATACAAGCAGTTTTTACATGCTTTATGACAATTAGGGGCAAATGAGTACTTATAGGCAAAATTGCTTTATTTCATGAAGGTAAGTCTATTTACACTATTACATTCAGGTTTGGATCATATTCTCATAAGAAAATGCAAACTGCATATTAACCCATTATTTTAACGCAGACAAGCAGTTTTTACATGCTTCACGACAATTGCGTGCAAATGAGTCCTTATAGGCAAAATTGCTTTATTCCATGAGGGTTAGTCTATTTACACTATAACATTCAGGTTTGGATCATTCTCTCATAAGAAAATGCAAACTTCATATTAACCCTTATTTTAACGCATACAAGCAGTTTTTACATGCTTTATGACAATTAGGGGCAAATGAGTCCTTATAGGCAAAATTGCTTTATTTTACAAAGGTAAGTTTACTTAAACTATAACATTCAGGTTTAGATCATTCTCTCATAAGAAAATGCAAACTGCATATTAACTATTATTTTAACGCATACAAGCAGTTTTTACAAGCTTTATGACAATTAGGTGCAAATGAGTCCTTATAGGCAAAATTGCTTTATTTCATGAGGGTAAGTTTATTTACACTATAACATTCAGGTTTGGATCATTTTCTCATAAGAAAATGCAAACTGCATATTTACTATCATTTTAACGCATACAAGCAGTTTTTACATGCTTTATGACAATTAGGTGCAAATGAGTCTTTATAGGCAAAATTGCTTTATTTCATGAGGGTTAGTCTATTTACACTATACATTCAGGTTTTGATCATTCTCTCATAAGAAAATGCAAACTGCATATTAACCATTATTTTAACGCAGACAAGCAGTTTTTACATGCTTCACGACAATTGCGTGCAAATGAGTCCTTATAGGCAAAATTGCGTTATTTTACAAAGGTAAGTCTATTTTCACTATAACATTCAGGTTTGGATCATTCTCTCATAAGATAATGCAAACTGCATATTAACCATTATTTTAACGCATACAAGCAGTTTTTACATGCTTTATGACAATTAGGGGCAAATGAGTCCTTATAGGCAAAATTGCTTTATTTCATTAAGGTAAGTCTATTTACACTATAACATTCAGGTTTAGATCATTCTCTCATAAGAAAATGCAAACTGCATATTAACCATTATTTTAACGCTGACAAGCAGTATTTACATGCTTTACGACAATTAGGTGCAAATGAGTCCTTATAGGCAAAAGTGCTTTATTTCATGAGGGTAAGTCTATTTACACTATAACATTCAGGTTTGGATCATTCTCTCATAAGAAAATGCAAACTGCATATTTACTATCATTTTCACGCAGCCAAGCAGTTTTTACATGCTTCACGACAATTGCGTGCAAATGAGTCCTTATAAACAAAATTGCTTTATTTTACAAAGGTAAGAATATTTTCACTATAACATTTAGGTTTGGATCATTCTCTCATAAGAAAATGCAAACTGCATATTAACAATTATTTTAACGCATACAAGCAGTTTTTACATGCTTTATGACAATTAGGGGCAATTGAGTCCTTATAGGCAAAATTGCTTTATTTCATAAAGGTAAGTCTATTTACACTATAACATTCAGGTTTGGATCATTCTCTCATAAGAAAATGCAAACTGCATATTAACCATTATTTTAACGCTGACAAGCAGTTTTTACATGCTTTACGACAATTAGGTGCAAATGAGTCCTTTTAGGCAAAAGTGCTTCATTTCATGAGGGTAAGTCTATTTACACTATAACATTCAGGTTTGGATCATTCTCTCCTAAGAAAATGCAAACTGCACATTTACTATCATTTTCACGCAGACAAGCAGTTTTCACATGTTTTACGACAATTAGGTGGAAATTAGTCCTTAAAGGCAAAATTGTTTTATTTCACAAAGGTAAGTCTACTTTCACTATAAAATTCAGGTTTGGATCATTCTCTCATAAGAAAATGCAAACTGCATATTAACCATTATTTTAACGCAGACAAGCAGTTTTTACATGCTTCACGACAATTGCGTGCAAATGAGTCCTTATAGGCAAAATTGCTTTATTTTACAAAGGTAAGTCTATTTACACTATAACATTCAGGTTTGGATCATTCTCTCATAAGAAAATGCAAACTGCATATTGACCATTGTTTTAACGCATACAAGCAGTTCTTACATGCTTTATGACAATTAGGGGCAAATGAGTCCTTATAGGCAAAATTGCTTTATTTCATGAAAGGTAAGTCTATTTACACGGTAACATTCAGGTTTGGATCTTTATATCATAAGAAAATGCAAACTGCATATAAACCATTATTTAAACGCAGACAAGCAGTTTTTACATGCTTTACGACAATTAGGTGCAAATGAGTCTTTATAGGCAAAATTGCTTTATTTCATGAGGGTAAGTCTATTTACACTATAACATTCAGGTTTGGATCATTCTCTCATAAGAAAATGCAAACTGCATATTAACTATTATTTTAACGCTTACAAGCAGTTTTTACAAGCTTTGTGACAATTAGGTGCAGATGAGTCCTTATAAGCAAAATTGCTTTATTTCATGAGGGTTAGTCTATTTACACTATAACATTTAGGTTTGGATCATTCTCTCATAAGAAAATGCAAACTGCATATTTACTATCATTTTAACGCATACAAGCAGTTTTTACATGCTTTATAACAATTAGGTGCAAATGAGTCCTTATAGGCAAAATTGCTTTATTTTACAAAGGTAAGTCTATTTACACTATAACATTCAGGTTTGGATCATTCTCTCATAAGAAAATGCAAACTGCATATTAACCATTATTTTAACGCATAAAAGCAGTTTTTACATGCTTTATGACAATTAGGTGCAAATGAGTCATTATAGGCAAAATTGCTTTATTTTAAGAGAGTAAGTCTATTTACACTATACATTCAGGTTTGGATCATTCTCTCATAAGAAAATGCAAACTGCATATTAACCATTATTTTAACGCATACAAGCAGTTTTTACATGCTTTATGACAATTAAGGGCAAATGGGTCCTTATAGGCAAAATTGCTTTATTTCATGAAGGTTAGTCTATTTACACTATAACATTCAGGTTTGGATTATTCTCTCATAAGAAATTGCAAACTGCATATTAACCATTATTTTAACGCAGACAAGCAGTTTTTACATGCTTTACGACAATTAGGTGCAAATGAGTCCTTATAGGCAAAATTGCTTTATTTCACAAAGGTAAGTTTACTTACACTATAACTATCAGGTTTGGATCATTCTCTCACAAGAAAATGCAAACTGCATATTGACCATTATTTTAACGCATACAAGCAGTTCTTACATGCTTTATGACAATTAGGGGCAAATGAGTCCTTATAGGCAAAATTGCTTTATTACATGAGGGTAAGTCTATTTACACTATAACATTCAGGTTTGGATCATTCTCTCACAAGAAAATGCAAACTGCATATTAACTATTATTTTAACGCATACAAGCAGTTCTTACATGCTTTATGACAATTAGGGGCAAATGAGTCCTTATAGGCAAAATTGCTTTATTACATGAGGGTAAGTCTATTTACACTATAACATTCAGGTTTGGATCATTCTCTCATAAGAAAATGCAAACTGAATATTAACCATTATTTTAACGCAGACAAGCAGTTTTTACATGCTTCACGACAAATGCGTGCAAATGAGTCCTTATAGGCAAAATTGCTTTATTTTACAAAGGTAAGTCTATTTACACTATAACATTCAGGTTTGGATCATTTTCTCATAAGAAAATGCAAACTGCATTATAACCATTATTTAAACGCAGACAAGCAGTTTTTACATGCTTTACGACAATTAGGTGCAAATGAGTCTTTATAGGCAAAATTGCTTTATTTCATGAGGGTAAGTCTATTTACACTATAACATTCAGGTTTGGATCATTCTCTCATAAGAAAATGCAAACTGCATATTTACTATCATTTTCACGCAGACAAGCAGTTTTTACATGCTTTACGACAATTAGGTGCAAATGAGTCTTTATAGGCAAAATTGCTTTATTTCATGAGGGTAAGTCTATTTACACTATAACATTCAGGTTTGGATCATTCTCTCATAAGAAAATGCAAACTGCATATTTACTATCATTTTAACGTATACAAGCAGTTTTTACATGCTTTATGACAATTAGGGACAAATGAGTCCTTATAGGCAAAATTGCTTTATTTCATGAAGGTAAGTCTATTTACACAATAACATTCAGGTTTGGATCATTTTCTCATAAGAAAATGCAAACTGCATATTAACCATTATTTAAACGCAGACAAGCAGTTTTTTTATGCTTTACGACAATTAGGTGCATTTGAGTCTTTATAGGCAAAATTGCTTTATTTCATGAGGGTAAGTCTATTTACACTATAACATTCAGGTTTGGATCATTCTCTCATAAGAAAATGCAAACTGCATATTTACTATCATCTTCACGCAGACAAGCAGTTTTTTCATGCTTCACGACAATTGCGTGCAAATGTGTCCTTATAGGCAAAATTGCTTTATTTTACAAAGGTAAGTCTATTTACACTATACACTCAGGTTTGGATCATTCTCTCATAAGAAAATGCAAACTGCATATTAACCATAATTTTAAAGCATACAAGCAGTTTTTACATGCTTTATGACAATTAGGTGCAAATGAGTCCTTATAGGCAAAATTGCTTTATTTCATGAGGGTAAGTCTATTTACACTATATCATTCAGGTTTGGATCATTCTCTCATAAGAAAATGCAACCTGCATATTAACCATTATTTTAACGCATACAAGCAGTTTTTACATGCTTTATGACAATTAGGGGCAAATGGGTCCTTATAGGCAAAATTGCTTTATTTTATGAAGGTTAGTCTATTTACACTATAACATTCAGGTTTGGATTATTCTCTCATAAGAAAATGCAAACTGCATATTAACCATGATTTTAACGCAGACAAGCAGTTTTTACATGCTTTACGACAATTAGGTGCAAATGAGTCCTTATAGGCAAAATTGCTTTATTTCACAAAGGTAAGTTTGCTTACACTATACCATTCAGGTTTGGATCATTCTCTCATAAGAAAATGCAAACTGCATTTTAACCATTATTTTAACGCATACAAGCAGTTTTTACATGCTTTATGACAATTAGGGGCAAATGAGTCCTTATAGGCAAAATTGCTTTATTTCATGAAGGTAAGTCTATTTACACTATAACATTCAGGTTTGGATCATTCTCTCATAAGAAAATGCAAACTGCATATTTACTATCATCTTCACGCAGACAAGCAGTTTTTTCATGCTTCACGACAATTGCGTGCAAATGGGTCCTTATAGGCAAAATTGCTTTATTTTATGAAGGTTAGTCTATTTACACTATAACATTCAGGTTGGATTATTCTCTCATAAGAAAATGCAAACTGCATATTAACCATTATTTTAACGCAGACAAGCAGTTTTTACATGCTTTACGACAATTAGGTGCAAATGAGTCCTTATAGGCAAAATTGCTTTATTTCACAAAGGTAAGTTTACTTACACTATAACAATCAGGTTTGGATCATTCTCTCACAAGAAAATGCAAACTGCATATTAACTATTATTTTAACGCATACAAGCAGTTTTTACATGCTTTATGACAATTAGGTGCAAGTGAGTCCTTATAGGCAAAATTGCTTTATTACATGAGGGTAAGTCTATTTACACTATAACATTCAGGTTTGGATCATTCTCTCATAAGAAAATGCAAACTGAATATTAACCATTATTTTAACGCAGACAAGCAGTTTTTACATGCTTCACGACAAATGCGTGCAAATGAGTCCTTATAGGCAAAATTGCTTTATTTTACAAAGGTAAGTCTATTTACACTATAACATTCAGGTTTGGATCATTCTCTCATAAGAAAATGCAACCTGCATATTAACCATTATTTAAACGCAGACAAGCAGTTTTTACATGCTTTACGACAATTAGGTGCAAATGAGTCTTTATAGGCAAAATTGCTTTATTTCATGAGGGTAAGTCTATTTACACTATTACATTCAGGTTTGGATCATTCTCTCATAAGAAAATGCAAACTGCATATTACTATCATTTTAACGCATACAAGCAGTTTTTACATGCTTTATGACAATTAGGTGCAAATGAGTCTTTATAGGCAAAATTGCTTAATTTTACAAAGGTAAGTCTATTTACACTATAACATTCAGGTTTGGATCATTCTCTTATAAGAAAATGCAAACTGCATATTATTTACTATCATTTTAACGCATACAAGCAGTTTTTACATGCTTTATGACAATTAGGTGCAGATGAGTCCTTATAGGCAAAATTGCTTTATTCCAAGAGGGTTAGTCTATTTACACTATAACATTTAGGTTTGGATCATTCTCTCATAAGAAAATGCAAACTGCATATTTACTATCATTTTAACGCATACAAGCAGTTTTTACATGCTTTATGACAATTAGGTGGAAATAAGTCCTTAAAGGCAAAATTGTTTTATTTCACAAAGGTAAGTCTACTTTCACTATAACATTCAGGTTTGGATCATTCTCTCATAAGAAAATGCAAACTGCATATTAACCATTATTTTAACGCAGACAAGCAGTTTTTACATGCTTCACGACAATTGCGTGCAAATGAGTCCTTATAGGCCAAATTGCTTTATTTTACAAAGGTAAACCTATTTACACTATAATATTCAGGTTTGGATCATTCTCTCATAAGAAAATGCAAACTGCATATTAACCATTATTTTAACGCATACAAGCAGTTTTTACATGCTTTATGACAATTAGGGGCAAATGAGTTCTTATAGGCAAAATTGCTTTATTTTACAAAGGTAAGTTTACTTAAATTATAACATTCAGGTTTAGATCATTCTCTCATAAGAAAATGCAAACTGCATACTAACTATTATTTTAACGCATACAAGCAGTTTTTACATGCTTTATGACAATTAGGTGCAAATGAGTCCTTTTAGGCAAAATTGCTTTATTTCATGAGGGTAAGTCTATTTGCACTATAACATTCAGGTTTGGATCATTCTCTCATAAGAAAATGCAAACTGCATATTAACCATTATTTTAACGCATACAAGCAGTTTTTACATGCTTTATGACAATTAGGGGCAAATGAGTCCTTATAGGCAAAATTGCTTTATTTCATGAAAGGTAAGTCTATTTACACTATAACATTCAGGTTTGGATCATTCTCTCATAAGAATATGCAAACTGCATATTTACTATCATTTTCACGCAGACAAGCAGTTTTTACATGCTTCACGACAATTGCGTGCAAATGAGTCCTTATAGGCAAAATTGCTTTATTTTACAAAGGTAAGTCTATTTACACTATAACATTCAGGTTTGGATCATTCTCTCATAAGAAAATGCAAACTGCATATTGACCATTATTTTAACGCATACAAGCAGTTTTTACATGCTTTATGACAATTAGGGGCAAATGATTCCTTATAGGCAAAATTGCTTTATTTCATGAAAGGTAAGTCTATTTACACTATAACATTCAGGTTTGGATCTTTATCTCATAAGAAAATGCAAACTGCATATTAACCATTATTTAAACGCAGACAAGCAGTTTTTACATGCTTCACGACAATTGCGTGCAAATGAGTCCTTATAGGCAAAATTGCTTTAGTTTACAAAGGTAAGTCTATTTACACTATACAATTCAGGTTTGGATCATTCTCTCATAAGAAAATGCAAACTGCATATTAACCATTATTTTAACGCATACAAGCAGTTTTTACATGCTTTATGACAATTAGGGGCAAATGAGTCCTTATAGGCAAAATTGCTTTATTTCATGAAAGGTAAGTCTATTTACACTATAACATTCAGGTTTGGATCATTCTCTCATAAGAATATGCAAACTGCATATTTACTATCATTTTCACGCAGACAAGCAGTTTTTACATGCTTCACGACAATTGCGTGCAAATGAGTCCTTATAGGCAAAATTGCTTTATTTTACAAAGGTAAGTCTATTTACACTATAACATTCAGGTTTGGATCATTCTCTCATAAGAAAATGCAAACTGCATATTGACCATTATTTTAACGCATACAAGCAGTTTTTACATGCTTTATGACAATTAGGGGCAAATGAGTCCTTATAGGCAAAATTGCTTTATTTCATGAAAGGTAAGTCTATTTACACTATAACATTCAGGTTTGGATCTTTATCTCATAAGAAAATGCAAACTGCATTTTAACCATTATTTAAACGCAGACAAGCAGTTTTAACATGCTTTACGACAATTAGGTGCAAATGAGTCTTTATAGGCAAAATTGCTTTATTTCATGATGGTAAGTCTATTTACACTATAACATTCAGGTTTGGATGATTCTCTCATAAGAAAATGCAAACTGCATATTTACTATCATTTTCACGCAGACAAGCAGTTTTTACATGCTTCACGACAATTGCGTGCAAATGTGTCCTTATAGGCAAAATTGCTTTATTTTACAAAGGTATGTCTATTTACACTATAACATTTAGGTTTGGATCATTCTCTCATAAAAAAATGCAAACTACATATTAACCATTATTTTAACGCAGACAAGCAGTTTTTACATGCTTTACTACAATTAGGTGCAAATGAGTCCTTATAAGCGAAATTGCTTTATTTCATGAGGGCAAGTCTATTTACACTATAACATTCAGGTTTGGATCATTCTCTCATAAGAAAATGCAAACTGCATATTAACTATTATTTTAACGCATACAAGCAGTTTTTACAAGCTTTATGACAATTAGGTGCAGATGAGTCCTTATAGGCAAAATTGCTTTATTTCATGGGGGTTAGTCTATTTACACTATAACATTTAGGTTTGGATCATTCTCTCATAAGAAAATGCAAACTGCATATTAACCATTATTATAACGCAGACAAGCAGTTTTTACATGCTTCACGACAATTGCGTGCAAATGAGTCCTTATAGGCAAAATTGCTTTAGTTTACAAAGGTAAGTCTATTTACACTATACAATTCAGGTTTGGATCATTCTCTCATAAGAAAATGCAAACTGCATATTAACCATCATTTTAACGCATACAAGCAGTTTTTACATGCTTTATGACAATTAGGTGCAAATGAGTCTTTATAGGCAAAATTGCTTTATTTAATGAGGGTAAGTCTATTTACACTATAACATTCAGGTTTGGATCATTTTCTCATAAGAAAATGCAAACTGCATATTAACCATTATTTTAACGCAGACAAGCAGTTTTTACATGCTTCACGACAATTGCGTGCAAATGAGTCCTTATAGGCAAAATTGCTTTAGTTTACAGAGGTAAGTCTATTTACACTATAACATTCAGGTTTGGATCATTCTCTCATAAGAAAATGCAAACTGCATATTGACCATTATTTTAACGCATACAAGCAGTTTTTACATGCTTTATGACAATTAGAGGCAAATGAGTCCTTATAGGCAAAATTGCTTTATTTCATGAGGGTAAGTCTATTTACACTATAACATTCAGGTTTGGATCATTCTCTCATAAGAAAATGCAAACTGCATATTTACTATCATTTTCACGCAGACAAGCAGTTTTTACATGCTTCACGACAATTGCGTGCAAATGAGTCCTTATAGGCAAAATTGCTTTATTTTACAAAGGTATGTCTATTTACACTATAACATTCAGGTTTGGATCATTCTCTCATAAGAAAATGCAAACTACATATTAACCATTATTTTAACGCAGACAAGCAGTTTTTACATGCTTTACTACAATTAGGTGCAAATGAGTCCTTATAGGCGAAATTGCTTTATGTCATGAGGGTAAGTTAATTTACACTATAACATTCAGGTTTGGATCATTCTCTCATAAGAAAATGCAAACTGCATATTAACTATTATTTTAACGCATACAAGCTGTTTTTACAAGCTTTATGACAATTAGGTGCAGATGAGTCCTTATAGGCAAAATTGCTTTTTTTCATGAGGGTTAGTCTATTTACACTATAACATTTAGGTTTGGATCATTCTCTCATAAGAAAATGCAAACTGCATATTTACAATCATTTTAACGCATACAAGCAGTTTTTACATGCTTTATGACAATTAGGTGCAAATGAGTCTTAATAGGCAAAATTGCTTTATTTTACAAAGGTAAGTCTATTTACACTATACATTCAAGTTTGGATCATTCTCTCATAAGAAAATGCAAACTGCATATTAACCATTATTTTAACGCATACAAGCAGTTTTTACATGCTTTATGATAATTAGGTGCAAATGAGTCCTTATAGGCAAAATTGTTTTATTTCATGAGGGTAAGTCTATTTACACTATACATTCAGGTTTGGATCATTCTCTCATAAGAAAATGCAAACTGCATATTAACCATTATTTTAACGCATACAAGCAGTTTTTACATGCTTTATGACAATTAGGGGCAAATGGGTCCTTATAGGCAAAATTGCTTTATTTCATGAAGGTTAGTCTATTTACACTATAACATTCAGGTTTGGATTATTCTCTCATAAGAAAATGCAAACTGCATATTAACCATTATTTTAACGCATACAAGCAGTTTTTACATGCTTTATGACAATTAGGGGCAAATGGGTCCTTATAGGCAAAATTGCTTTATTTCATGAAGGTTAGTCTTTTTACACTATAACATTCAGGTTTGGATCATTCTCTCATAAGAAAATTCAAACTGCATATTAACCATTATTTTAACGCAGACAAGCAGTTTTTACATGCTTCACGACAATTGCGTGCAAATGAGTCCTTATAGGCAAAATTGCTTTATTTTACAAAGGTAAGTCTATTTTAACTATAACATTCAGGTTTGGATCATTCTCTCATAAGAAAATGCAAACTGCATATTAACCATTATTTTAACGCTGACAAGCAGTTTTTACATGCTTTATGACAATTAGGGGCAAATGAGTCCCTATAGGCAAAGTTGCTTTATTTCATGAAGGTAAGTCTATTTACACTATAACATTTAGGTTTGAATCATTCTCTCATAAGAAAATGCAAACTGCATATTAACCATTATTTTAACGCAGACAAGCAGTTTTTACATGCTTCACGACAATTGCGTGCAAATGAGTCCTTATAGGCAAAATTGCTTTATTTTACAAAGGTAAGTCTATTTACACTATAACATTCAGGTTTGGATCATCCTCTCATAAGAAAATGCAAACTGCATATTAACCATTATTTAAACGCAGACAAGCAGTTTTTACATGCTTTACGACAATTAGGTGCAAATGAGTCTTTATAGGCAAAATTGCTTTATTTCATGAGGGTAAGTCTATTTACACTATAACATTCAGGTTTGGATCATTCTCTCATAAGAAAATGCAAACTGCATATTAACCATTATTTTAACGCATACAAGCAGTTTTTACATGCTTTATGACAATTAGGGGCAAATGAGTCCTAATAGGCAAAATTGCTTTATTTCATGAAGGTAAGTCTATTTACACTATAACATTTAGGTTTGGATCATTCTCTCATAAGAAAATGCAAACTGCATATTAACCATTATTTTAACGCATACAAGCAGTTTTTACATGCTTTTTGACAATTAGGGGCAAATGAGTCTATATAGGCAAAATTTGATTTATTTTACATAGGTAAGTTTACTTAAACTATTACATTCAGGTTTAGATCATTCTCTCATAAGAAAATGCAAACTGCATATTAACCATTATTTTAACGCATACAAGCAGTTTTTACATGCTTTATGACAATTAGGGGCAAATGAGTCCTTATAGGCAAAATTACTTTATTTCATGAAGGTAAGTCTATTTACACTATAACATTCAGGTTTGGATCATTCTCTCATAAGAAAATGCATACTGCATATTAACTATCATCTTCACGCAAACAAGCAGTTTTTACATGCTTCACGACAATTGCGTGCAAATGTGTCCTTATAGGCAAAATTGCTTTATTTTACAAAGGTAAGTCTATTTACACAATAACATTCAGGTTTGGATCATTCTCTCATAAGAAAATGCAAACTGCATATTAACCATTATTTTAACGCATACAATCAGTTTTTACATGCTTTATGACAATTTGGGGCAAATGAGTCTATATAGACAAAATTGCTTTATTTTACAAAGGTAAGTTTACTTAAACTATTACATTCAGGTTTAGATCATTCTCTCATAAGAAAATGCAAACTGCATATTAACCATTATTTTAACGCATACAAGCAGTTTTTACATGCTTTATGACAATTTGGGGCAAATGAGTCTATATAGGCAAAATTGCTTTATTTTACAAAGGTAAGTTTACCTAAACTATTACATTCAGGTTTAGATCATTCTCTCATAAGAAAATGCAAACTGCATATAAACTATTATTTTAACGCATACAAGCAGTTTTTACATGCTTTATGACAATTAGGTGCAAATGAGTCTTTATAGGCAAAATTGCTTTATTTTATGAAGGTTAGTCTATTTACACTATAACATTCAGGTTTGGATTATTCTCTCATAAGAAAATGCAAACTGCATATTAACCATTATTTTAACGCAGACAAGCAGTTTTTACATGCTTCACGACAATTGCGTGCAAATGTGTTCTTATTGGCAAAATTGCTTTATTTTACAAAGGTAAGTCTATTTACGCAATAACATTCAGGTTTGGATCATTCTCTCATAAGAAAATGCAAACAGCATATTAACCATAATTTTAAAGCATACAAGCAGTTTTTACATGCTTTATGACAATTAGGTGCAAATGAGTCCTTATAGGCAAAATTGCTTTATTTCATGAGGGTAAGTCTATTTACACTATAACATTCAGGTTTGGATTCGTCTCTCATAAGAAAATGCAAACTGCATATTAACTATCATCTTCACGCAGACAAGTAGTTTTTACATGCTTCACGACAATTGCGTGCAAATGTGTCCTTATAGGCAAAATTGCTTTATTTTACAAAGGTGGGTCTATTTACACAATAACATTCAGGTTTGGATCATTCTCTCATAAGAAAATGCAAACTGCATATTTACCATAATTTTAAAGCATACAAGCAGTTTTTACATGCTTTATGACAATTAGGGGCAAATGGGTCCTTATAGGCAAAATTGCTTTATTTCACAAAGGTAAGTTTACTTACACTATAACATTCAGGTTTGGATCATTCTCTCATAAGAAAATGCAAACTGCATATTTACCATAATTTTAAAGCATACAAGCAGTTTTTACATGCTTTATGACAATTAGGGGCAAATGGGTCCTTATAGGCAAAATTGCTTTATTTCACAAAGGTAAGTTTACTTACACTATAACATTCAGGTTTGGATCATTCTCTCACAAGAAAATGCAAACTGCATATTAACTATTATTTTAACGCATACAAGCAGTTTTTACATGCTTTATGACAATTAGGTGCAAATGAGTCCTTATAGGCAAAATTGCTTTATTTCATGAGGGTAAGTCTATTTACACTATAACAATTAGGTTTGGATCATTCTCTCAGAAAAAAATGCAAACTGAATATTGACTATCATTTTCACGCAGACAAGCAGTTTTTATATGCTTCACAATTGCGTGCAAATGAGTCTTTATAGGCAAAATTGCTTTTCTTCATGAGGGTAAGTCTATTTACACTATAACATTCAGGTTTGGATCATTCTCTCATAAGAAAATGCAAACTGCATATTAACCATTATTTTAACGCAGACAAGCAGTTTTTACATGCTTCACGACAATTGCGTGCAAATGAGTCCATATAGGCAAAATTGCTTTATTTTACAAAGGTAAGTCTATTTTCACTATAACATTCAGGTTTGGATCATTCTCTCATAAGAAAATGCAAACTGCATATTAACCATTATTTTAACGCTGACAAGCAGTTTTTACATGCTTTATGACAATTAGGGGCAAATGAGTCCCTATAGGCAAAGTTGCTTTATTTCATGAAGGTAAGTCTATTTACACTATAACAATTAGGTTTGGATCATTCTCTCAGAAAAAAATGCAAACTGAATATTAACTATCATTTTCACGCAGACAAGCAGTTTTTATATGCTTCACAATTGCGTGCAAATGAGTCCTTATAGGCAAAATTGCTTTATTTTACAAAGGTAAGTCTATTTACACTATTACATTCAGGTTTGGATCATTCTCTCATAAGAAAATGCAAACTGCATATTAACCATTATTTTAACGCATACAAGCAGTTTTTACATGCTTTATGACAATTAGGGGCAAATGAGTCCTAATAGGCAAAATTGCTTTATTTTACAAAGGTAAGTCTATTTACACTATAACATTCAGGTTTGGATCATCCTCTCATAAGAAAATGCAAACTGCATATTAACCATTATTTAAACGCAGACAAGCAGTTTTTACATGCTTTACGACAATTAGGTGCAAATGAGTCTTTATAGGCAAAATTGCTTTATTTCATGAGGGTAAGTCTATTTACACTATAACATTCAGGTTTGGATCATTCTCTCATAAGAAAATGCAAACTGCATATTAACCATTATTTTAACGCATACAAGCAGTTTTTACATGCTTTATGACAATTAGGGGCAAATGAGTCCTAATAGGCAAAATTGCTTTATTTCATGAAGGTAAGTCTATTTACACTATAACATTTAGGTTTGGATCATTCTCTCATAAGAAAATGCAAACTGCATATTAACCATTATTTTAACGCATACAAGCAGTTTTTACATGCTTTTTGACAATTAGGGGCAAATGAGTCTATATAGGCAAAATTTGATTTATTTTACAAAGGTAAGTTTACTTAAACTATTACATTCAGGTTTAGATCATTCTCTCATAAGAAAATGCAAACTGCATATTAACTATTATTTTAACGCATACAAGCAGTTTTTACAAGCTTTATGACAATTAGGTGCAAATGAGTCTTTATAGGCAAAATTGCTTTATTTCATGAGGGTAAGTCTATTTACACTATAACATTCAGGTTTGGATCATTCTCTCATAAGAAAATGCAAACTGCATATTTACTATCATTTTAACGTATACAAGCAGTTTTTACATGCTTTATGACAATTAGGGACAAATGAGTCCTTATAGGCAAAATTGCTTTATTTCATGAAGGTAAGTCTATTTACACAATAACATTCAGGTTTGGATCATTTTCTCATAAGAAAATGCAAACTGCATATTAACCATTATTTAAACGCAGACAAGCAGTTTTTTTATGCTTTACGACAATTAGGTGCATTTGAGTCTTTATAGGCAAAATTGCTTTATTTCATGAGGGTAAGTCTATTTACACTATAACATTCAGGTTTGGATCATTCTCTCATAAGAAAATGCAAACTGCATATTTACTATCATCTTCACGCAGACAAGCAGTTTTTTCATGCTTCACGACAATTGCGTGCAAATGTGTCCTTATAGGCAAAATTGCTTTATTTTACAAAGGTAAGTCTATTTACACTATACACTCAGGTTTGGATCATTCTCTCATAAGAAAATGCAAACTGCATATTAACCATAATTTTAAAGCATACAAGCAGTTTTTACATGCTTTATGACAATTAGGTGCAAATGAGTCCTTATAGGCAAAATTGCTTTATTTCATGAGGGTAAGTCTATTTACACTATATCATTCAGGTTTGGATCATTCTCTCATAAGAAAATGCAACCTGCATATTAACCATTATTTTAACGCATACAAGCAGTTTTTACATGCTTTATGACAATTAGGGGCAAATGGGTCCTTATAGGCAAAATTGCTTTATTTTATGAAGGTTAGTCTATTTACACTATAACATTCAGGTTTGGATTATTCTCTCATAAGAAAATGCAAACTGCATATTAACCATTATTTTAACGCAGACAAGCAGTTTTTATATGCTTTACGACAATTAGGTGCAAATGAGTCCTTATAGGCAAAATTGCTTTATTTCACAAAGGTAAGTTTACTTACACTATAACAATCAGGTTTGGATCATTCTCTCACAAGAAAATGCAAACTGCATATTAACTATTATTTTAACGCATACAAGCAGTTTTTACATGCTTTATGACAATTAGGTGCAAGTGAGTCCTTATAGGCAAAATTGCTTTATTACATGAGGGTAAGTCTATTTACACTATAACATTCAGGTTTGGATCATTCTCTCATAAGAAAATGCAAACTGAATATTAACCATTATTTTAACGCAGACAAGCAGTTTTTACATGCTTCACGACAAATGCGTGCAAATGAGTCCTTATAGGCAAAATTGCTTTATTTTACAAAGGTAAGTCTATTTACACTATAACATTCAGGTTTGGATCATTCTCTCATAAGAAAATGCAACCTGCATATTAACCATTATTTAAACGCAGACAAGCAGTTTTTACATGCTTTACGACAATTAGGTGCAAATGAGTCTTTATAGGCAAAATTGCTTTATTTCATGAGGGTAAGTCTATTTACACTATAACATTCAGGTTTGGATCATTCTCTCATAAGAAAATGCAAACTGCATATTTACTATCATTTTCACGCAGACAAGCAGTTTTTACATGCTTTACGACAAATAGGTGCAAATGAGTTTTTATAGGCAAAATTGCTTTATTTCATGAGGGTAAGTCTATTTACACTATTACATTCAGGTTTGGATCATTCTCTCATAAGAAAATGCAAACTGCATATTACTATCATTTTAACGCATACAAGCAGTTTTTACATGCTTTATGACAATTAGGTGCAAATGAGTCTTTATAGGCAAAATTGCTTAATTTTACAAAGGTAAGTCTATTTACACTATAACATTCAGGTTTGGATCATTCTCTTATAAGAAAATGCAAACTGCATATTATTTACTATCATTTTAACGCATACAAGCAGTTTTTACATGCTTTATGACAATTAGGTGCAGATGAGTCCTTATAGGCAAAATTGCTTTATTCCAAGAGGGTTAGTCTATTTACACTATAACATTTAGGTTTGGATCATTCTCTCATAAGAAAATGCAAACTGCATATTTACTATCATTTTAACGCATACAAGCAGTTTTTACATGCTTTATGACAATTAGGTGGAAATAAGTCCTTAAAGGCAAAATTGTTTTATTTCACAAAGGTAAGTCTACTTTCACTATAACATTCAGGTTTGGATCATTCTCTCATAAGAAAATGCAAACTGCATATTAACCATTATTTTAACGCAGACAAGCAGTTTTTACATGCTTTATGACAATTAGGGGCAAATGAGTCCTTTTAGGCAAAATTGCTTTATTTCATGAGGGTAAGTCTATTTGCACTATAACATTCAGGTTTGGATCATTCTCTCATAAGAAAATGCAAACTGCATATTAACCATTATTTTAACGCATACAAGCAGTTTTTACATGCTTTATGACAATTAGGGGCAAATGAGTCCTTATAGGCAAAATTGCTTTATTTCATGAAAGGTAAGTCTATTTACACTATAACATTCAGGTTTGGATCATTCTCTCATAAGAATATGCAAACTGCATATTTACTATCATTTTCACGCAGACAAGCAGTTTTTACATGCTTCACGACAATTGCGTGCAAATGAGTCCTTATAGGCAAAATTGCTTTATTTTACAAAGGTAAGTCTATTTACACTATAACATTCAGGTTTGGATCATTCTCTCATAAGAAAATGCAAACTGCATATTGACCATTATTTTAACGCATACAAGCAGTTTTTACATGCTTTATGACAATTAGGGGCAAATGATTCCTTATAGGCAAAATTGCTTTATTTCATGAAAGGTAAGTCTATTTACACTATAACATTCAGGTTTGGATCTTTATCTCATAAGAAAATGCAAACTGCATATTAACCATTATTTAAACGCAGACAAGCAGTTTTTACATGCTTCACGACAATTGCGTGCAAATGAGTCCTTATAGGCAAAATTGCTTTAGATTACAAAGGTAAGTCTATTTACACTATACAATTCAGGTTTGGATCATTCTCTCATAAGAAAATGCAAACTGCATATTAACCATTATTTTAACGCATACAAGCAGTTTTTACATGCTTTATGACAATTAGGGGCAAATGAGTCCTTATAGGCAAAATTGCTTTATTTCATGAAAGGTAAGTCTATTTACACTATAACATTCAGGTTTGGATCATTCTCTCATAAGAATATGCAAACTGCATATTTACTATCATTTTCACGCAGACAAGCAGTTTTTACATGCTTCACGACAATTGCGTGCAAATGAGTCCTTATAGGCAAAATTGCTTTATTTTACAAAGGTAAGTCTATTTACACTATAACATTCAGGTTTGGATCATTCTCTCATAAGAAAATGCAAACTGCATATTGACCATTATTTTAACGCATACAAGCAGTTTTTACATGCTTTATGACAATTAGGGGCAAATGAGTCCTTATAGGCAAAATTGCTTTATTTCATGAAAGGTAAGTCTATTTACACTATAACATTCAGGTTTGGATCTTTATCTCATAAGAAAATGCAAACTGCATTTTAACCATTATTTAAACGCAGACAAGCAGTTTTAACATGCTTTACGACAATTAGGTGCAAATGAGTCTTTATAGGCAAAATTGCTTTATTTCATGATGGTAAGTCTATTTACACTATAACATTCAGGTTTGGATGATTCTCTCATAAGAAAATGCAAACTGCATATTTACTATCATTTTCACGCAGACAAGCAGTTTTTACATGCTTCACGACAATTGCGTGCAAATGTGTCCTTATAGGCAAAATTGCTTTATTTTACAAAGGTATGTCTATTTACACTATAACATTTAGGTTTGGATCATTCTCTCATAAAAAAATGCAAACTACATATTAACCATTATTTTAACGCAGACAAGCAGTTTTTACATGCTTTACTACAATTAGGTGCAAATGAGTCCTTATAAGCGAAATTGCTTTATTTCATGAGGGCAAGTCTATTTACACTATAACATTCAGGTTTGGATCATTCTCTCATAAGAAAATGCAAACTGCATATTAACTATTATTTTCGGTACATGACGTTTTGGTACGGCCGTTTTGGTCCCGCCGTTTTGGTCCCGCCGTTTTGATCCCGGCCGTTTTGGTCCCGGCCGTTTTGGTCCCAGCCGTTTTGGTCCCAGCCGTTTTGGTACCGGCCGTTTTGGTCCCTGTTATTAGATTATGACAAATAAAATTACCGACCGATTTTTCAGACAATATATTGACAAAAATTAAATAATATAATTCAAACAATTAACGTTCGATCCGGATTTGGATCTTCTTCGGAATTGAGCTAAAAAATAAAAAATAAATTAGTAATTATTTTATATAATAAATTTATGCTGTGCATTTTTTCAATATGAAAATATTAATGATAAATTAATAATTGCTAATTACTAATTAATTTTTTATTTGAACGATTTTTGGTAAATAAAGTGACGTCACTCTAAATGCACTATGGCGGACTTCTAAAGATGCAAAAAATTTATAGGCCAACTATTTAAATATTTTTTGTTGTTCTCAGTGGAAGTGGTTTTTCGAAAAACAATAAAAAATAAATAAATAAAAACAATTAAAAAAAAATTTTAACATTTTTTTCACTGAAACTTTTTTCTTTCAAGTGTTAAGATGACACCATAATTTATTCAAATTTTTAAATTATTATTGAATACCTACTTACTATAAAAAATTATTTTATGTGTTGTACTCTATCAACAGGGCTGTGTGCTCGGGCTGTAGGGGCAGCGCGGAATCCTATTTTGAACGTTAAATTAAAACTATAAAAAATACGGATGAGTCCCGAAAGATGAGTCTTTTTATAAGAAATTTTTTCCAGTGGAGTCTTCGGCTCCACAGTATTGCAATCTTGCCTCACGGTTAAGCAATTTGGGCTGTACGCATATATCTCTTCTACGCATGCGCCGATTTTCTCCAAAAAAATTTTTCACAAAACTCTTGTATAATAAAATAATGAACCGTTATGAAAAGTATGTCATTATTATATAAAAAAAAACACCGTTGTAGCATATATATCTTCTGCGCATGCGCCGATTTTCTCTAAAATTTAAGAAGTTACTTGGAGACGAATCGAACAAAAAAGGTTTTTCAAAATCGGTTAAGCCGTTTGGGCTGCACGCATATATCTCTTCTACAGCGTGACGCGAAACACCGTGACGATCTGAAGCGAATCCATCAGTTTACCCTCTACCAAAAACCGTTCAAATAAAAAATTAATAAGTAATTAGTTATTATTTTTTCATTAATATTTTCATAGTGATAAAATACACAGCATACATTTATTATATAAAGTAATTACGAATTTATTTTATATATTTTTTTTCTTTAGCTCAATTCCGAAGAAGCTCCAAATCCGGATCGAACGTTAATTGTTTGAATTATATAATTTAATTTTTGTCAATATATTGTCTGAAAAATTAGTCGGTAATTTTATTTGTCATAACCTAATAACAGGGACCAAAACGGCCGGTACCAAAACGGCCGGGACCAAAACGGCCGGGACCAAAACGGCGGGACCAAAACGGCCGTACCAAAACGGCCGTACCAAAAAGTCCTGCTTCGATTATTTTAACGCATACAAGCAGTTTTTACAAGCTTTATGACAATTAGGTGCAGATGAGTCCTTATAGGCAAAATTGCTTTATTTCATGAGGGTTAGTCTATTTACACTATAACATTTAGGTTTGGATCATTCTCTCATAAGAAAATGCAAACTGCATATTAACCATTATTATAACGCAGACAAGCAGTTTTTACATGCTTCACGACAATTGCGTGCAAATGAGTCCTTATAGGCAAAATTGCTTTAGTTTACAAAGGTAAGTCTATTTACACTATACAATTCAGGTTTGGATCATTCTCTCATAAGAAAATGCAAACTGCATATTAACCATCATTTTAACGCATACAAGCAGTTTTTACATGCTTTATGACAATTAGGTGCAAATGAGTCTTAATAGGCAAAATTGCTTTATTTTACAAAGGTAAGTCTATTTACACTATACATTCAGGTTTGGATCATTCTCTCATAAGAAAATGCAAACTGCATATTAACCATTATTTTAACGCATACAAGCAGTTTTTACATGCTTTATGATAATTAGGTGCAAATGAGTCCTTATAGGCAAAATTGTTTTATTTCATGAGGGTAAGTCTATTTACACTATACATTCAGGTTTGGATCATTCTCTCATAAGAAAATGCAAACTGCATATTAACCATTATTTTAACGCATACAAGCAGTTTTTACATGCTTTATGACAATTAGGGGCAAATGGGTCCTTATAGGCAAAATTGCTTTATTTCATGAAGGTTAGTCTATTTACACTATAACATTCAGGTTTGGATTATTCTCTCATAAGAAAATGCAAACTGCATATTAACCATTATTTTAACGCATACAAGCAGTTTTTACATGCTTTATGACAATTAGGGGCAAATGGGTCCTTATAGGCAAAATTGCTTTATTTCATGAAGGTTAGTCTTTTTACACTATAACATTCAGGTTTGGATCATTCTCTCATAAGAAAATTCAAACTGCATATTAACCATTATTTTAACGCAGACAAGCAGTTTTTACATGCTTCACGACAATTGCGTGCAAATGAGTCCTTATAGGCAAAATTGCTTTATTTTACAAAGGTAAGTCTATTTTAACTATAACATTCAGGTTTGGATCATTCTCTCATAAGAAAATGCAAACTGCATATTAACCATTATTTTAACGCAGACAAGCAGTTTTTACATGCTTCGCTACAATTGCGTGCAATTGAGTCCTTATAGGCAAAATTGCTTTATTTTACAAAGGTAAGTCTATTTACTTTATTACATTCAGGTTTGGATCATTCTCTCATAAGAAAATGCAAACTGCATATTAACCATTATTTTAACGCATACAAGCAGTTTTTACATGCTTTATGACAATTAGGGGCAAATGAGTCCTTATAGGCAAAATTACTTTATTTCATGAAGGTAAGTCTATTTACACTATAACATTCAGGTTTGGATCATTCTCTCATAAGAAAATGCATACTGCATATTAACTATCATCTTCACGCAGACAAGCAGTTTTTACATGCTTCACGACAATTGCGTGCAAATGTGTCCTTATAGGCAAAATTGCTTTATTTCATGAAGGTAAGTCTATTTACACTATAACATTCAGGTTTGGATTATTCTCTCATAAGAAAATGCAAACTGCATATTAACCATTATTTTAACGCATACAAGCAGTTTTTACATGCTTTATGACAATTAGGGGCAAATGGGTCCTTATAGGCAAAATTGCTTTATTTCATGAAGGTTAGTCTTTTTACACTATAACATTCAGGTTTGGATCATTCTCTCATAAGAAAATTCAAACTGCATATTAACCATTATTTTAACGCAGACAAGCAGTTTTTACATGCTTCACGACAATTGCGTGCAAATGAGTCCTTATAGGCAAAATTGCTTTATTTTACAAAGGTAAGTCTATTTTAACTATAACATTCAGGTTTGGATCATTCTCTCATAAGAAAATGCAAACTGCATATTAACCATTATTTTAACGCAGACAAGCAGTTTTTACATGCTTCGCTACAATTGCGTGCAATTGAGTCCTTATAGGCAAAATTGCTTTATTTTACAAAGGTAAGTCTATTTACTTTATTACATTCAGGTTTGGATCATTCTCTCATAAGAAAATGCAAACTGCATATTAACCATTATTTTAACGCATACAAGCAGTTTTTACATGCTTTATGACAATTAGGGGCAAATGAGTCCTTATAGGCAAAATTACTTTATTTCATGAAGGTAAGTCTATTTACACTATAACATTCAGGTTTGGATCATTCTCTCATAAGAAAATGCATACTGCATATTAACTATCATCTTCACGCAGACAAGCAGTTTTTACATGCTTCACGACAATTGCGTGCAAATGTGTCCTTATAGGCAAAATTGCTTTATTTTACAAAGGTAAGTCTATTTACACTATAACATTCAGGTTTGGATCATTCTCTCATAAGAAAATGCAAACTGCATATTTACTATCATTTTAACGCATACAAGCAGTTTTTACATGCTTTTTGACAATTAGGTGCAAATGAGTCTTTATAGGCAAAATTGCTTTATTCCATGAGGGTAAGTCTATTTACACTATAACATTCAGGTTTGGATCATTCTCTCATAAGAAAATGCAAACTGCATATTAACCCTTATTTTAACGCATACAAGCAGTTTTTACATGCTTTATGACAATTAGGTGCAAATGAGTCTTTATAGGCAAAATTGCTTTATTTCATGAGGGTTAGTCTATTTACACTATACATTCAGGTTTTGATCATTCTCTCATAAGAAAATGCAAACTGCATATTAACCATTATTTTAACGCAGACAAGCAGTTTTTACATGCTTCACGACAATTGCGTGCAAATGAGTCCTTATAGGCAAAATTGCGTTATTTTACAAAGGTAAGTCTATTTTCACTATAACATTCAGGTTTGGATCATTCTCTCATAAGAAAATGCAAACTGCATATTAACCATTATTTTAACGCATACAAGCAGTTTTTACATGCTTTATGACAATTAGGGGCAAATGAGTCCTTATAGGCAAAATTGCTTTATTTTACAAAGGTAAGAATATTTTCACTATAACATTCAGGTTTGGATTATTCTCTCATAAGAAAATGCAAACTGCATATTAACAATTATTTTAACGCATACAAGCAGTTTTTACATGCTTTATGACAATTAGGGGCAATTGAGTCCTTATAGGCAAAATTGCTTTATTTCATAAAGGTAAGTCTATTTACACTTTAACATTTAGGTTTGGATCATTCTCTCATAAGAAAATGCAAACTGCATATTAACCATTATTTTAACGCTGACAAGCAGTTTTTACATGCTTTACGACAATTAGGTGCAAATGAGTCCTTTTAGCCAAAAGTGCTTTATTTCATGAGGGTAAGTCTATTTACACTATAACATTCAGGTTTGGATCATTCTCTCATAAGAAAATGCAAACTGCATATTAACCATTATTTTAACGCAGACAAGCAGTTTTTACATGCTTCGCTACAATTGCGTGCAATTGAGTCCTTATAGGCAAAATTGCTTTATTTTACAAAGGTAAGTCTATTTACTTTATTACATTCAGGTTTGGATCATTCTCTCATAAGAAAATGCAAACTGCATATTAACCATTATTTTAACGCATACAAGCAGTTTTTACATGCTTTATGACAATTAGGGGCAAATGAGTCCTTATAGGCAAAATTACTTTATTTCATGAAGGTAAGTCTATTTACACTATAACATTCAGGTTTGGATCATTCTCTCATAAGAAAATGCATACTGCATATTAACTATCATCTTCACGCAGACAAGCAGTTTTTACATGCTTCACGACAATTGCGTGCAAATGTGTCCTTATAGGCAAAATTGCTTTATTTTACAAAGGTAAGTCTATTTACACAATAACATTCAGGTTTGGATCATTCTCTCATAAGAAAATGCAAACTGCATATTAACCATTATTTTAACGCATACAAGCAGTTTTTACATGCTTTATGACAATTTGGGGCAAATGAGTCTATATAGGCAAAATTGCTTTATTTTACAAAGGTAAGTTTACTTAAACTATTACATTCAGGTTTAGATCATTCTCTCATAAGAAAATGCAAACTGCATATTAACCATTATTTTAACGCATACAAGCAGTTTTTACATGCTTTATGACAATTTGGGGCAAATGAGTCTATATAGGCAAAATTGCTTTATTTTACAAAGGTAAGTTTACCTAAACTATTACATTCAGGTTTAGATCATTCTCTCATAAGAAAATGCAAACTGCATATAAACTATTATTTTAACGCATACAAGCAGTTTTTACATGCTTTATGACAATGAGGTGCAAATGAGTCTTTATAGGCAAAATTGCTTTATTTTATGAAGGTTAGTCTATTTACACTATAACATTCAGGTTTAGATTATTCTCTCATAAGAAAATGCAAACTGCATATTAACCATTATTTTAACGCAGACAAGCAGTTTTTACATGCTTCACGACAATTGCGTGCAAATGTGTCCTTATTGGCAAAATTGCTTTATTTTACAAAGGTAAGTCTATTTACGCAATAACATTCAGGTTTGGATCATTCTCTCATAAGAAAATGCAAACTGCATATTAACCATAATTTTAAAGCATACAAGCAGTTTTTACATGCTTTATGACAATTAGGTGCAAATGAGTCCTTATAGGCAAAATTGCTTTATTTCATGAGGGTAAGTCTATTTACACTATAACATTCAGGTTTGGATTCGTCTCTCATAAGAAAATGCAAACTGCATATTAACTATCATCTTCACGCAGACAAGTAGTTTTTACATGCTTCACGACAATTGCGTGCAAATGTGTCCTTATAGGCAAAATTGCTTTATTTTACAAAGGTGGGGCTATTTACACAATAACATTCAGGTTTGGATCATTCTCTCATAAGAAAATGCAAACTGCATATTTACCATAATTTTAAAGCATACAAGCAGTTTTTACATGCTTTATGACAATTAGGGGCAAATGGGTCCTTATAGGCAAAATTGCTTTATTTCACAAAGGTAAGTTTACTTACACTATAACATTCAGGTTTGGATCATTCTCTCACAAGAAAATGCAAACTGCATATTAACTATTATTTTAACGCATACAAGCAGTTTTTACATGCTTTATGACAATTAGGTGCAAATGAGTCCTTATAGGCAAAATTGCTTTATTTCATGAGGGTAAGTCTATTTACACTATAACAATTAGGTTTGGATCATTCTCTCAGAAAAAAATGCAAACTGAATATTGACTATCATTTTCACGCAGACAAGCAGTTTTTATATGCTTCACAATTGCGTGCAAATGAGTCCTTATAGGCAAAATTGCTTTATTTTACAAAGGTAAGTCTATTTACACTATTACATTCAGGTTTGGATCATTCTCTCATAAGAAAATGCAAACTGCATATTAACCATTATTTTAACGCATACAAGCAGTTTTTACATGCTTTATGACAATTAGGGGCAAACGAGTCTATATAGGAAAAATTGCTTTATTTTACAAAGGTAAGTTTACTTAAACTATTACATTCAGGTTTAGATCATTCTCTCATAAGAAAATGCAGACTGCATATTAACTATTATTTTAACGCATACAAGCAGTTTTTACAAGCTTTATGACAATTAGGTGCAAATGAGTCCTTATAGGCAAAATTGCTTTATTTCATGAGGGTAAGTCTATTTACACTATAAACATTCAGGTTTGGATCATTCTCTCATAAGAAAATGCAAACTGCTTATTTACTATCATTTTAACGCATACAAGCAGTTTTTACATGCTTTATGACAATTAGGTGCAAATGAGTCTTTATAGGCAAAATTGCTTTTCTTCATGAGGGTAAGTCTATTTACACTATAACATTCAGGTTTGGATCATTCTCTCATAAGAAAATGCAAACTGCATATTAACCATTATTTTAACGCAGACAAGCAGTTTTTACATGCTTCACGACAATTGCGTGCAAATGAGTCCATATAGGCAAAATTGCTTTATTTTACAAAGGTAAGTCTATTTTCACTATAACATTCAGGTTTGGATCATTCTCTCATAAGAAAATGCAAACTGCATATTAACCATTATTTTAACGCTGACAAGCAGTTTTTACATGCTTTATGACAATTAGGGGCACATGAGTCCCTATAGGCAAAGTTGCTTTATTTCATGAAGGTAAGTCTATTTACACTATAACATTTAGGTTTGAATCATTCTCTCATAAGAAAATGCAAACTGCATATTAACCATTATTTTAACGCAGACAAGCAGTTTTTACATGCTTCACGACAATTGCGTGCAAATGAGTCCTTATAGGCAAAATTGCTTTATTTTACAAAGGTAAGTCTATTTACACTATAACATTCAGGTTTGGATCATCCTCTCATAAGAAAATGCAAACTGCATATTAACCATTATTTAAACGCAGACAAGCAGTTTTTACATGCTTTACGACAATTAGGTGCAAATGAGTCTTTATAGGCAGAATTGCTTTATTTCATGAGGGTAAGTCTATTTACACTATAACATTCAGGTTTGGATCATTCTCTCATAAGAAAATGCAAACTGCATATTAACCATTATTTTAACGCATACAAGCAGTTTTTACATGCTTTATGACAATTAGGGGCAAATGAGTCCTAATAGGCAAAATTGCTTTATTTCATGAAGGTAAGTCTATTTACACTAAAACATTTAGGTTTGGATCATTCTCTCATAAGAAAATGCAAACTGCATATTAACCATTATTTTAACGCATACAAGCAGTTTTTACATGCTTTTTGACAATTAGGGGCAAATGAGTCTATATAGGCAAAATTTGATTTATTTTACAAAGGTAAGTTTACTTAAACTATTTCATTCAGGTTTAGATCATTCTCTCATAAGAAAATGCAAACTGCATATTAACCATTATTTTAACGCATACAAGCAGTTTTTACATGCTTTATGACAATTAGGGGCAAATGAGTCCTTATAGGCAAAATTACTTTATTTCATGAAGGTAAGTCTATTTACACTATAACATTCAGGTTTGGATCATTCTCTCATAAGAAAATGCATACTGCATATTAACTATCATCTTCACGCAAACAAGCAGTTTTTACATGATTCACGACAATTGCGTGCAAATGTGTCCTTATAGGCAAAATTGCTTTATTTTACAAAGGTAAGTCTATTTACACAATAACATTCAGGTTTGGATCATTCTCTCATAAGAAAATGCAAACTGCATATTAACCATTATTTTAACGCATACAATCAGTTTTTACATGCTTTATGACAATTTGGGGCAAATGAGTCTATATAGGCAAAATTGCTTTATTTTACAAAGGTAAGTTTACTTAAACTATTACATTCAGGTTTAGATCATTCTCTCATAAGAAAATGCAAACTGCATATTAACCATTATTTTAACGCATACAAGCAGTTTTTACATGCTTTATGACAATTTGGGGCAAATGAGTCTATATAGGCAAAATTGCTTTATTTTACAAAGGTAAGTTTACCTAAACTATTACATTCAGGTTTAGATCATTCTCTCATAAGAAAATGCAAACTGCATATAAACTATTATTTTAACGCATACAAGCAGTTTTTACATGCTTTATGACAATTAGGTGCAAATGAGTCTTTATAGGCAAAATTGCTCTATTTTATGAAGGTTAGTCTATTTACACTATAACATTCAGGTTTGGATTATTCTCTCATAAGAAAATGCAAACTGCATATTAACCATTATTTTAACGCAGACAAGCAGTTTTTACATGCTTCACGACAATTGCGTGCAAATGTGTTCTTATTGGCAAAATTGCTTTATTTTACAAAGGTAAGTCTATTTACGCAATAACATTCAGGTTTGGATCATTCTCTCATAAGAAAATGCAAACAGCATATTAACCATAATTTTAAAGCATACAAGCAGTTTTTACATGCTTTATGACAATTAGGTGCAAATGAGTCCTTATAGGCAAAATTGCTTTATTTCATGAGGGTAAGTCTATTTACACTATAACATTCAGGTTTGGATTCGTCTCTCATAAGAAAATGCAAACTGCATATTAACTATCATCTTCACGCAGACAAGTAGTTTTTACATGCTTCACGACAATTGCGTGCAAATGTGTCCTTATAGGCAAAATTGCTTTATTTTACAAAGGTGGGTCTATTTACACAATAACATTCAGGTTTGGATCATTCTCTCATAAGAAAATGCAAACTGCATATTTACCATAATTTTAAAGCATACAAGCAGTTTTTACATGCTTTATGACAATTAGGGGCAAATGGGTCCTTATAGGCAAAATTGCTTTATTTCACAAAGGTAAGTTTACTTACACTATAACATTCAGGTTTGGATCATTCTCTCACAAGAAAATGCAAACTGCATATTAACTATTATTTTAACGCATACAAGCAGTTTTTACATGCTTTATGACAATTAGGTGCAAATGAGTCCTTATAGGCAAAATTGCTTTATTTCATGAGGGTAAGTCTATTTACACTATAACAATTAGGTTTGGATCATTCTCTCAGAAAAAAATGCAAACTGAATATTGACTATCATTTTCACGCAGACAAGCAGTTTTTATATGCTTCACAATTGCGTGCAAATGAGTCCTTATAGGCAAAATTGCTTTATTTTACAAAGGTAAGTCTATTTACACTATTACATTCAGGTTTGGATCATTCTCTCATAAGAAAATGCAAACTGCATATTAACCATTATTTTAACGCATACAAGCAGTTTTTACATGCTTTATGACAATTAGGGGCAAACGAGTCTATAAAGGCAAAATTGCTTTATTTTACAAAGGTAAGTTTACTTAAACTATTACATTCAGGTTTAGATCATTCTCTCATAAGAAAATGCAGACTGCATATTAACTATTATTTTAACGCATACAAGCAGTTTTTACAAGCTTTATGACAATTAGGTGCAAATGAGTCCTTATAGGCAAAATTGCTTTATTTCATGAGGGTAAGTCTATTTACACTATAAACATTCAGGTTTGGATCATTCTCTCATAAGAAAATGCAAACTGCTTATTTACTATCATTTTAACGCATACAAGCAGTTTTTACATGCTTTATGACAATTAGGTGCAAATGAGTCTTTATAGGCAAAATTGCTTTTCTTCATGAGGGTAAGTCTATTTACACTATAACATTCAGGTTTGGATCATTCTCTCATAAGAAAATGCAAACTGCATATTAACCATTATTTTAACGCAGACAAGCAGTTTTTACATGCTTCACGACAATTGCGTGCAAATGAGTCCATATAGGCAAAATTGCTTTATTTTACAAAGGTAAGTCTATTTTCACTATAACATTCAGGTTTGGATCATTCTCTCATAAGAAAATGCAAACTGCATATTAACCATTATTTTAACGCTGACAAGCAGTTTTTACATGCTTTATGACAATTAGGGGCAAATGAGTCTTTATAGGCAAAATTGCTTTATTTCATGAGGGTAAGTCTATTTACACTATAACATTCAGGTTTGGATCATTCTCTCATAGGAAAATGCAAACTGCATATTAACCATTATTTTAACGCATACAAGCAGTTTTTACATGCTTTATGACAATTAGGGGCAAATGAGTCCTAATAGGCAAAATTGCTTTATTTCATGAAGGTAAGTCTATTTACACTATAACATTTAGGTTTGGATCATTCTCTCATAAGAAAATGCAAACTGCATATTAACCATTATTTTAACGCATACAAGCAGTTTTTACATGCTTTTTGACAATTAGGGGCAAATGAGTCTATATAGGCAAAATTTGATTTATTTTACAAAGGTAAGTTTACTTAAACTATTACATTCAGGTTTAGATCATTCTCTCATAAGAAAATGCAAACTGCATATTAACTATTATTTTAACGCATACAAGCAGTTTTTACAAGCTTTATGACAATTAGGTGCAAATGAGTCCTTATAGGCAAAATTGCTTTATTTCATGAGGGTAAGTCTATATACACTATAAACATTCAGGTTTGGATCATTCTCTCATGAGAAAATGCAAACTGCATATTTACTATCATTTTAACGCATACAAGCAGTTTTTACATGCTTTATGACCATTAGGTGCAAACGAGTCTTTATAGACAAAATTGCTTTATTTTACAAAGGTAAGTCTATTTACACTATAACATTCAGGTTTGGATCATTCTCTCATAAGAAAATGCAAACTGCATATTAACCATTCTTTAAACGCAGACAAGCAGTTTTTACAATGCTTTATGACAATTAGGGGCAAATGAGTCCTAATAGGCAAAATTGCTTTATTTCATGAAGGTAAGTCTATTTACACTATAACATTTAGGTTTGGATCATTCTCTCATAAGAAAATGCAAACTGCATATTAACCATTATTTTAACGCAAACAAGCAGTTTTTACATGCTTCACGACAATTGCGTGCAAATAAGTCCTTATAGGCAAAATTGCTTTATTTTACAAAGGTAAGTCTATTCACACTATACATTCTGGTTTGGATCATTCTCTCATAAGAAAATGGAAACTGCATATTAACCATAATTTTAAAGCATACAAGCAGTTTTTACATGCTTTATGACAATTAGGTGCAAATGAGTCCTTATAGGCAAAATTGCTTTATTTCATGAGGGTAAGTCTATTTACACTATAACATTCAGGTTTGGATCATTCTCTCATAAGAAAATGCAAACTGCATATTAACCATTATTTTAACGCATACAAGCAGTTTTTACATGCTTTATGACAATTAGGGGCAAATGAGTCCTTATAGGCAAAATTGCTTTATTTCATGAAGGTAAGTCTATTTACACTATAACATTTAGGTTTGGATCATTCTCTCATAAGAAAATGCAAACTGCATATTAACCATTATTTTAACGCAAACAAGCAGTTTTTACATGCTTGACGACAATTGCGTGCAAATAAGTCCTTATAGGCAAAATTACTTTATTTTACAAAGGTAGGTCTATTTACACTATACATTCAGGTATGGATCATTCTCTCATAAGAAAATGCAAACTGCATATTAACCATAATTTTAAAGCATACAAGCAGTTTTTACATGCTTTACGACAATTAGGTGCAAATGACTCTTTATAGGCAAAATTGCTTTATTTCATGAGGGTAAGTCTATTTACACTATAACATTCAGGTTTGGATCATTCTCTCATAAGAAAATTCAAACTACATAATTAACCATTATTTAAACGCAGACAAGCAGTTTTTACATGCTTTACCAAATTAGGTGCAAATGAGTCTTTATAGGCAAAATTGCTTTGTTTCATGAGTGTAAGTCTATTTACACTATAAAATTCAGGTTTGGATCATTCTCTCATAAGAAAATGCAAACTGCATATTAACCATTATTTTAACGCATACAAGCAGTTTTTACATGCTTTAAGACAATTAAGGGCAAATGAGTCTATATAGGCAAAATTGCTTTATTTTACAAAGGTAAGTTTACTTAAACTATAACATTCAGGTTTAGATCATTCTCTCATAAGAAAATGCAAACTGCATATTAACTATTATTTTAACGCATACAAGCAGTTTTTACAAGCTTTATGACAATTAGGTGCAAATGAGTCCTTATAGGCAAAATTGCTTTATTTCATGAGGGTAAGTCTATTTACACTATAACATTTAGGTTTGGATCATTCTCTCATAAGAAAATGCAAACTGAATATTTACTATCATTTTAACGCATACAAGCAGTTTTTACATGCTTTATGACAATTAGGTGCAAATGAGTCTTTATAGGCAAAATTGCTTTATTTCATGAGGGTAAGTCTATTTACACTATAACATTCAGGTTTGGATCATTCTCTCATAAGTAAATGCAAACTGCATATTAACCATTATTTTAACGCAAACATGCGGTTTTTACATGCTTCACGACAATTGCGTGCAAATGAGTCCTTATAGGCAAAATTGCTTTATTTTACAAAGGTAAGTCTATTTACACTATAACATTTAGGTTTGGATCATTCTCTCATAAGAAAATGCAAACTGCATATTAACCATTATTTTAACGCATACAAGCAGTTTTTACATGCTTTATGGCAATTAGGGGCAAATGAGTCCTTATAGGCAAAATTGCTTTATTTCAATAAGGTAAGTCTATATAGACTATAACATTTAGGTTTGAATCATTCTCTCATAAGAAAATGCAAACTGCATATTAACCATTATTTTAACGCAGACAAGCAGTTTTTACATGCTTCACGACAATTGCGTGCAAATGAGTCCATATAGGCAAAATTGCTTTATTTTACAAAGGTAAGTCTATTTTCACTATAACATTCAGGTTTAGATCATTCTCTCATAAGAAAATGCAAACTGCATATTAACCATTATTTTAACGCATACAAGCAGTTTTTACATGCTTTATGACAATTAGGGGCAAATGAGTCCTTATAGGCAAAATTACTTTATTTCATGAAGGTAAGTCTATTTACACTATAACATTCAGGTTTGGATCATTCTCTCATAAGAAAATGCATACTGCATATTAACTATCATCTTCACGCAAACAAGCAGTTTTTACATGATTCACGACAATTGCGTGCAAATGTGTCCTTATAGGCAAAATTGCTTTATTTTACAAAGGTAAGTCTATTTACACAATAACATTCAGGTTTGGATCATTCTCTCATAAGAAAATGCAAACTGCATATTAACCATTATTTTAACGCATACAATCAGTTTTTACATGCTTTATGACAATTTGGGGCAAATGAGTCTATATAGGCAAAATTGCTTTATTTTACAAAGGTAAGTTTACTTAAACTATTACATTCAGGTTTAGATCATTCTCTCATAAGAAAATGCAAACTGCATATTAACCATTATTTTAACGCATACAAGCAGTTTTTACATGCTTTATGACAATTTGGGGCAAATGAGTCTATATAGGCAAAATTGCTTTATTTTACAAAGGTAAGTTTACCTAAACTATTACATTCAGGTTTAGATCATTCTCTCATAAGAAAATGCAAACTGCATATAAACTATTATTTTAACGCATACAAGCAGTTTTTACATGCTTTATGACAATTAGGTGCAAATGAGTCTTTATAGGCAAAATTGCTTTATTTTATGAAGGTTAGTCTATTTACACTATAACATTCAGGTTTGGATTATTCTCTCATAAGAAAATGCAAACTGCATATTAACCATTATTTTAACGCAGACAAGCAGTTTTTACATGCTTCACGACAATTGCGTGCAAATGTGTTCTTATTGGCAAAATTGCTTTATTTTACAAAGGTAAGTCTATTTACGCAATAACATTCAGGTTTGGATCATTCTCTCATAAGAAAATGCAAACAGCATATTAACCATAATTTTAAAGCATACAAGCAGTTTTTACATGCTTTATGACAATTAGGTGCAAATGAGTCCTTATAGGCAAAATTGCTTTATTTCATGAGGGTAAGTCTATTTACACTATAACATTCAGGTTTGGATTCGTCTCTCATAAGAAAATGCAAACTGCATATTAACTATCATCTTCACGCAGACAAGTAGTTTTTACATGCTTCACGACAATTGCGTGCAAATGTGTCCTTATAGGCAAAATTGCTTTATTTTACAAAGGTGGGTCTATTTACACAATAACATTCAGGTTTGGATCATTCTCTCATAAGAAAATGCAAACTGCATATTTACCATAATTTTAAAGCATACAAGCAGTTTTTACATGCTTTATGACAATTAGGGGCAAATGGGTCCTTATAGGCAAAATTGCTTTATTTCACAAAGGTAAGTTTACTTACACTATAACATTCAGGTTTGGATCATTCTCTCACAAGAAAATGCAAACTGCATATTAACTATTATTTTAACGCATACAAGCAGTTTTTACATGCTTTATGACAATTAGGTGCAAATGAGTCCTTATAGGCAAAATTGCTTTATTTCATGAGGGTAAGTCTATTTACACTATAACAATTAGGTTTGGATCATTCTCTCAGAAAAAAATGCAAACTGAATATTGACTATCATTTTCACGCAGACAAGCAGTTTTTATATGCTTCACAATTGCGTGCAAATGAGTCCTTATAGGCAAAATTGCTTTATTTTACAAAGGTAAGTCTATTTACACTATTACATTCAGGTTTGGATCATTCTCTCATAAGAAAATGCAAACTGCATATTAACCATTATTTTAACGCATACAAGCAGTTTTTACATGCTTTATGACAATTAGGGGCAAACGAGTCTATAAAGGCAAAATTGCTTTATTTTACAAAGGTAAGTTTACTTAAACTATTACATTCAGGTTTAGATCATTCTCTCATAAGAAAATGCAGACTGCATATTAACTATTATTTTAACGCATACAAGCAGTTTTTACAAGCTTTATGACAATTAGGTGCAAATGAGTCCTTATAGGCAAAATTGCTTTATTTCATGAGGGTAAGTCTATTTACACTATAAACATTCAGGTTTGGATCATTCTCTCATAAGAAAATGCAAACTGCTTATTTACTATCATTTTAACGCATACAAGCAGTTTTTACATGCTTTATGACAATTAGGTGCAAATGAGTCTTTATAGGCAAAATTGCTTTTCTTCATGAGGGTAAGTCTATTTACACTATAACATTCAGGTTTGGATCATTCTCTCATAAGAAAATGCAAACTGCATATTAACCATTATTTTAACGCAGACAAGCAGTTTTTACATGCTTCACGACAATTGCGTGCAAATGAGTCCATATAGGCAAAATTGCTTTATTTTACAAAGGTAAGTCTATTTTCACTATAACATTCAGGTTTGGATCATTCTCTCATAAGAAAATGCAAACTGCATATTAACCATTATTTTAACGCTGACAAGCAGTTTTTACATGCTTTATGACAATTAGGGGCAAATGAGTCCCTATAGGCAAAGTTGCTTTATTTCATGAAGGTAAGTCTATTTACACTATAACATTCAGGTTTGGATCATTCTCTCATAAGAAAATGCAAACTGCATATTAACCATTATTTTAACGCATACAAGCAGTTTTTACATGCTTTATGACAATTAGGGGCAAATGAGTCCTAATAGGCAAAATTGCTTTATTTTACAAAGGTAAGTCTATTTACACTATAACATTCAGGTTTGGATCATCCTCTCATAAGAAAATGCAAACTGCATATTAACCATTATTTAAACGCAGACAAGCAGTTTTTACATGCTTTACGACAATTAGGTGCAAATGAGTCTTTATAGGCAAAATTGCTTTATTTCATGAGGGTAAGTCTATTTACACTATAACATTCAGGTTTGGATCATTCTCTCATAAGAAAATGCAAACTGCATATTAACCATTATTTTAACGCATACAAGCAGTTTTTACATGCTTTATGACAATTAGGGGCAAATGAGTCCTAATAGGCAAAATTGCTTTATTTCATGAAGGTAAGTCTATTTACACTATAACATTTAGGTTTGGATCATTCTCTCATAAGAAAATGCAAACTGCATATTAACCATTATTTTAACGCATACAAGCAGTTTTTACATGCTTTTTGACAATTAGGGGCAAATGAGTCTATATAGGCAAAATTTGATTTATTTTACAAAGGTAAGTTTACTTAAACTATTACATTCAGGTTTAGATCATTCTCTCATAAGAAAATGCAAACTGCATATTAACTATTATTTTAACGCATACAAGCAGTTTTTAGAAGCTTTATGACAATTAGGTGCAAATGAGTCCTTATAGGCAAAATTGCTTTATTTCATGAGGGTAAGTCTATATACACTATAAACATTCAGGTTTGGATCATTCTCTCATGAGAAAATGCAAACTGCATATTTACTATCATTTTAACGCATACAAGCAGTTTTTACATGCTTTATGACAATTAGGTGCAAACGAGTCTTTATAGACAAAATTGCTTTATTTTACAAAGGTAAGTCTATTTACACTATAACATTCAGGTTTGGATCATTCTCTCATAAGAAAATGCAAACTGCATATTAACCATTCTTTAAACGCAGACAAGCAGTTTTTACAATGCTTTATGACAATTAGGGGCAAATGAGTCCTAATAGGCAAAATTGCTTTATTTCATGAAGGTAAGTCTATTTACACTATAACATTTAGGTTTGGATCATTCTCTCATAAGAAAATGCAAACTGCATATTAACCATTATTTTAACGCAAACAAGCAGTTTTTACATGCTTCACGACAATTGCGTGCAAATAAGTCCTTATAGGCAAAATTGCTTTATTTTACAAAGGTAAGTCTATTTACTCTATACATTCAGGTTTGGATCATTCTCTCATAAGAAAATGGAAACTGCATATTAACCATAATTTTAAAGCATACAAGCAGTTTTTACATGCTTTATGACAATTAGGTGCAAATGAGTCCTTATAGGCAAAATTGCTTTATTTCATGAGGGTAAGTCTATTTACACTATAACATTCAGGTTTGGATCATTCTCTCATAAGAAAATGCAAACTGCATATTAACCATTATTTTAACGCATACAAGCAGTTTTTACATGCTTTATGACAATTAGGGGCAAATGAGTCCTTATAGGCAAAATTGCTTTATTTCATGAAGGTAAGTCTATTTACACTATAACATTTAGGTTTGGATCATTCTCTCATAAGAAAATGCAAACTGCATATTAACCATTATTTTAACGCAAACAAGCAGTTTTTACATGCTTGACGACAATTGCGTGCAAATAAGTCCTTATAGGCAAAATTACTTTATTTTACAAAGGTAGGTCTATTTACACTATACATTCAGGTATGGATCATTCTCTCATAAGAAAATGCAAACTGCATATTAACCATAATTTTAAAGCATACAAGCAGTTTTTACATGCTTTACGACAATTAGGTGCAAATGACTCTTTATAGGCAAAATTGCTTTATTTCATGAGGGTAAGTCTATTTACACTATAACATTCAGGTTTGGATCATTCTCTCATAAGAAAATTCAAACTACATAATTAACCATTATTTAAACGCAGACAAGCAGTTTTTACATGCTTTACCAAATTAGGTGCAAATGAGTCTTTATAGGCAAAATTGCTTTGTTTCATGAGTGTAAGTCTATTTACACTATAAAATTCAGGTTTGGATCATTCTCTCATAAGAAAATGCAAACTGCATATTAACCATTATTTTAACGCATACAAGCAGTTTTTACATGCTTTAAGACAATTAAGGGCAAATGAGTCTAGATAGGCAAAATTGCTTTATTTTACAAAGGTAAGTTTACTTAAACTATAACATTCAGGTTTAGATCATTCTCTCATAAGAAAATGCAAACTGCATATTAACTATTATTTTAACGCATACAAGCAGTTTTTACAAGCTTTATGACAATTAGGTGCAAATGAGTCCTTATAGGCAAAATTGCTTTATTTCATGAGGGTAAGTCTATTTACACTATAACATTTAGGTTTGGATTATTCTCTCATAAGAAAATGCAAACTGAATATTTACTATCATTTTAACGCATACAAGCAGTTTTTACATGCTTTATGACAATTAGGTGCAAATGAGTCTTTATAGGCAAAATTGCTTTATTTCATGAGGGTAAGTCTATTTACACTATAACATTCAGGTTTGGATCATTCTCTCATAAGTAAATGCAAACTGCATAATAACCATTATTTTAACGCAAACATGCGGTTTTTACATGCTTCACGACAATTGCGTGCAAATGAGTCCTTATAGGCAAAATTGCTTTATTTTACAAAGGTAAGTCTATTTACACTATAATATTTAGGTTTGGATCATTCTCTCATAAGAAAATGCAAACTGCATATTAACCATTATTTTAACGCATACAAGCAGTTTTTACATGCTTTATGGCAATTAGGGGCAAATGAGTCCTTATAGGCAAAATTGCTTTATTTCAATAAGGTAAGTCTATATAGACTATAACATTTAGGTTTGAATCATTCTCTCATAAGAAAATGCAAACTGCATATTAACCATTATTTTAACGCAGACAAGCAGTTTTTACATGCTTCACGACAATTGCGTGCAAATGAGTCCATATAGGCAAAATTGCTTTATTTTACAAAGGTAAGTCTATTTTCACTATAACATTCAGGTTTGGATCATTCTCTCATAAGAAAATGCAAACTGCATATTAACCATTATTTTAACGCTGACAAGCAGTTTTTACATGCTTTATGACAATTAGGGGCATATGAGTCTATATAGGCAAAATTGCTTTATTTTACAAAGGTAAGTCTATTTACACTATACATTCAGGTTTGGATCATTCTCTCATAAGAAAATGCAAACTGCATATTAACCATTATTTTAACGCATACAAGCAGTTTTTACATGCTTTATGATAATTAGGTGCAAATGAGTCCTTATAGGCAAAATTGCTTTATTTCATGAGGGTAAGTCTATTTACACTATACATTCAGGTTTGGATCATTCTCTCATAAGAAAATGCAAACTGCATATTAACCATTATTTTAACGCATACAAGCAGTTTTTACATGCTTTATGACAATTAGGGGCAAATGGGTCCTTATAGGCAAAATTGCTTTATTTCATGAAGGTTAGTCTATTTACACTATAACATTCAGGTTTGGATTATTCTCTCATAAGAAAATGCAAACTGCATATTAACCATTATTTTAACGCATACAAGCAGTTTTTACATGCTTTATGACAATTAGGGGCAAATGGGTCCTTATAGGCAAAATTGCTTTATTTCATGAAGGTTAGTCTATTTACACTATAACATTCAGGTTTGGATCATTCTCTCATAAGAAAATGCAAACTGCATATTAACCATTATTTTAACGCAGACAAGCAGTTTTTACATGCTTCACGACAATTGCGTGCAAATGAGTCCTTATAGGCAAAATTGCTTTATTTTACAAAGGTAAGTCTATTTTAACTATAACATTCAGGTTTGGATCATTCTCTCATAAGAAAATGCAAACTGCATATTAACTATTATTTTAACGCATACAAGCAGTTTTTACAAGCTTTATGACAATTAGGTGCAAATGAGTCCTTATAGGCAAAATTGCTTTATTTCATGAAGGTAAGTCTATTTACACTATAACATTTAGGTTTGGATCATTCTCTCATAAGAAAATGCAAACTGAATATTTACTATCATTTTAACGCATACAAGCAGTTTTTACATGCTTTATGACAATTAGGTGCAAATGAGTCTTTATAGGCAAAATTGCTTTATTTCATGAAGGTAAGTCTATTTACACTATAACATTCAGGTTTGGATCATTCTCTCATAAGTAAATGCAAACTGCATATTAACCATTATTTTAACGCAAACATGCGGTTTTTACATGCTTCACGACAATTGCGTGCAAATGAGTCCTTATAGGCAAAATTGCTTTATTTTACAAAGGTAAGTCTATTTACACTATAACATTTAGGTTTGGATCATTCTCTCATAAGAAAATGCAAACTGCATATTAACCATTATTTTAACGCATACAAGCAGTTTTTACATGCTTTATGGCAATTAGGGGCAAATGAGTCCTTATAGGCAAAATTGCTTTATTTCAATAAGGTAAGTCTATATAGACTATAACATTTAGGTTTGAATCATTCTCTCATAAGAAAATGCAAACTGCATATTAACCATTATTTTAACGCAGACAAGCAGTTTTTACATGCTTCACGACAATTGCGTGCAAATGAGTCCATATAGGCAAAATTGCTTTATTTTACAAAGGTAAGTCTATTTTCACTATAACATTCAGGTTTGGATCATTCTCTCATAAGAAAATGCAAACTGCATATTAACCATTATTTTAACGCTGACAAGCAGTTTTTACATGCTTTATGACAATTAGGGGCATATGAGTCCCTATAGGCAAAATTGCTTTATTTCATGAAGGTAAGTCTATTTACACTATAACATTTAGGTTTGAATCATTCTCTCATAAGAAAATGCAAACTGCATATTAACCATTATTTTAACGCAGACAAGCAGTTTTTACATGCTATATGACAATTAGGGGCAAACGAGTCTATATAGGCAAAATTGCTTTATTTTACAAAGGTAAGTCTATTTACACTATACATTCAGGTTTGGATCATTCTCTCATAATAAAATGCAAACTGCATATTAACCATTATTTTAACGCATACAAGCAGTTTTTACATGTTTTATGACAATTAGGGGCAAATGGGTCCTTATAGGCAAAATTGCTTTATTTCATTAAGGTTAGTCTATTTACACTATAACATTCAGGTTTGGATTATTCTCTCATAAGAAAATGCAAACTGCATATTAACCATTATTTTAACGCATACAAGCAGTTTTTACATGCTTTATGACAATTAGGGGCAAATGGGTCCTTATAGGCAAAATTGCTTTATTTCATGAAGGTTAGTCTATTTACACTATAACATTCAGGTTTGGATCATTCTCTCATAAGAAAATGCAAACTGCATATTAACCATTATTTTAACGCAGACAAGCAGTTTTTACATGCTTCACGACAATTGCGTGCAAATGAGTCCTTATAGGCAAAATTGCTTTATTTTACAAAGGTAAGTCTATTTTAACTATAACATTCAGGTTTGGATCATTCTCTCATAAGAAAATGCAAACTGCATATTATACATTATTTTAACGCATACAAGCAGTTTTTACATGCTTTATGACAATTAGGGGCAAATGAGTCCTTATAGGCAAAATTGCTTTATTTCATGAAGGTAAGTCTATTTACACTATTACATTCAGGTTTGGATCATTTTCTCATAAGAAAATGCAAACTGCATATTAACCATTATTTTAACGCAGACAAGCAGTTTTTACATGCTTCGCGACAATTGCGTGAAAATGAGTCCTTATAGGCAAAATTGCTTTATTTTACAAAGGTAAGTCTATTTACACTATAACATTCAGGTTTGGATCATTCTCTCATAAGAAAATGCAAACTGCATATTTACTATCATTTTAACGCATACAAGCAGTTTTTACATGCTTTTTGACAATTAGGTGCAAATGAGTCTTTATAGGCAAAATTGCTTTATTCCATGAGGGTAAGTCTATTTACACTATAACATTCAGGTTTGGATCATTCTCTCATAAGAAAATGCAAACTGCATATTAACCCTTATTTTAACGCATACAAGCAGTTTTTACATGCTTTATGACAATTAGGTGCAAATGAGTCTTTATAGGCAAAATTGCTTTATTTCATGAGGGTTAGTCTATTTACACTATACATTCAGGTTTTGATCATTCTCTCATAAGAAAATGCAAACTGCATATTAACCATTATTTTAACGCAGACAAGCAGTTTTTACATGCTTCACGACAATTGCGTGCAAATGAGTCCTTATAGGCAAAATTGCGTTATTTTACAAAGGTAAGTCTATTTTCACTATAACATTCAGGTTTGGATTATTCTCTCATAAGAAAATGCAAACTGCATATTAACCATTATTTTAACGCATACAAGCAGTTTTTACATGCTTTATGACAATTAGGGGCAAATGAGTCCTTATAGGCAAAATTGCTTTATTTCATTAAGGTAAGTCTATTTACACTATAACATTCAGGTTTAGATCATTCTCTCATAAGAAAATGCAAACTGCATATTAACCATTATTTTAACGCTGACAAGCAGTATTTACATGCTTTACGACAATTAGGTGCAAATGAGTCCTTATAGGCAAAAGTGCTTTATTTCATGAGGGTAAGTCTATTTACACTATAACATTCAGGTTTGGATCATTCTCTCATAAGAAAATGCAAACTGCATATTTACTATTATTTTCACGCAGCCAAGCAGTTTTTACATGCTTCACGACAATTGCGTGCAAATGAGTCCTTATAAACAAAATTGCTTTATTTTACAAAGGTAAGTCTATTTACACTATAACATTCAGGTTTGGATCATCCTTTCATAAGAAAATGCAAACTGCATATTAACCATTATTTAAACGCAGACAAGCAGTTTTTACATGCTTTACGACAATTAGGTGCAAATGAGTCTTTATAGGCAAAATTGCTTTATTTCATGAGGGTAAGTCTATTTACACTATAACATTCAGGTTTGGATCATTCTCTCATAAGAAAATGAAAACTGCATATTAACCATTATTTTAACGCATACAAGCAGTTTTTACATGTTTTATGACAATTAGGGGCAAATGAGTCTTAATAGGCAAAATTGCTTTATTTCATGAAGGTAAGTCTATTTACACTATAACATTTAGGTTTGGATCATTCTTTCATAAGAAAATGCAAACTGCATATTAACCATTATTTTAACGCATACAAGCAGTTTTTACATGCTTTATGACAATTAGGGGCAAATGAGTCTATATAGGCAAAATTTGATTTATTTTACAAAGGTAAGTTTACTTAAACTATTACATTCAGGTTTAGATCATTCTCTCATAAGAAAATGCAAACTGCATATTAACTATTATTTTAACGCATACAAGCAGTTTTTACAAGCTTTATGACAATTAGGTGCAAATGAGTCCTTATAGGCAAAATTGCTTTATTTCATGAGGGTAAGTCTATTTACACTATAAACATTCAGGTTTGGATCATTCTCTCATAAGAAAATGCAAACTGCATATTTACTATCATTTTAACGCATACAAGCAGTTTTTACATGCTTTATGACAATTAGGTGCAAATGAGTCTTTATAGACAAAATTGCTTTATTTTACAAAGGTAAGTCTATTTACACTATAACATTCAGGTTTGGATCATTCTCTCATAAGAAAATGCAAACTGCATATTAACCATTCTTTAAACGCAGACAAGCAGTTTTTACAATGCTTTATGACAATTAGGGGCAAATGAGTCCTAATAGGCAAAATTGCTTTATTTCATGAAGGTAAGTCTATTTACACTATAACATTTAGGTTTGGATCATTCTCTCATAAGAAAATGCAAACTGCATATTAACCATTATTTTAACGCAAACAAGCAGTTTTAACATGCTTCACGACAATTGCGTGCAAATAAGTCCTTATAGGCAAAATTGCTTTATTTTACAAAGGTAAGTCTATTTACACTATACATTCAGGTTTGGATCATTCTCTCATAAGAAAATGGAAACTGCATATTAACCATAATTTTAAAGCATACAAGCAGTTTTTACATGCTTTATGACAATTAGGTGCAAATGAGTCCTTATAGGCAAAATTGCTTTATTTCATGAGGGTAAGTCTATTTACACTATAACATTCAGGTTTGGATCATTCTCTCATAAGAAAATGCAAACTGCATATTAACCATTATTTTAACGCATACAAGCAGTTTTTACATGCTTTATGACAATTAGGGGCAAATGAGTCTATATAGGCAAAATTGCTTTATTTTACAAAGGTAAGTTTACTTAAACTATTACATTCAGGTTTAGATCATTCTCTCATAAGAAAATGCAAACTGCATATAAACTATTATTTTAACGCATACAAGCAGTTTTTACAAGCTTTATGACAATTAGGTGCAAATGAGTCCTTATAGGCAAAATTGCTTTATTTCATGAGGGTAAGTCTATTTACACTATAAACATTCAGGTTTGGATCATTCTCTCATAAGAAAATGCAAACTGCATATTTACTATCATTTTAACGCATACAAGCAGTTTTTACATGCTTTATGACAATTAGGTGCAAATGAGTCTTTATAGGCAAACTTGCTTTTCTTCATGAGGGTAAGTCTATTTACACTATAACATTCAGGTTTGGATCATTCTCTCACAAGAAAATGCAAACTGCATATTAAACATTGTTTTAACGCAGACAAGCAGTTTTTACATGCTTCACGACAATTGCGTGCAAATGAGTCCTTATAGGCAAAATTGCTTTATTTTACAAAGGTAAGTCTATTTTCACTATAACATTCAGGTTTGGATCATTCTCTTATAAGAAAATGCAAACTGCATTCTAACCATTATTTTAACGCTGACAAGCAGTTTTTACATGCTTTATGACAATTAGGGGCAAATGAGTCCCTATAGGCAAAATTGCTTTATTTCATGAAGGTAAGTCTATTTACACTATAACATTTAGGTTTGGATCATTCTCTCATAAGAAAATGCAAACTGCATATTAACCATTATTTTAACGCAGACAAGCAGTTTTTACATGCTTCACGACAATTGCGTGCAAATGAGTCCTTATAAGCAAAATTGCTTTATTTTACAAAGGTAAGTCTATTTACACTATAACATTCAGGTTTGGATCATTCTCTCATAAGAAAATGCAAACTGCATATTAACCATTATTTAAACGCAGACAAGCAGTTTTTACATGCTTTACGACAATTAGGTGCAAATGAGTCTTTATAGGCAAAATTGCTTTATTTCATGAAGGTAAGTCTATTTACACTATAACATTTAGGTTTGGATCATTCTCTCATAAGAAAATGCAAACTGCATATTAACCATTATTTTAACGCAAACAAGCAGTTTTTACATGCTTCACGACAATTGCGTGCAAATAAGTCCTTATAGGCAAAATTGCTTTATTTTACAAAGGTAAGTCTATTTACACTATACATTCAGGTTTGGATCATTCTCTCATAAGAAAATGGAAACTGCATATTAACCATAATTTTAAAGCATACAAGCAGTTTTTACATGCTTTATGACAATTAGGTGCAAATGAGTCCTTATAGGCAAAATTGCTTTATTTCATGAGGGTAAGTCTATTTACACTATAACATTCAGGTTTGAATCATTCTCTCATAAGAAAATGCAAACTGCATATTAACCATTATTTTAACGCATACAAGCAGTTTTTACATGCTTTATGACAATTAGGGGCAAATTGGTCCTTATAGGCAAAATTGCTTTATTTTATGAAGGTTAGTCTATTTACACTATAACATTCAGGTTTGGATTATTCTCTCATAAGAAAATGCAAACTGCATATTAACCATTATTTTAACGCAGACAAGCAGTTTTTACATGCTTTACGACAATTAGGTGCAAATGAGCCCTTATAGGCAAAATTGCTTTATTTCACAAAGGTAAGTTCACTTACACTATAACATTCAGGTTTGGATCATTCTCTCACAAGAAAATGCAAACTGCATATTAACTATTATTTTAACGCATACAAGCAGTTTTTACATGCTTTATGACAATTAGGTGCAAATGAGTCCTTATAGGCAAAATTGCTTTATTTCATGAGGGTAGGTCTATTTACACTATAACATTCAGGTTTGGATCATTCTGTCATAAGAAAATGCAAACTGAATATTGACTATCATTTTCACGCAGACAAGCAGTTTTTACATGGTTTACGACAATTAGGTGCAAATAAGTTTATAAAGGCAAAATTGTTTCATTTCACAAAGGTAAGTCTACTTTCACTATAACATTCAGGTTTGGATCATTCTCTCATAAGAAAATGCAAACTGCATATTAACCATTATTTTAACGCAGACAAGCAGTTTTTACATGCTTCACGACAATTGCGTGCAAATGAGTCCTTATAGGCAAAATTGCTTTATTTTACAAAGGTAAGTCTATTTACACTATAACATTAAGGTTTGGATCATTCTCTCATAAGAAAATGCAAACTGCATATTAACCATTATTTTAACGCATACAAGCAGTTTTTACATGCTTCACGACAATTGCGTGCAAATGAGTCCTTATAGGCAAAATTGCTTTATTTTACAAAGGTAAGTCTATTTACACTATAACATTCAGGTTTGGATCATTCTCTCATAAGAAAATGCAAACTGCATATTAACCATTATTTTAACGCATACAAGCAGTTTTTACATGCTTTATGACAATTAGGGGCAAATGAGTCTATATAGGCAAAATTTGATTTATTTTACAAAGGTAAGTTTACTTAAACTATTACATTCAGGTTTAGATCATTCTCTCATAAGAAAATGCAAACTGCATATTAACTATTATTTTAACGCATACAAGCAGTTTTTACAAGCTTTATGACAATTAGGTGCAAATGAGTCCTTATAGGCAAAATTGCTTTATTTCATGAGGGTAAGTCTATTTACACTATAAACATTCAGGTTTGGATCATTCTCTCATAAGAAAATGCAAACTGCATATTTACTATCATTTTAACGCATACAAGCAGTTTTTACATGCTTTATGACAATTAGGGGCAAATGAGTCTATATAGGCAAAATTGCTTTATTTTACAAAGGTAAGTTTACTTAAACTATTACATTCAGGTTTAGATCATTCTCTCATAAGAAAATGCAAACTGCATATTAACTATTATTTTAACGCATACAAGCAGTTTTTACAAGCTTTATGACAATTAGGTGCAAATGAGTCCTTATAGGCAAAATTGCTTTATTTCATGAAGGTTAGTCTATTTACACTATAACATTCAGGTTTGGATTATTCTCTCATAAGAAAATGCAAACTGCATATTAACCATTATTTTAACGCATACAAGCAGTTTTTACATGCTTTATGACAATTAGGGGCAAATGGGTCCTTATAGGCAAAATTGCTTTATTTCATGAAGGTTAGTCTATTTACACTATAACATTCAGGTTTGGATCTTTCTCTCATAAGAAAATGCAAACTGCATATTAACCATTATTTTAACGCAGACAAGCAGTTTTTACATGCTTCACGACAATTGCGTGCAAATGAGTCCTTATAGGCAAAATTGCTTTATTTTACAAAGGTAAGTCTATTTTAACTATAACATTCAGGTTTGGATCATTCTCTCATAAGAAAATGCAAACTGCATATTATACATTATTTTAACGCATACAAGCAGTTTTTACATGCTTTATGACAATTAGGGGCAAATGAGTCCTTATAGGCAAAATTGCTTTATTTCATGAAGGTAAGTCTATTTACACTATTACATTCAGGTTTGGATCATTTTCTCATAAGAAAATGCAAACTGCATATTAACCATTATTTTAACGCAGACAAGCAGTTTTTACATGCTTCACGACAATTGCGTGAAAATGAGTCTTTATAGGCAAAATTGCTTTATTTTACAAAGGTAAGTCTATTTACACTATAACATTCAGGTTTGGATCATTCTCTCATAAGAAAATGCAAACTGCATATTTACTATCATTTTAACGCATACAAGCAGTTTTTACATGCTTTTTGACAATTAGGTGCAAATGAGTCTTTATAGGCAAAATTGCTTTATTCCATGAGGGTAAGTCTATTTACACTATAACATTCAGGTTTGGATCATTCTCTCATAAGAAAATGCAAACTGCATATTAACCATTATTTTAACGCAGACAAGCAGTTTTTACATGCTTCACGACAATTGCGTGCAAATGAGTCCTTATAGGCAAAATTGCGTTATTTTACAAAGGTAAGTCTATTTTCACTATAACATTCAGGTTTGGATCATTCTCTCATAAGAAAATGCAAACTGCATATTAACCATTATTTTAACGCATACAAGCAGTTTTTACATGCTTTATGACAATTAGGGGCAAATGAGTCCTTATAGGCAAAATTGCTTTATTTCATTAAGGTAAGTCTATTTACACTATAACATTCAGGTTTAGATCATTCTCTCATAAGAAAATGCAAACTGCATATTAACCATTATTTTAACGCTGACAAGCAGTTTTTACATGCTTCACGACAATTGCGTGCAAATGAGTCCTTATAGGCAAAATTGCTTTATTTTACAAAGGTAAGTCTATTTACACTATAACATTCAGGTTTGGATCATTCTCTCATAAGAAAATGCAAACTGCATATTAACCATTATTTTAACGCATACAAGCAGTTTTTACATGCTTTATGACAATTAGGGGCAAATGAGTCTATATAGGCAAAATTTGATTTATTTTACAAAGGTAAGTTTACTTAAACTATTACATTCAGGTTTAGATCATTCTCTCATAAGAAAATGCAAACTGCATATTAACTATTATTTTAACGCATACAAGCAGTTTTTACAAGCTTTATGACAATTAGGTGCAAATGAGTCCTTATAGGCAAAATTGCTTTATTTCATGAGGGTAAGTCTATTTACACTATAAACATTCAGGTTTGGATCATTCTCTCATAAGAAAATGCAAACTGCATATTTACTATCATTTTAACACATACAAGCAGTTTTTACATGCTTTTTGACAATTAGGTGCAAATGAGTCTTTATAGACAAAATTGCTTTATTTTACAAAGGTAAGTCTATTTACACTATACATTCAGGTTTGGATCATTCTCTCATAAGAAAATGGAAACTGCATATTAACCATAATTTTAAAGCATACAAGCAGTTTTTACATGCTTAATGACAATTAGGTGCAAATGAGTCCTTATAGGCAAAATTGCTTTATTTCATGAGGGTAAGTCTATTTACACTATAACATTCAGGTTTGGATCATTCTCTCATAAGAAAATGCAAACTGCATATTAACCATTCTTTAAACGCTGACAAGCTGTTTTTACATGCTTTATGACAATTAGGGGCATATGAGTCCCTATAGGCAAAATTGCTTTATTTCATGAAGGTAAGTCTATTTACACTATAACATTTAGGTTTGAATCATTCTCTCATAAGAAAATGCAAACTGCATATTAACCATTATTTTAACGCAGACAAGCAGTTTTTACATGCTATATGACAATTAGGGGCAAACGAGTCTATATAGGCAAAATTGCTTTATTTTACAAAGGTAAGTCTATTTACACTATACATTCAGGTTTGGATCATTCTCTCATAAGAAAATGCAAACTGCATATTAACCATTATTTTAACGCATACAAGCAGTTTTTACATGCTTTATGATAATTAGGTGCAAATGAGTCCTTATAGGCAAAATTGCTTTATTTCATGAGGGTATGTCTATTTACACTATACATTCAGGTTTGGATCATTCTCTCATAAGAAAATGCAAACTGCATATTAACCATTATTTTAACGCATACAAGCAGTTTTTACATGCTTTATGACAATTAGGGGCAAATGGGTCCTTATAGGCAAAATTGCTTTATTTCATGAAGGTTAGTCTATTTACACTATAACATTCAGGTTTGGATTATTCTCTCATAAGAAAATGCAAACTGCATATTAACCATTATTTTAACGCATACAAGCAGTTTTTACATGCTTTATGACAATTAGGGGCAAATGGGTCCTTATAGGCAAAATTGCTTTATTTCATGAAGGTTAGTCTATTTACACTATAACATTCAGGTTTGGATCTTTCTCTCATAAGAAAATGCAAACTGCATATTAACCATTATTTTAACGCAGACAAGCAGTTTTTACATGCTTCACGACAATTGCGTGCAAATGAGTCCTTATAGGCAAAATTGCTTTATTTTACAAAGGTAAGTCTATTTTAACTATAACATTCAGGTTTGGATCATTCTCTCATAAGAAAATGCAAACTGCATATTATACATTATTTTAACGCATACAAGCAGTTTTTACATGCTTTATGACAATTAGGGGCAAATGAGTCCTTATAGGCAAAATTGCTTTATTTCATGAAGGTAAGTCTATTTACACTATTACATTCAGGTTTGGATCATTTTCTCATAAGAAAATGCAAACTGCATATTAACCATTATTTTAACGCAGACAAGCAGTTTTTACATGCTTCACGACAATTGCGTGAAAATGAGTCTTTATAGGCAAAATTGCTTTATTTTACAAAGGTAAGTCTATTTACACTATAACATTCAGGTTTGGATCATTCTCTCATAAGAAAATGCAAACTGCATATTTACTATCATTTTAACGCATACAAGCAGTTTTTACATGCTTTTTGACAATTAGGTGCAAATGAGTCTTTATAGGCAAAATTGCTTTATTCCATGAGGGTAAGTCTATTTACACTATAACATTCAGGGTTGGATCATTCTCTCATAAGAAAATGCAAACTGCATATTAACCATTATTTTAACGCAGACAAGCAGTTTTTACATGCTTCACGACAATTGCGTGCAAATGAGTCCTTATAGGCAAAATTGCGTTATTTTACAAAGGTAAGTCTATTTTCACTATAACATTCAGGTTTGGATCATTCTCTCATAAGAAAATGCAAACTGCATATTAACCATTATTTTAACGCATACAAGCAGTTTTTACATGCTTTATGACAATTAGGGGCAAATGAGTCCTTATAGGCAAAATTGCTTTATTTCATTAAGGTAAGTCTATTTACACTATAACATTCAGGTTTAGATCATTCTCTCATAAGAAAATGCAAACTGCATATTAACCATTATTTTAACGCTGACAAGCAGTTTTTACATGCTTCACGACAATTGCGTGCAAATGAGTCCTTATAGGCAAAATTGCTTTATTTTACAAAGGTAAGTCTATTTACACTATAACATTCAGGTTTGGATCATTCTCTCATAAGAAAATGCAAACTGCATATTAACCATTATTTTAACGCATACAAGCAGTTTTTACATGCTTTATGACAATTAGGGGCAAATGAGTCTATATAGGCAAAATTTGATTTATTTTACAAAGGTAAGTTTACTTAAACTATTACATTCAGGTTTAGATCATTCTCTCATAAGAAAATGCAAACTGCATATTAACTATTATTTTAACGCATACAAGCAGTTTTTACAAGCTTTATGACAATTAGGTGCAAATGAGTCCTTATAGGCAAAATTGCTTTATTTCATGAGGGTAAGTCTATTTACACTATAAACATTCAGGTTTGGATCATTCTCTCATAAGAAAATGCAAACTGCATATTTACTATCATTTTAACACATACAAGCAGTTTTTACATGCTTTTTGACAATTAGGTGCAAATGAGTCTTTATAGACAAAATTGCTTTATTTTACAAAGGTAAGTCTATTTACACTATACATTCAGGTTTGGATCATTCTCTCATAAGAAAATGGAAACTGCATATTAACCATAATTTTAAAGCATACAAGCAGTTTTTACATGCTTAATGACAATTAGGTGCAAATGAGTCCTTATAGGCAAAATTGCTTTATTTCATGAGGGTAAGTCTATTTACACTATAACATTCAGGTTTGGATCATTCTCTCATAAGAAAATGCAAACTGCATATTAACCATTCTTTAAACGCAGACAAGCAGTTTTTACAATGCTTTATGACAATTAGGGGCAAATGAGTCCTAATAGGCAAAATTGCTTTATTTCATGAAGGTAAGTCTATTTACACTATAACATTTAGGTTTGGATCATTCTCTCATAAGAAAATGCAAACTGCATATTAACCATTATTTTAACGGAAACAAGCAGTTTTTACATGCTTTACGACAATTGCGTGCAAATAAGTCCTTATAGGCAAAATTGCTTTATTTTACAAAGGTAAGTCTATTTACACTATACATTCAGGTTTGGATCATTCTCTCATAAGAAAATGGAAACTGCATATTAACCATAATTTTTAAGCATACAAGCAGTTTTTACATGCTTAATGACAATTAGGTGCAAATGAGTCCTTATAGGCAAAATTGCTTTATTTCATGAGGGTAAGTCTATTTACACTATAACATTCAGGTTTGGATCATTCTCTCATAAGAAAATGCAAACTGCATATTAACCATTATTTTAACGCATACCAGCAGTTTTTACATGCTTTATGACAATTAGGGGCAAATGAGTCTATATAGGCAAAATTGCTTTATTTTACAAAGGTAAGTTTACTTAAACTATTACATTCAGGTTTAGATCATTCTCTCATAAGAAAATGCAAACTGCATATTAACTATTATTTTAACGCATACAAGCAGTTTTTACAAGCTTTATGACAATTAGGTGCAAATGAGTCCTTATAGGCAAAATTGCTTTATTTCATGAGGGTAAGTCTATTTACACTATAAACATTCAGGTTTGGATCATTCTCTCATAAGAAAATGCAAACTGCATATTTACTATCATTTTAACGCATACAAGCAGTTTTTACATGCTTTATGACAATTAGGTGCAAATGAGTCTTTATAGGCAAAATTGCTTTATTTTACAAAGGTAAGTCTATTTACACTATAACATTCAGGTTTGGATCATTCTCTCATAAGAAAATGCAAACTGCATATTTACTATCATTTTAACGCATACAAGCAGTTTTTACATGCTTTTTGACAATTAGGTGCAAATGAGTCTTTATAGGCAAAATTGCTTTATTCCATGAGGGTAAGTCTATTTACACTATAACATTCAGGTTTGGATCATTCTCTCATAAGAAAATGCAAACTGCATATTAACCATTATTTTAACGCAGACAAGCAGTTTTTACATGCTTCACGACAATTGCGTGCAAATGAGTCCTTATAGGCAAAATTGCGTTATTTTACAAAGGTAAGTCTATTTTCACTATAACATTCAGGTTTGGATCATTCTCTCATAAGAAAATGCAAACTGCATATTAACCATTATTTTAACGCATACAAGCAGTTTTTACATGCTTTATGACAATTAGGGGCAAATGAGTCCTTATAGGCAAAATTGCTTTATTTCATTAAGGTAAGTCTATTTACACTATAACATTCAGGTTTAGATCATTCTCTCATAAGAAAATGCAAACTGCATATTAACCATTATTTTAACGCTGACAAGCAGTATTTACATGCTTTACGACAATTAGGTGCAAATGAGTCCTTATAGGCAAAAGTGCTTTATTTCATGAGGGTAAGTCTATTTACACTATAACATTCAGGTTTGGATCATTCTCTCATAAGAAAATGCAAACTGCATATTTACTATTATTTTCACGCAGCCAAGCAGTTTTTACATGCTTCACGACAATTGCGTGCAAATGAGTCCTTATAAACAAAATTGCTTTATTTTACAAAGGTAAGTCTATTTACACTATAACATTCAGGTTTGGATCATCCTCTCATAAGAAAATGCAAACTGCATATTAACCATTATTTAAACGCAGACAAGCAGTTTTTACATGCTTTACGACAATTAGGTGCAAATGAGTCTTTATAGGCAAAATTGCTTTATTTCATGAGGGTAAGTCTATTTACACTATAACATTCAGGTTTGGATCATTCTCTCATAAGAAAATGCAAACTGCATATTAACCATTATTTTAACGCATACAAGCAGTTTTTACATGCTTTATGACAATTAGGGGCAAATGAGTCTTAATAGGCAAAATTGCTTTATTTCATGAAGGTAAGTCTATTTACACTATAACATTTGGGTTTGGATCATTCTCTCATAAGAAAATGCAAACTGCATATTAACCATTATTTTAACGCATACAAGCAGTTTTTACATGCTTTATGACAATTAGGGGCAAATGAGTCTATATAGGCAAAATTTGATTTATTTTACAAAGGTAAGTTTACTTAAACTATTACATTCAGGTTTAGATCATTCTCTCATAAGAAAATGCAAACTGCATATTAACTATTATTTTAACGCATACAAGCAGTTTTTACAAGCTTTATGACAATTAGGTGCAAATGAGTCCTTATAGGCAAAATTGCTTTATTTCATGAGGGTAAGTCTATTTACACTATAAACACTCAGGTTTGGATCATTCTCTCATAAGAAAATGCAAACTGCATATTTACTATCATTTTAACGCATACAAGCAGTTTTTACATGCTTTATGACAATTAGGTGCAAATGAGTCTTTATAGACAAAATTGCTTTATTTTACAAAGGTAAGTCTATTTACACTATAACATTCAGGTTTGGATCATTCTCTCATAAGAAAATGCAAACTGCATATTAACCATTCTTTAAACGCAGACAAGCAGTTTTTACAATGCTTTATGACAATTAGGGGCAAATGAGTCCTAATAGGCAAAATTGCTTTATTTCATGAAGGTAAGTCTATTTACACTATAACATTTAGGTTTGGATCATTCTCTCATAAGAAAATGCAAACTGCATATTAACCATTATTTTAACGCAAACAAGCAGTTTTAACATGCTTCACGACAATTGCGTGCAAATAAGTCCTTATAGGCAAAATTGCTTTATTTTACAAAGGTAAGTCTATTTACACTATACATTTAGGTTTGGATCATTCTCTCATAAGAAAATGGAAACTGCATATTAACCATAATTTTAAAGCATACAAGCAGTTTTTACATGCTTTATGACAATTAGGTGCAAATGAGTCCTTATAGGCAAAATTGCTTTATTTCATGAGGGTAAGTCTATTTACACTATAACATTCAGGTTTGGATCATTCTCTCATAAGAAAATGCAAACTGCATATTAACCATTATTTTAACGCATACAAGCAGTTTTTACATGCTTTATGACAATTAGGGGCAAATGAGTCTATATAGGCAAAATTGCTTTATTTTACAAAGGTAAGTTTACTTAAACTATTACATTCAGGTTTAGATCATTCTCTCATAAGAAAATGCAAACTGCATATTAACTATTATTTTAACGCATACAAGCAGTTTTTACAAGCTTTATGACAATTAGGTGCAAATGAGTCCTTATAGGCAAAATTGCTTTATTTCATGAGGGTAAGTCTATTTACACTATAAACATTCAGGTTTGGATCATTCTCTCATAAGAAAATGCAAACTGCATATTTACTATCATTTTAACGCATACAAGCAGTTTTTACATGCTTTATGACAATTAGGTGCAAATGAGTCTTTATAGGCAAAATTGCTTTTCTTCATGAGGGTAAGTCTATTTACACTATAACATTCAGGTTTGGATCATTCTCTCACAAGAAAATGCAAACTGCATATTAAACATTATTTTAACGCAGACAAGCAGTTTTTACATGCTTCACGACAATTGCGTGCAAATGAGTCCTTATAGGCAAACTTGCTTTATTTAACAAAGGTAAGTCTATTTTCACTATAACATTCAGGTTTGGATCATTCTCTTATAAGAAAATGCAAACTGCATTCTAACCATTATTTTAACGCTGACAAGCAGTTTTTACATGCTTTATGACAATTAGGGGCAAATGAGTCCCTATAGGCAAAATTGCTTTATTTCATGAAGGTAAGTCTATTTACACTATAACATTTAGGTTTGGATCATTCTCTCATAAGAAAATGCAAACTGCATATTAACCATTATTTTAACGCAAACAAGCAGTTTTTACATGCTTCACGACAATTGCGTGCAAATAAGTCCTTATAGGCAAAATTGCTTTATTTTACAAAGGTAAGTCTATTTACACTATACATTCAGGTTTGGATCATTCTCTCATAAAAAAATGGAAACTGCATATTAACCATAATTTTAAAGCATACAAGCAGTTTTTACATGCTTTATGACAATTAGGTGCAAATGAGTCCTTATAGGCAAAATTGCTTTATTTCATGAGGGTAAGTCTATTTACACTATAACATTCAGGTTTGAAACATTCTCTCATAAGAAAATGCAAACTGCATATTAACCATTATTTTAACGCATACAAGCAGTTTTTACATGCTTTATGACAATTAGGGGCAAATTGGTCCTTATAGGCAAAATTGCTTTATTTTATGAAGGTTAGTCTATTTACACTATAACATTCAGGTTTGGATTATTCTCTCATAAGAAAATGCAAACTGCATATTAACCATTATTTTAACGCAGACAAGCAGTTTTTACATGCTTTACGACAATTAGGTGCAAATGAGCCCTTATAGGCAAAATTGCTTTATTTCACAAAGGTAAGTTCACTTACACTATAACATTCAGGTTTGGATCATTCTCTCACAAGAAAATGCAAACTGCATATTAACTATTATTTTAACGCATACAAGCAGTTTTTACATGCTTTATGACAATTAGGTGCAAATGAGCCCTTATAGGCAAAATTGCTTTATTTCATGAGGGTAGGTCTATTTACACTATAACATTCAGGTTTGGATCATTCTGTCATAAGAAAATGCAAACTGAATATTGACTATCATTTTCACGCAGACAAGCAGTTTTTACATGGTTTACGACAATTAGGTGCAAATAAGTTTATAAAGGCAAAATTGTTTCATTTCACAAAGGTAAGTCTACTTTCACTATAACATTCAGGTTTGGATCATTCTCTCATAAGAAAATGCAAACTGCATATTAACCATTATTTTAACGCAGACAAGCAGTTTTTACATGCTTCACGACAATTGCGTGCAAATGAGTCCTTATAGGCAAAATTGCTTTATTTTACAAAGGTAAGTCTATTTACACTATAACATTCAGGTTTGGATCATTCTCTCATAAGAAAATGCAAACTGCATATTAACCATTATTTTAACGCATACAAGCAGTTTTTACATGCTTTATGACAATTAGGGGCAAATGAGTCTATATAGGCAAAATTTGATTTATTTTACAAAGGTAAGTTTACTTAAACTATTACATTCAGGTTTAGATCATTCTCTCATAAGAAAATGCAAACTGCATATTAACTATTATTTTAACGCATACAAGCAGTTTTTACAAGCTTTATGACAATTAGGTGCAAATGAGTCCTTATAGGCAAAATTGCTTTATTTCATGAGGGTAAGTCTATTTACACTATAAACATTCAGGTTTGGATCATTCTCTCATAAGAAAATGCAAACTGCATATTTACTATCATTTTAACGCATACAAGCAGTTTTTACATGCTTTATGACAATTAGGTGCAAATGAGTCTTTATAGGCAAAATTGCTTTATTTCATGAGGGTTAGTCTATTTACACTATAACATTCAGGTTTGGATCATTTTCTCATAAGTAAATGCAAACTGCATATTAACCATTATTTTAACTAAGACATGCGGTTTTTACATGCTTCACGACAATTGCGTGCAAATGAGTCCTTATAGGCAAAATTGCTTTATTTTACAAAGGTAAGTCTATTTACACTATAACATTTAGGTTAGGATCATTCTCTCATAAGAAAATGCAAACTGCATATTAACCATTATTTTAACGCATACAAGCAGTTTTTACATGCTTTATGGCAATTAGGGGCAAATGAGTCCTTATAGGCAAAATTGCTTTATTTCAATAAGGTAAGTCTATATAGACTATAACATTCAGGTTTGGATCATTCTCTCATAAGAAAATGCAAACTGCATATTAACCAATATTTTAACGCTGACAAGCAGTTTTTACATGCTTTACGACAATTAGGTGCAAATGAGTCCTTATAGGCAAAAGTGCTTTATTTCAAGAGGGCAAGTCTATTTACACTATAACATTCAGGTTTGGATCATTCTCTCATTAGAAAATGCAAACTGCATATTAACCAATATTTTAACGCTGACAAGCAGTTTTTACATGCTTTACGACAATTAGGTGCAAATGAGTCCTTATAGGCAAAAGTGCTTTATTTCATGAGGGTAAGTCTATTTACACTATAACATTCAGGTTTGGATCTTTCTCTCATAAGAAAATGCAAACTGCATATTTACTATCATTATCACGCAGACAAGCAGTTTTCACATGTTTTACGACAATTAGGTGGAAATAAGTCCTTAAAGGCAAAATTGTTTTATTTCACAAAGGTAAGTCTACTTTCACTATAACATTCAGGTTTGGATCATTCTCTCATAAGAAAATGCAAACTGCATATTAACCATTATTTTAACGCAGACAAGCAGTTTTTACATGCTTCACGACAATTGCGTGCAAATGAGTCCTTATAGGCAAAATTGCTTTATTTCATGAGGGTAAGTCTATTTACACTATAAAATTCAGGTTTGGATCATTCTCTCATAAGAAAATGCAAACTGCAATTTAACCATTATTTTAACGCATACAAGCAGTTTTTACATGCTTTAAGACAATTAGGGGCAAATGAGTCTATATAGGCAAAATTGCTTTATTTTACAAAGGTAAGTTTACTTAAACTATAACATTCAGGTTTAGATCATTCTCTCATAAGAAAATGCAAACTGCATATTAACTATTATTTTAACGCATACAAGCAGTTTTTACAAGCTTTATAACAATAAGGTGCAAATGAGTCCTTATAGGCAAAATTGCTTTATTTCATGAGGGTAAGTCTATTTACACTATAACATTTAGGTTTGGATCATTCTCTCATAAGAAAATGCAAACTGCATATTTACTATCATTTTAACGCATACAAGCAGTTTTTACATGCTTCACGACAATTGCGTGCAAATGAGTCCTTATAGGCAAAATTGCTTTATTTTACAAAGGTAAGTCTATTTACACTATAACATTTACGTTTGGATCATTCTCCCATAAGAAAATGCAAACTGCATATTAACCATTATTTTAACGCATACAAGCAGTTTTTACATGCTTTATGACAATTAGGGGCAAATGAGTCCTTATAGGCAAAATTGCTTTATTTCATTAAGGTAAGTCTATTTAGACTATAACATTCAGGTTTGGATCATTCTCTCATAAGAAAATGCAAACTGCATATTAACCATTATTTTAACGCAGACAAGCAGTTTTTACATGCTTCACGACAATTGCGTGCAAATGAGTCCTTATAGGCAAAATTGCTTTATTTTACAAAGGTAAGTCTATTTACACTATAACATTCAGGTTTGGATCATTCTCTCATAAGAAAATGCAAACTGCATATTAACCATTATTTAAACGAAGACAAGCAGTTTTTACATGCTTTACGACAATTAGGTGGAAATAAGTCCTTAAAGGCAATATTGTTTTATTTCACAAAGGTAAGTCTACTTTCACTATAACATTCAGGTTTGGATCATTCTCTCATAAGAAAATGCAAACTGCATATTAACCATTATTTTAACGCAGACAAGCAGTTTTTACATGCTTTATGACAATTAGGGGCAAATGAGTCCTTATAGGCAAAATTGCTTTATTTTACAAAGGTAAGTTTACTTAAACTATAACATTCAGGTTTAGATCATTCTCTCATAAGAAAATGCAAACTGCATATTAACTATTATTTTAACGCATACAAGCAGTTTTTACAAGCTTTATGACAATTTGGTGCAAATGAGTCCTTATAGGCAAAATTGCTTTATTTCATGAGGGTAAGTCTATTTGCACTATAACATTCAGGTTTGGATCCCTCTCTCATAAGAAAATGCAAACTGCATATTTACTATCATTTTAACGCATACAAGCAGTTTTTACATGCTTTATGACAATTAGGTGCAAATGAGTCTTTATAGGCAAAATTGATTTATTTCATGAGGGTAAGTCTCTTTACACTATAACATTCAGGTTTGGATCATTCTCTCATAAGAAAATGCAAACTGCATATTTACTATCATTTTCACGCAGACAAGCAGTTTTTACATGCTTCACGACAACTGCGTGCAAATGAGTCCTTATAGGCAAATTGCTTTATTTTACAAAGGTTAGTCTATTTACACTATAACATTCAGGTTTGGATCATTCTCTCATAAGAAAATGCAAACTGCATATTAACCATTATTTAAACGAATACAAGCAGTTTTTACATGCTTTACGACAATTAGGTGGAAAAGGGTCCTTAAAGGCAAAATTGTTTTATTTCACAAAGGTAAGTCTACTTTCACTATAACATTCAGGTTTGGATCATTCTCTCATAAGAAAATGCAAACTGCATATTAACCATTATTTTAACGCTGACAAGCAGTTTTTATATGCTTTACGACAATTAGGTGCAAATGAGTCCTTATAGGCAAAAGTGCTTTATGTCATTAAGGTAAGTCTATTTAGATTATAACATTCAGGTTTGGATCATTCTCTCATAAGAAAATGCAAACTGCATATTAACCATTATTTTAACGCAGACAAGCAGTTTTTACATGTTTCACGACAATTGCGTGCAAATGAGTCCTTATAGGCAAAATTGCTTTATTTTTCAAAGATAAGTCTATTTACACTATAACATTCAGGTTTGGATCATTCTCTCATAAGAAAATGCAAACTGCATATTTACCATTATTTAAACGAAGACAAGCAGTTTTTACATGCTTTACGACAATTAGGTGGAAATAAGTCCTTAAAGGCAAAATTGTTTTATTTCACAAAGGTTAGTCTACTTTCACTATAACATTCAGGTTTGGATCATTCTCTCATAAGAAAATGCAAACTGCATATTAACCATTATTTTAACGCAGACAAGCAGTTTTTACATGCTTTATGACAATTAGGGGCAAATGAGTCCTTATAGGCAAAATTGCTTTATTTTACAAAGGTAAGTTTACTTAAACTATAACATTCAGGTTTAGATCATTCTCTCATAAGAAAATGCAAACTGCATATTAACTATTATTTTAACGCATACAAGCAGTTTTTACAAGCTTTATGACAATTTGGTGCAAATGAGTCCTTATAGGCAAAATTGCTTTATTTCATGAGGGTAAGTCTATTTGCACTATAACATTCAGGTTTGGATCCCTCTCTCATAAGAAAATGCAAACTGCATATTTACTATCATTTTAACGCATACAAGCAGTTTTTACATGCTTTATGACAATTAGGTGCAAATGAGTCTTTATAGGCAAAATTGATTTATTTCATGAGGGTAAGTCTCTTTACACTATAACATTCAGGTTAGGATCATTCTCTCATAAGAAAATGCAAACTGCATATTTACTATCATTTTCACGCAGACAAGCAGTTTTTACATGCTTCACGACAACTGCGTGCAAATGAGTCCTTATAGGCAAATTGCTTTATTTTACAAAGGTATGTCTATTTACACTATAACATTCAGGTTTGGATCATTCTCTCATAAGAAAATGCAAACTACATATTAACCATTATTTTAACGCAGACAAGCAGTTTTTACATGCTTTACTACAATTAGGTGCAAATGAGTCCTTATAGGCGAAATTGCTTTATGTCATGAGGGTAAGTTTATTTACACTATAACATTCAGGTTTGGATCATTCTCTCATAAGAAAATGCAAACTGCATATTAACTATTATTTTAACGCATACAAGCAGTTTTTACAAGCTTTATGACAATTAGGTGCAGATGAGTCCTTATAGGCAAAATTGCTTTATTTCATGAGGGTTAGTCTATTTACACTATAACATTTAGGTTTGGATCATTCTCTCATATGAAAATGCAAACTGCATATTTACTATCATTTTAACGCATACAAGCAGTTTTTACATGCTTTATGACAATTAGGTGCAAATGAGTCTTAATAGGCAAAATTGCTTTATTTTACAAAGGTAAGTCTATTTACACTATACATTCAGGTTTGGATCATTCTCTCATAAGAAAATGCAAACTGCATATTAACCATTATTTTAACGCATACAAGCAGTTTTTACATGCTTTATGATAATTAGGTGCAAATGAGTCCTTATAGGCAAAATTGCTTTATTTCATGAGGGTAAGTCTATTTACACTATACATTCAGGTTTGGATCATTCTCTCATAAGAAAATGCAAACTGCATATTAACCATTATTTTAACGCATACAAGCAGTTTTTACATGCTTTATGACAATTAGGGGCAAATGAGTCCTTATAGGCAAAATTGCTTTATTTCATGAAGGTTAGTCTATTTACACTATAACATTCAGGTTTGGATTATTCTCTCATAAGAAAATGCAAACTGCATATTAACCATTATTTTAACGCATACAAGCAGTTTTTACATGCTTTATGACAATTAGGGGCAAATGGGTCCTTATAGGCAAAATTGCTTTATTTCATGAAGGTTAGTCTATTTACACTATAACATTCAGGTTTGGATCATTCTCTCATAAGAAAATGCAAACTGCATATTAACCATTATTTTAACGCAGACAAGCAGTTTTTACATGCTTCAGGACAATTGCGTGCAAGTGAGTCCTTATAGGCAAAATTGCTTTATTTTACAAAGGTAAGTCTATTTTAACTATAACATTCAGGTTTGGATCATTCTCTCATAAGAAAATGCAAATTGCATATTATACATTTTTTTAACGCATACAAGCAGTTTTTACATGCTTTATGACAATTAGGGGCAAATGAGTCCTTATAGGCAAAATTGCTTTATTTCATGAAGGTAAGTCTATTTACACTATTACATTCAGGTTTGGATCATTTTCTCATAAGAAAATGCAAACTGCATATTAACCATTATTTTAACGCAGACAAGCAGTTTTTACATGCTTCACGACAATTGCGTGCAAATGAGTCCTTATAGTCAAAATTGCTTTATTTTACAAAGGTAAGTCTATTTACACTATAACATTCAGGTTTGGATCATTCTCTCATAAGAAAATGCAAACTGCATATTTACTATCATTTTAACGCATACAAGCAGTTTTTACATGCTTTATGACAATTAGGTGCAAATGAGTCTTTATAGGCAAAATTGCTTTATTCCATGAGGGTATGTCTATTTACACTATAACATTCAGGTTTGGATCATTCTCTCATAAGAAAATGCAAACTTCATATTAACCCTTATTTTAACGCATACAAGCAGTTTTTACATGCTTTATGACAATTAGGGGCAAATGAGTCATTATAGGCAAAATTGCTTTATTTTACAAAGGTAAGTTTACTTAAACTATAACATTCAGTTTTGGATCATTTTCTCATAAGAAAATGCAAACTGCATATTTACTATCATTTTAACGCATACAAGCAGTTTTTACATGCTTTATGACAATTAGGTGCAAATGAGTCTTTATAGGCAAAATTGCTTTATTTCATGAGGGTTAGTCTATTTACACTATACATTCAGGTTTTGATCATTCTCTCATAAGAAAATGCAAACTGCATATTAACCATTATTTTAACGCAGACAAGCAGTTTTTACATGCTTCACGACAATTGCGTGCAAATGAGTCCTTATAGGCAAAACTGCGTTATTTTACAAAGGTAAGTCTATTTTCACTATAACATTCAGGTTTGGATCATTCTCTCATAAGATAATGCAAACTGCATATTAACCATTATTTTAACGCATACAAGCAGTTTTTACATGCTTTATGACAATTAGGGGCAAATGAGTCCTTATAGGCAAAATTGCTTTATTTCATTAAGGTAAGTCTATTTACACTATAACATTCAGGTTTAGATCATTCTCTCATAAGAAAATGCAAACTGCATATTAACCATTATTTTAACGCTGACAAGCAGTATTTACATGCTTTACGACAATTAGGTGCAAATGAGTCCTTATAGGCAAAAGTGCTTTATTTCATGAGGGTAAGTCTATTTACACTATAACATTCAGGTTTGGATCATTCTCTCATAAGAAAATGCAAACTGCATATTTACTATCATTTTCACGCAGCCAAGCAGTTTTTACATGCTTCACGACAATTGCGTGCAAATGAGTCCTTATAAACAAAATTGCTTTATTTTACAAAGGTAAGAATATTTTCACTATAACATTTAGGTTTGGATCATTCTCTCATAAGAAAATGCAAACTGCATATTAACAATTATTTTAACGCATACAAGCAGTTTTTACATGCTTTATGACAATTAGGGGCAATTGAGTCCTTATAGGCAAAATTGCTTTATTTCATAAAGGTAAGTCTATTTACACTATAACATTCAGGTTTGGATCATTCTCTCATAAGAAAATGCAAACTGCATATTAACCATTATTTTAACGCTGACAAGCAGTATTTACATGCTTTACGACAATTAGGTGCAAATGAGTCCTTTTAGGCAAAAGTGCTTTATTTCATGAGGGTAAGTCTATTTACACTATAACATTCAGGTTTGGATCATTCTCTCCTAAGAAAATGCAAACTGCACATTTACTATCATTTTCACGCAGACAAGCAGTTTTCACATGTTTTACGACAATTAGGTGGAAATAAGTCCTTAAAGGCAAAATTGTTTTATTTCACAAAGGTAAGTCTACTTTCACTATAAAATTCAGGTTTGGATCATTCTCTCATAAGAAAATGCAAACTGCATATTAACCATTATTTTAACGCAGACAAGCAGTTTTTACATGCTTCACGACAATTGCGTGCAAATGAGTCCTTATAGGCAAAATTGCTTTATTTTACAAAGGTAAGTCTATTTACACTATAACATTCAGGTTTGGATCATTCTCTCATAAGAAAATGCAAACTGCATATTGACCATTATTTTAACGCATACAAGCAGTTCTTACATGCTTTATGACAATTAGGGGCAAATGAGTCCTTATAGGCAAAATTGCTTTATTTCATGAAAGGTAAGTCTATTTACACGGTAACATTCAGGTTTGGATCTTTATATCATAAGAAAATGCAAACTGCATATAAACCATTATTTAAACGCAGACAAGCAGTTTTTACATGCTTTACGACAATTAGGTGCAAATGAGTCTTTATAGGCAAAATTGCTTTATTTCATGAGGGTAAGTCTATTTACACTATAACATTCAGGTTTGGATCATTCTCTCATAAGAAAATGCAAGCTGCATATTAACTATTATTTTAACGCTTACAAGCAGTTTTTACAAGCTTTGTGACAATTAGGTGCAGATGAGTCCTTATAAGCAAAATTGCTTTATTTCATGAGGGTTAGTCTATTTACACTATAACATTTAGGTTTGGATCATTCTCTCATAAGAAAATGCAAACTGCATATTAACCATTATTTTAACGCATACAAGCAGTTTTTACATGCTTTATGACAATTAGGTGCAAATGAGTCATTATAGGCAAAATGCTTTATTTTAAGAGAGTAAGTCTATTTACACTATACATTCAGGTTGGATCATTCTCTCATAAGAAAATGCAAACTGCATATTAACCATTATTTTATCGCATACAAGCAGTTTTTACATGCTTTATGACAATTAAGGGCAAATGGGTCCTTATAGGCAAAATTGCTTTATTTCATGAAGGTTAGTCTATTTACACTATAACATTCAGGTTTGGATCATTCTCTCATAAGAAAATGCAAACTGCATATTAACCATTATTTTAACGCAGACAAGCAGTTTTTACATGCTTTATGACAATTAGGTGCAAATGAGTCCTTATAGGCAAAAGTGCTTTATTTCATGAGGGTAAGTCTATTTACACTATAACATTCAGGTTTGGATCATTCTCTCATAAGAAAATGCAAACTGCATATTTACTATCATTTTCACGCAGCCAAGCAGTTTTTACATGCTTCACGACAATTGCGTGCAAATGAGTCCTTATAAACAAAATTGCTTTATTTTACAAAGGTAAGAATATTTTCACTATAACATTTAGGTTTGGATCATTCTCTCATAAGAAAATGCAAACTGCATATTAACAATTATTTTAACGCATACAAGCAGTTTTTACATGCTTTATGACAATTAGGGGCAATTGAGTCCTTATAGGCAAAATTGCTTTACTTCATAAAGGTAAGTCTATTTACACTATAACATTCAGGTTTGGATCATTCTCTCATAAGAAAATGCAAACTGCATATTAACCATTATTTTAACGCTGACAAGCAGTTTTTACATGCTTTACGACAATTAGGTGCAAATGAGTCCTTTTAGGCAAAAGTGCTTTATTTCATGAGGGTAAGTCTATTTACACTATAACATTCAGGTTTGGATCATTCTCTCCTAAGAAAATGAAAACTGCACATTTACTATCATTTTCACGCAGACAAGCAGTTTTCACATGTTTTACGACAATTAGGTGGAAATAAGTCCTTAAAGGCAAAATTGTTTTATTTCACAAAGGTAAGTCTACTTTCACTATAAAATTCAGGTTTGGATCATTCTCTCATAAGAAAATGCAAACTGCATATTAACCATTATTTTAACGCAGACAAGCAGTTTTTACATGCTTCACGACAATTGCGTGCAAATGAGTCCTTATAGGCAAAATTGCTTTATTTTACAAAGGTAAGTCTATTTACACTATAACATTCAGGTTTGGATCATTCTCTCATAAGAAAATGCAAACTGCATATTGACCATTATTTTAACGCATACAAGCAGTTCTTACATGCTTTATGACAATTAGGGGCAAATGAGTCCTTATAGGCAAAATTGCTTTATTTCATGAAAGGTAAGTCTATTTACACGGTAACATTCAGGTTTGGATCTTTATATCATAAGAAAATGCAAACTGCATATAAACCATTATTTAAACGCAGACAAGCAGTTTTTACATGCTTTACGACAATTAGGTGCAAATGAGTCTTTATAGGCAAAATTGCTTTATTTCATGAGGGTAAGTCTATTTACACTATAACATTCAGGTTTGGATCATTCTCTCATAAGAAAATGCAAGCTGCATATTAACTATTATTTTAACGCTTACAAGCAGTTTTTACAAGCTTTGTGACAATTAGGTGCAGATGAGTCCTTATAGGCAAAATTGCTTTATTTCATGAAGGTTAGTCTATTTACACTATAACATTCAGGTTTGGATCATTCTCTCATAAGAAAATGCAAACTGCATATTAACCATTATTTTAACGCAGACAAGCAGTTTTTACATGCTTTATGACAATTAGGTGCAAATGAGTCATTATAGGCAAAATTGCTTTATTTTAAGAGAGTAAGTCTATTTACACTATACATTCAGGTTGGATCATTCTCTCATAAGAAAATGCAAACTGCATATTAACCATTATTTTAACGCATATAAGCAGTTTTTACATGCTTAATGACAATTAGGGGCAAATGAGTCCTTATAGGCAAAATTGCTTTATTTCATGAAGGTAAGTCTATTTACACTATTACATTCAGGTTTGGATCATTTTCTCATAAGAAAATGCAAACTGCATATTAACCCATTATTTTAACGCAGACAAGCAGTTTTTACATGCTTCACGACAATTGCGTGCAAATGAGTCCTTATAGGCAAAATTGCTTTATTTTACAAAGGTAAGTCTATTTACACTATAACATTCAGGTTTGGATCATTCTCTCATAAGAAAATGCAAACTGCATATTTACTATCATTTTAACGCATACAAGCAGTTTTTATATGCTTTATGACAATTAGGTGCAAATGAGTCTTTATAGGCAAAATTGCTTTATTCCATGAGGGTAAGTCTATTTACACTATAACATTCAGGTTTGGATCATTCTCTCATAAGAAAATGCAAACTTCATATTAACCCTTATTTTAACGCATACAAGCAGTTTTTACATGCTTTATGACAATTAGGGGCAAATGAGTCCTTATAGGCAAAATTGCTTTATTTTACAAAGGTAAGTTTACTTAAACTATAACAGTCAGGTTTAGATCATTCTCTCATAAGAAAATGCAAACTGCATATTAACTATTATTTTAACGCATACAAGCAGTTTTTACAAGCTTTATGACAATTAGGTGCAAATGAGTCCTTATAGGCAAAATTGCTTTATTTCATGAGGGTAAGTTTATTTACACTATAACATTTAGGTTTGGATCATTTTCTCATAAGAAAATGCAAACTGCATATTTACTATCATTTTAACGCATACAAGCAGTTTTTACATGCTTTATGACAATTAGGTGCAAATGAGTCTTTATAGGCAAAATTGCTTTATTTCATGAGGGTTAGTCTATTTACACTATACATTCAGGTTTTGATCATTCTCTCATAAGAAAATGCAAACTGCATATTAACCATTATTTTAACGCAGACAAGCAGTTTTTACATGCTTCACGACAATTGCGTGCAAATAAGTCCTTATAGGCAAAATTGCGTTATTTTACAAAGGTAAGTCTATTTTCACTATAACATTCAGGTTTGGATCATTCTCTCATAAGATAATGCAAACTGCATATTAACCATTATTTTAACGCATACAAGCAGTTTTTACATGCTTTATGACAATTAGGGGCAAATGAGTCCTTATAGGCAAAATTGCTTTATTTCATTAAGGTAAGTCTATTTACACTATAACATTCAGGTTTAGATCATTCTCTCATAAGAAAATGCAAACTGCATATTTACTATCATTTTCACGCAGCCAAGCAGTTTTTACATGCTTCACGACAATTGCGTGCAAATGAGTCCTTATAAACAAAATTGCTTTATTTTACAAAGGTAAGAATATTTTCACTATAACATTTAGGTTTGGATCATTCTCTCATAAGAAAATGCAAACTGCATATTAACAATTATTTTAACGCATACAAGCAGTTTTTACATGCTTTATGACAATTAGGGGCAATTGAGTCCTTATAGGCAAAATTGCTTTATTTCATAAAGGTAAGTCTATTTACACTATAACATTCAGGTTTGGATCATTCTCTCATAAGAAAATGCAAACTGCATATTAACCATTATTTTAACGCTGACAAGCAGTTTTTACATGCTTTACGACAATTAGGTGCAAATGAGTCCTTTTAGGCAAAAGTGCTTTATTTCATGAGGGTAAGTCTATTTACACTATAACATTCAGGTTTGGATCATTCTCTCCTAAGAAAATGCAAACTGCACATTTACTATCATTTTCACGCAGACAAGCAGTTTTCACATGTTTTACGACAATTAGGTGGAAATAAGTCCTTAAAGGCAAAATTGTTTTATTTCACAAAGGTAAGTCTACTTTCACTATAAAATTCAGGTTTGGATCATTCTCTCATAAGAAAATGCAAACTGCATATTAACCTTTATTTTAACGCAGACAAGCAGTTTTTACATGCTTCACGACAATTACGTGCAAATGAGTCCTTATAGGCAAAATTGCTTTATTTTACAAAGGTAAGTCTATTTACACTATAACATTCAGGTTTGGATCATTCTCTCATAAGAAAATGCAAACTGCATATTGACCATTGTTTTAACGCATACAAGCAGTTCTTACATGCTTTATGACAATTAGGGGCAAATGAGTCCTTATAGGCAAAATTGCTTTATTTCATGAAAGGTAAGTCTATTTACACGGTAACATTCAGGTTTGGATCTTTATATCATAAGAAAATGCAAACTGCATATAAACCATTATTTAAACGCAGACAAGCAGTTTTTACATGCTTTACGACAATTAGGTGCAAATGAGTCTTTATAGGCAAAATTGCTTTATTTCATGAGGGTAAGTCTATTTACACTATAACATTCAGGTTTGGATCATTCTCTCATAAGAAAATGCAAACTGCATATTAACTATTATTTTAACGCTTACAAGCAGTTTTTACAAGCTTTGTGACAATTAGGTGCAGATGAGTCCTTATAAGCAAAATTGCTTTATTTCATGAGGGTTAGTCTATTTACACTATAAACATTCAGGTTTGGATCATTCTCTCATAAGAAAATGCAAACTGCATATTTACTATCATTTTAACGCATACAAGCAGTTTTTACAAGCTTTATGACAATTAGGTGCAAATGAGTCCTTATAGGCAAAATTGCTTTATTTCATGAGGGTAAGTCTATTTACACTATAAACATTCAGGTTTGGATCATTCTCTCATAAGAAAATGCAAACTGCATATTTACTATCATTTTAACGCATACAAGCAGTTTTTACATGCTTTATGACAATTAGGTGCAAATGAGTCTTTATAGGCAAAATTGCTTTATTTCATGAGGGTAAGTCTATTTACACTATAACATTCAGGTTTGGATCATTTTCTCATAAGTAAATGCAAACTGCATATTAACCATTATTTTAACTAAGACATGCGGTTTTTACATGCTTCACGACAATTGCGTGCAAATGAGTCCTTATAGGCAAAATTGCTTTATTTTACAAAGGTAAGTCTATTTACACTATAACATTTAGGTTAGGATCATTCTCTCATAAGAAAATGCAAACTGCATATTAACCATTATTTTAACGCATACAAGCAGTTTTTACATGCTTTATGGCAATTAGGGGCAAATGAGTCCTTATAGGCAAAATTGCTTTATTTCAATAAGGTAAGTCTATATAGACTATAACATTCAGGTTTGGATCATTCTCTCATAAGAAAATGCAAACTGCATATTAACCAATATTTTAACGCTGACAAGCAGTTTTTACATGCTTTACGACAATTAGGTGCAAATGAGTCCTTATAGGCAAAAGTGCTTTATTTCAAGAGGGTAAGTCTATTTACACTATAACATTCAGGTTTGGATCATTCTCTCATTAGAAAATGCAAACTGCATATTAACCAATATTTTAACGCTGACAAGCAGTTTTTACATGCTTTACGACAATTAGGTGCAAATGAGTCCTTATAGGCAAAAGTGCTTTATTTCATGAGGGTAAGTCTATTTACACTATAACATTCAGGTTTGGATCTTTCTCTCATAAGAAAATGCAAACTGCATATTTACTATCATTATCACGCAGACAAGCAGTTTTCACATGTTTTACGACAATTAGGTGGAAATAAGTCCTTAAAGGCAAAATTGTTTTATTTCACAAAGGTAAGTCTACTTTCACTATAACATTCAGGTTTGGATCATTCTCTCATAAGAAAATGCAAACTGCATATTAACCATTATTTTAACGCAGACAAGCAGTTTTTACATGCTTCACGACAATTGCGTGCAAATGAGTCCTTATAGGCAAAATTGCTTTATTTCATGAGGGTAAGTCTATTTACACTATAAAATTCAGGTTTGGATCATTCTCTCATAAGAAAATGCAAACTGCAATTTAACCATTATTTTAACGCATACAAGCAGTTTTTACATGCTTTAAGACAATTAGGGGCAAATGAGTCTATATAGGCAAAATTGCTTTATTTTACAAAGGTAAGTTTACTTAAACTATAACATTCAGGTTTAGATCATTCTCTCATAAGAAAATGCAAACTGCATATTAACTATTATTTTAACGCATACAAGCAGTTTTTACAAGCTTTATGACAATAAGGTGCAAATGAGTCCTTATAGGCAAAATTGCTTTATTTCATGAGGGTAAGTCTATTTACACTATAACATTTAGGTTTGGATCATTCTCTCATAAGAAAATGCAAACTGCATATTTACTATCATTTTAACGCATACAAGCAGTTTTTACATGCTTCACGACAATTGCGTGCAAATGAGTCCTTATAGGCAAAATTGCTTTATTTTACAAAGGTAAGTCTATTTACACTATAACATTTACGTTTGGATCATTCTCCCATAAGAAAATGCAAACTGCATATTAACCATTATTTTAACGCATACAAGCAGTTTTTACATGCTTTATGACAATTAGGGGCAAATGAGTCCTTATAGGCAAAATTGCTTTATTTCATTAAGGTAAGTCTATTTAGACTATAACATTCAGGTTTGGATCATTCTCTCATAAGAAAATGCAAACTGCATATTAACCATTATTTTAACGCAGACAAGCAGTTTTTACATGCTTCACGACAATTGCGTGCAAATGAGTCCTTATAGACAAAATTGCTTTATTTTACAAAGGTAAGTCTATTTACACTATAACATTCAGGTTTGGATCATTCTCTCATAAGAAAATGCAAACTGCATATTAACCATTATTTAAACGAAGACAAGCAGTTTTTACATGCTTTACGACAATTAGGTGGAAATAAGTCCTTAAAGGCAATATTGTTTTATTTCACAAAGGTAAGTCTACTTTCACTATAACATTCAGGTTTGGATCATTCTCTCATAAGAAAATGCAAACTGCATATTAACCATTATTTTAACGCAGACAAGCAGTTTTTACATGCTTTATGACAATTAGGGGCAAATGAGTCCTTATAGGCAAAATTGCTTTATTTTACAAAGGTAAGTTTACTTAAACTATAACATTCAGGTTTAGATCATTCTCTCATAAGAAAATGCAAACTGCATATTAACTATTATTTTAACGCATACAAGCAGTTTTTACAAGCTTTATGACAATTTGGTGCAAATGAGTCCTTATAGGCAAAATTGCTTTATTTCATGAGGGTAAGTCTATTTGCACTATAACATTCAGGTTTGGATCCCTCTCTCATAAGAAAATGCAAACTGCATATTTACTATCATTTTAACGCATACAAGCAGTTTTTACATGCTTTATGACAATTAGGTGCAAATGAGTCTTTATAGGCAAAATTGATTTATTTCATGAGGGTAAGTCTCTTTACACTATAACATTCAGGTTTGGATCATTCTCTCATAAGAAAATGCAAACTGCATATTTACTATCATTTTCACGCAGACAAGCAGTTTTTACATGCTTCACGACAACTGCGTGCAAATGAGTCCTTATAGGCAAATTGCTTTATTTTACAAAGGTTAGTCTATTTACACTATAACATTCAGGTTTGGATCATTCTCTCATAAGAAAATGCAAACTGCATATTAACCATTATTTAAACGAATACAAGCAGTTTTTACATGCTTTACGACAATTAGGTGGAAAAGGGTCCTTAAAGGCAAAATTGTTTTATTTCACAAAGGTAAGTCTACTTTCACTATAACATTCAGGTTTGGATCATTCTCTCATAAGAAAATGCAAACTGCATATTAACCATTATTTTAACGCTGACAAGCAGTTTTTATATGCTTTAGGTACGACAATTAGGTGCAAATGAGTCCTTATAGGCAAAAGTGCTTTATGTCATTAAGGTAAGTCTATTTAGATTATAACATTCAGGTTTGGATCATTCTCTCATAAGAAAATGCAAACTGCATATTAACCATTATTTTAACGCAGACAAGCAGTTTTTACATGTTTCACGACAATTGCGTGCAAATGAGTCCTTATAGGCAAAATTGCTTTATTTTTCAAAGATAAGTCTATTTACACTATAACATTCAGGTTTGGATCATTCTCTCATAAGAAAATGCAAACTGCATATTTACCATTATTTAAACGAAGACAAGCAGTTTTTACATGCTTTACGACAATTAGGTGGAAATAAGTCCTTAAAGGCAAAATTGTTTTATTTCACAAAGGTTAGTCTACTTTCACTATAACATTCAGGTTTGGATCATTCTCTCATAAGAAAATGCAAACTGCATATTAACCATTATTTTAACGCAGACAAGCAGTTTTTACATGCTTTATGACAATTAGGGGCAAATGAGTCCTTATAGGCAAAATTGCTTTATTTTACAAAGGTAAGTTTACTTAAACTATAACATTCAGGTTTAGATCATTCTCTCATAAGAAAATGCAAACTGCATATTAACTATTATTTTAACGCATACAAGCAGTTTTTACAAGCTTTATGACAATTTGGTGCAAATGAGTCCTTATAGGCAAAATTGCTTTATTTCATGAGGGTAAGTCTATTTGCACTATAACATTCAGGTTTGGATCCCTCTCTCATAAGAAAATGCAAACTGCATATTTACTATCATTTTAACGCATACAAGCAGTTTTTACATGCTTTATGACAATTAGGTGCAAATGAGTCTTTATAGGCAAAATTGATTTATTTCATGAGGGTAAGTCTCTTTACACTATAACATTCAGGTTAGGATCATTCTCTCATAAGAAAATGCAAACTGCATATTTACTATCATTTTCACGCAGACAAGCAGTTTTTACATGCTTCACGACAACTGCGTGCAAATGAGTCCTTATAGGCAAATTGCTTTATTTTACAAAGGTATGTCTATTTACACTATAACATTCAGGTTTGGATCATTCTCTCATAAGAAAATGCAAACTACATATTAACCATTATTTTAACGCAGACAAGCAGTTTTTACATGCTTTACTACAATTAGGTGCAAATGAGTCCTTATAGGCGAAATTGCTTTATGTCATGAGGGTAAGTTTATTTACACTATAACATTCAGGTTTGGATCATTCTCTCATAAGAAAATGCAAACTGCATATTAACTATTATTTTAACGCATACAAGCAGTTTTTACAAGCTTTATGACAATTAGGTGCAGATGAGTCCTTATAGGCAAAATTGCTTTATTTCATGAGGGTTAGTCTATTTACACTATAACATTTAGGTTTGGATCATTCTCTCATATGAAAATGCAAACTGCATATTTACTATCATTTTAACGCATACAAGCAGTTTTTACATGCTTTATGACAATTAGGTGCAAATGAGTCTTAATAGGCAAAATTGCTTTATTTTACAAAGGTAAGTCTATTTACACTATACATTCGGGTTTGGATCATTCTCTCATAAGAAAATGCAAACTGCATATTAACCATTATTTTAACGCATACAAGCAGTTTTTACATGCTTTATGATAATTAGGTGCAAATGAGTCCTTATAGGCAAAATTGCTTTATTTCATGAGGGTAAGTCTATTTACACTATACATTCAGGTTTGGATCATTCTCTCATAAGAAAATGCAAACTGCATATTAACCATTATTTTAACGCATACAAGCAGTTTTTACATGCTTTATGACAATTAGGGGCAAATGAGTCCTTATAGGCAAAATTGCTTTATTTCATGAAGGTTAGTCTATTTACACTATAACATTCAGGTTTGGATTATTCTCTCATAAGAAAATGCAAACTGCATATTAACCATTATTTTAACGCATACAAGCAGTTTTTACATGCTTTATGACAATTAGGGGCAAATGGGTCCTTATAGGCAAAATTGCTTTATTTCATGAAGGTTAGTCTATTTACACTATAACATTCAGGTTTGGATCATTCTCTCATAAGAAAATGCAAACTGCATATTAACCATTATTTTAACGCAGACAAGCAGTTTTTACATGCTTCAGGACAATTGCGTGCAAGTGAGTCCTTATAGGCAAAATTGCTTTATTTTACAAAGGTAAGTCTATTTTAACTATAACATTCAGGTTTGGATCATTCTCTCATAAGAAAATGCAAATTGCATATTATACATTTCTTTAACGCATACAAGCAGTTTTTACATGCTTTATGACAATTAGGGGCAAATGAGTCCTTATAGGCAAAATTGCTTTATTTCATGAAGGTAAGTCTATTTACACTATTACATTCAGGTTTGGATCATTTTCTCATAAGAAAATGCAAACTGCATATTAACCATTATTTTAACGCAGACAAGCAGTTTTTACATGCTTCACGACAATTGCGTGCAAATGAGTCCTTATAGTCAAAATTGCTTTATTTTACAAAGGTAAGTCTATTTACACTATAACATTCAGGTTTGGATCATTCTCTCATAAGAAAATGCAAACTGCATATTTACTATCATTTTAACGCATACAAGCAGTTTTTACATGCTTTATGACAATTAGGTGCAAATGAGTCTTTATAGGCAAAATTGCTTTATTCCATGAGGGTATGTCTATTTACACTATAACATTCAGGTTTGGATCATTCTCTCATAAGAAAATGCAAACTTCATATTAACCCTTATTTTAACGCATACAAGCAGTTTTTACATGCTTTATGACAATTAGGGGCAAATGAGTCCTTATAGGCAAAATTGCTTTATTTTACAAAGGTAAGTTTACTTAAACTATAACATTCAGTTTTGGATCATTTTCTCATAAGAAAATGCAAACTGCATATTTACTATCATTTTAACGCATACAAGCAGTTTTTACATGCTTTATGACAATTAGGTGCAAATGAGTCTTTATAGGCAAAATTGCTTTATTTCATGAGGGTTAGTCTATTTACACTATACATTCAGGTTTTGATCATTCTCTCATAAGAAAATGCAAACTGCATATTAACCATTATTTTAACGCAGACAAGCAGTTTTTACATGCTTCACGACAATTGCGTGCAAATGAGTCCTTATAGGCAAAACTGCGTTATTTTACAAAGGTAAGTCTATTTTCACTATAACATTCAGGTTTGGATCATTCTCTCATAAGATAATGCAAACTGCATATTAACCATTATTTTAACGCATACAAGCAGTTTTTACATGCTTTATGACAATTAGGGGCAAATGAGTCCTTATAGGCAAAATTGCTTTATTTCATTAAGGTAAGTCTATTTACACTATAACATTCAGGTTTAGATCATTCTCTCATAAGAAAATGCAAACTGCATATTAACCATTATTTTAACGCTGACAAGCAGTATTTACATGCTTTACGACAATTAGGTGCAAATGAGTCCTTATAGGCAAAAGTGCTTTATTTCATGAGGGTAAGTCTATTTACACTATAACATTCAGGTTTGGATCATTCTCTCATAAGAAAATGCAAACTGCATATTTACTATCATTTTCACGCAGCCAAGCAGTTTTTACATGCTTCACGACAATTGCGTGCAAATGAGTCCTTATAAACAAAATTGCTTTATTTTACAAAGGTAAGAATATTTTCACTATAACATTTAGGTTTGGATCATTCTCTCATAAGAAAATGCAAACTGCATATTAACAATTATTTTAACGCATACAAGCAGTTTTTACATGCTTTATGACAATTAGGGGCAATTGAGTCCTTATAGGCAAAATTGCTTTATTTCATAAAGGTAAGTCTATTTACACTATAACATTCAGGTTTGGATCATTCTCTCATAAGAAAATGCAAACTGCATATTAACCATTATTTTAACGCTGACAAGCAGTTTTTACATGCTTTACGACAATTAGGTGCAAATGAGTCCTTTTAGGCAAAAGTGCTTTATTTCATGAGGGTAAGTCTATTTACACTATAACATTCAGGTTTGGATCATTCTCTCCTAAGAAAATGCAAACTGCACATTTACTATCATTTTCACGCAGACAAGCAGTTTTCACATGTTTTACGACAATTAGGTGGAAATAAGTCCTTAAAGGCAAAATTGTTTTATTTCACAAAGGTAAGTCTACTTTCACTATAAAATTCAGGTTTGGATCATTCTCTCATAAGAAAATGCAAACTGCATATTAACCATTATTTTAACGCAGACAAGCAGTTTTTACATGCTTCACGACAATTGCGTGCAAATGAGTCCTTATAGGCAAAATTGCTTTATTTTACAAAGGTAAGTCTATTTACACTATAACATTCAGGTTTGGATCATTCTCTCATAAGAAAATGCAAACTGCATATTGACCATTATTTTAACGCATACAAGCAGTTCTTACATGCTTTATGACAATTAGGGGCAAATGAGTCCTTATAGGCAAAATTGCTTTATTTCATGAAAGGTAAGTCTATTTACACGGTAACATTCAGGTTTGGATCTTTATATCATAAGAAAATGCAAACTGCATATAAACCATTATTTAAACGCAGACAAGCAGTTTTTACATGCTTTACGACAATTAGGTGCAAATGAGTCTTTATAGGCAAAATTGCTTTATTTCATGAGGGTAAGTCTATTTACACTATAACATTCAGGTTTGGATCATTCTCTCATAAGAAAATGCAAGCTGCATATTAACTATTATTTTAACGCTTACAAGCAGTTTTTACAAGCTTTGTGACAATTAGGTGCAGATGAGTCCTTATAAGCAAAATTGCTTTATTTCATGAGGGTTAGTCTATTTACACTATAACATTTAGGTTTGGATCATTCTCTCATAAGAAAATGCAAACTGCATATTAACCATTATTTTAACGCATACAAGCAGTTTTTACATGCTTTATGACAATTAGGTGCAAATGAGTCATTATAGGCAAAATGCTTTATTTTAAGAGAGTAAGTCTATTTACACTATACATTCAGGTTGGATCATTCTCTCATAAGAAAATGCAAACTGCATATTAACCATTATTTTAACGCATACAAGCAGTTTTTACATGCTTTATGACAATTAAGGGCAAATGGGTCCTTATAGGCAAAATTGCTTTATTTCATGAAGGTTAGTCTATTTACACTATAACATTCAGGTTTGGATCATTCTCTCATAAGAAAATGCAAACTGCATATTAACCATTATTTTAACGCAGACAAGCAGTTTTTACATGCTTTATGACAATTAGGTGCAAATGAGTCCTTATAGGCAAAAGTGCTTTATTTCATGAGGGTAAGTCTATTTACACTATAACATTCAGGTTTGGATCATTCTCTCATAAGAAAATGCAAACTGCATATTTACTATCATTTTCACGCAGCCAAGCAGTTTTTACATGCTTCACGACAGTTGCGTGCAAATGAGTCCTTATAAACAAAATTGCTTTATTTTACAAAGGTAAGAATATTTTCACTATAACATTTAGGTTTGGATCATTCTCTCATAAGAAAATGCAGACTGCATATTAACAATTATTTTAACGCATACAAGCAGTTTTTACATGCTTTATGACAATTAGGGGCAATTGAGTCCTTATAGGCAAAATTGCTTTATTTCATAAAGGTAAGTCTATTTACACTATAACATTCAGGTTTGGATCATTCTCTCATAAGAAAATGCAAACTGCATATTAACCATTATTTTAACGCTGACAAGCAGTTTTTACATGCTTTACGACAATTAGGTGCAAATGAGTCCTTTTAGGCAAAAGTGCTTTATTTCATGAGGGTAAGTCTATTTACACTATAACATTCAGGTTTGGATCATTCTCTCCTAAGAAAATGCAAACTGCACATTTACTATCATTTTCACGCAGACAAGCAGTTTTCACATGTTTAACGACAATTAGGTGGAAATAAGTCCTTAAAGGCAAAATTGTTTTATTTCACAAAGGTAAGTCTACTTTCACTATAAAATTCAGGTTTGGATCATTCTCTCATAAGAAAATGCAAACTGCATATTAACCATTATTTTAACGCAGACAAGCAGTTTTTACATGCTTCACGACAATTGCGTGCAAATGAGTCCTTATAGGCAAAATTGCTTTATTTTACAAAGGTAAGTCTATTTACACTATAACATTCAGGTTTGGATCATTCTCTCATAAGAAAATGCAAACTGCATATTGACCATTATTTTAACGCATACAAGCAGTTCTTACATGCTTTATGACAATTAGGGGCAAATGAGTCCTTATAGGCAAAATTGCTTTATTTCATGAAAGGTAAGTCTATTTACACGGTAACATTCAGGTTTGGATCTTTATATCATAAGAAAATGCAAACTGCATATAAACCATTATTTAAACGCAGACAAGCAGTTTTTACATGCTTTACGACAATTAGGTGCAAATGAGTCTTTATAGGCAAAATTGCTTTATTTCATGAGGGTAAGTCTATTTACACTATAACATTCAGGTTTGGATCATTCTCTCATAAGAAAATGCAAGCTGCATATTAACTATTATTTTAACGCTTACAAGCAGTTTTTACAAGCTTTGTGACAATTAGGTGCAGATGAGTCCTTATAGGCAAAATTGCTTTATTTCATGAAGGTTAGTCTATTTACACTATAACATTCAGGTTTGGATCATTCTCTCATAAGAAAATGCAAACTGCATATTAACCATTATTTTAACGCAGACAAGCAGTTTTTACATGCTTTATGACAATTAGGTGCAAATGAGTCATTATAGGCAAAATTGCTTTATTTTAAGAGAGTAAGTCTATTTACACTATACATTCAGGTTGGATCATTCTCTCATAAGAAAATGCAAACTGCATATTAACCATTATTTTAACGCATATAAGCAGTTTTTACATGCTTAATGACAATTAGGGGCAAATGAGTCCTTATAGGCAAAATTGCTTTATTTCATGAAGGTAAGTCTATTTACACTATTACATTCAGGTTTGGATCATTTTCTCATAAGAAAATGCAAACTGCATATTAACCCATTATTTTAACGCAGACAAGCAGTTTTTACATGCTTCACGACAATTGCGTGCAAATGAGTCCTTATAGGCAAAATTGCTTTATTTTACAAAGGTAAGTCTATTTACACTATAACATTCAGGTTTGGATCATTCTCTCATAAGAAAATGCAAACTGCATATTTACTATCATTTTAACGCATACAAGCAGTTTTTATATGCTTTATGACAATTAGGTGCAAATGAGTCTTTATAGGCAAAATTGCTTTATTCCATGAGGGTAAGTCTATTTACACTATAACATTCAGGTTTGGATCATTCTCTCATAAGAAAATGCAAACTTCATATTAACCCTTATTTTAACGCATACAAGCAGTTTTTACATGCTTTATGACAATTAGGGGCAAATGAGTCCTTATAGGCAAAATTGCTTTATTTTACAAAGGTAAGTTTACTTAAACTATAACAGTCAGGTTTAGATCATTCTCTCATAAGAAAATGCAAACTGCATATTAACTATTATTTTAACGCATACAAGCAGTTTTTACAAGCTTTATGACAATTAGGTGCAAATGAGTCCTTATAGGCAAAATTGCTTTATTTCATGAGGGTAAGTTTATTTACACTATAACATTTAGGTTTGGATCATTTTCTCATAAGAAAATGCAAACTGCATATTTACTATCATTTTAACGCATACAAGCAGTTTTTACATGCTTTATGACAATTAGGTGCAAATGAGTCTTTATAGGCAAAATTGCTTTATTTCATGAGGGTTAGTCTATTTACACTATACATTCAGGTTTTGATCATTCTCTCATAAGAAAATGCAAACTGCATATTAACCATTATTTTAACGCAGACAAGCAGTTTTTACATGCTTCACGACAATTGCGTGCAAATAAGTCCTTATAGGCAAAATTGCGTTATTTTACAAAGGTAAGTCTATTTTCACTATAACATTCAGGTTTGGATCATTCTCTCATAAGATAATGCAAACTGCATATTAACCATTATTTTAACGCATACAAGCAGTTTTTACATGCTTTATGACAATTAGGGGCAAATGAGTCCTTATAGGCAAAATTGCTTTATTTCATTAAGGTAAGTCTATTTACACTATAACATTCAGGTTTAGATCATTCTCTCATAAGAAAATGCAAACTGCATATTTACTATCATTTTCACGCAGCCAAGCAGTTTTTACATGCTTCACGACAATTGCGTGCAAATGAGTCCTTATAAACAAAATTGCTTTATTTTACAAAGGTAAGAATATTTTCACTATAACATTTAGGTTTGGATCATTCTCTCATAAGAAAATGCAAACTGCATATTAACAATTATTTTAACGCATACAAGCAGTTTTTACATGCTTTATGACAATTAGGGGCAATTGAGTCCTTATAGGCAAAATTGCTTTATTTCATAAAGGTAAGTCTATTTACACTATAACATTCAGGTTTGGATCATTCTCTCATAAGAAAATGCAAACTGCATATTAACCATTATTTTAACGCTGACAAGCAGTTTTTACATGCTTTACGACAATTAGGTGCAAATGAGTCCTTTTAGGCAAAAGTGCTTTATTTCATGAGGGTAAGTCTATTTACACTATAACATTCAGGTTTGGATCATTCTCTCCTAAGAAAATGCAAACTGCACATTTACTATCATTTTCACGCAGACAAGCAGTTTTCACATGTTTTACGACAATTAGGTGGAAATAAGTCCTTAAAGGCAAAATTGTTTTATTTCACAAAGGTAAGTCTACTTTCACTATAAAATTCAGGTTTGGATCATTCTCTCATAAGAAAATGCAAACTGCATATTAACCTTTATTTTAACGCAGACAAGCAGTTTTTACATGCTTCACGACAATTACGTGCAAATGAGTCCTTATAGGCAAAATTGCTTTATTTTACAAAGGTAAGTCTATTTACACTATAACATTCAGGTTTGGATCATTCTCTCATAAGAAAATGCAAACTGCATATTGACCATTGTTTTAACGCATACAAGCAGTTCTTACATGCTTTATGACAATTAGGGGCAAATGAGTCCTTATAGGCAAAATTGCTTTATTTCATGAAAGGTAAGTCTATTTACACGGTAACATTCAGGTTTGGATCTTTATATCATAAGAAAATGCAAACTGCATATAAACCATTATTTAAACGCAGACAAGCAGTTTTTACATGCTTTACGACAATTAGGTGCAAATGAGTCTTTATAGGCAAAATTGCTTTATTTCATGAGGGTAAGTCTATTTACACTATAACATTCAGGTTTGGATCATTCTCTCATAAGAAAATGCAAACTGCATATTAACTATTATTTTAACGCTTACAAGCAGTTTTTACAAGCTTTGTGACAATTAGGTGCAGATGAGTCCTTATAAGCAAAATTGCTTTATTTCATGAGGGTTAGTCTATTTACACTATAACATTTAGGTTTGGATCATTCTCTCATAAGAAAATGCAAACTGCATATTTACTATCATTTTAACGCATACAAGCAGTTTTTACATGCTTTATAACAATTAGGTGCAAATGAGTCCTTATAGGCAAAATTGCTTTATTTTACAAAGGTAAGTCTATTTACACTATAACATTCAGGTTTGGATCATTCTCTCATAAGAAAATGCAAACTGCATATTAACCATTATTTTAACGCATACAAGCAGTTTTTACATGCTTTATGACAATTAGGTGCAAATGAGTCCTTATAGGCAAAATTGCTTTATTTCACAAAGGTAAGTTTACTTACACTATAACTATCAGGTTTGGATCATTCTCTCACAAGAAAATGCAAACTGCATATTGACCATTATTTTAACGCATACAAGCAGTTCTTACATGCTTTATGACAATTAGGGGCAAATGAGTCCTTATAGGCAAAATTGCTTTATTTCATGAAAGGTAAGTCTATTTACACGGTAACATTCAGGTTTGGATCTTTATATCATAAGAAAATGCAAACTGCATATTAACCATTATTTAAACGCAGACAAGCAGTTTTTACATGCTTTACGACAATTAGGTGCAAATGAGTCTTTATAGGCAAAATTGCTTTATTTCATGAGGGTAAGTCTATTTACACTATAACATTCAGGTTTGGATCATTCTCTCATAAGAAAATGCAAACTGCATATTAACTATTATTTTAACGCTTACAAGCAGTTTTTACAAGCTTTATGACAATAAGGTGCAGATGAGTCCTTATAAGCAAAATTCTTTATTTCATGAGGGTTAGTCTATTTACACTATAACATTTAGGTTTGGATCATTCTCTCATAAGAAAATGCAAACTGCATATTTACTATCATTTTAACGCATACAAGCAGTTTTAAGATGCTTTATAACAATTAGGTGCAAATGAGTCCTTATAGGCAAAAATGCTTTATTTTACAAAGGTAAGTCTATTTACACTATAACATTCAGGTTTGGATCATTCTCTCATAAGAAAATGCAAACTGCATATTAACCATTATTTTAACGCATATAAGCAGTTTTTACATGCTTTATGACAATTAGGGGCAAATGGGTCCTTATAGGCAAAATTGCTTTATTTAATGAAGGTTAGTCTATTTGCACTATAACATTCAGGTTTGGATTAATCTCTCATAAGAAATTGCAAACTGCATATTAACCATTATTTTAACGCAGACAAGCAGTTTTTACATGCTTTACGACAATTAGGTGCAAATGAGTCCTTATAGGCAAAATTGCTTTATTTCACAAAGGTAAGTTTACTTACACTATAACATTCAGGTTTGGATCATTCTCTCACAAGAAAATGCAAACTGCATATTAACTATTATTTTAACGCATACAAGCAGTTTTTACATGCTTATGACAATTAGGTGCAAATGAGTCCTTATAGGCAAAAATGCTTTATTTCATGAGAAAAGTCTATTTACACTATAACATTCAGGTTTGGATCATTCTCTCATAAGAAAATGCAAACTGAATATTGACTATCATTTTCACGCAGACAAGCAGTTTTTACATGGTTTACGACAATTAGGTGCAATAAAGTCCTTAAAAGCAGAATTGTTTTATTTCACAAAGATGGGTCTACTTTCACTATAACATTCAGGTTTGGATCATTCTCTCATAAGAAAATGCAAACTGCATATTTGCTATCATTTTCACGCAGACAAGCAGTTTTTACATGCTTCACGACAATTGCGTGCAAATGAGTCCTTATAGGCAAAATTGCTTAATTTCATTAAGGTAAGTCTATTTACACTATAACATTCAGGTTTAGATCATTCTCTCATAAGAAAATGCAAACTGCATATTAACCATTATTTTAACGCTGACAAGCAGTTTTTACATGCCTTACGACAATTAGGTGCAAATGAGTCCTTATAGGCAAAAGTGCTTTATTTCATGAGGGTAAGTCTATTTACACTATAACATTCAGGTTTGGATCATTCTCTCATAAGAAAATGCAAACTGCATATTTACTATCATTTTCACGCAGACAAGCAGTTTTCACATGTTTTACGACAATTAGGTGGAAATAAGTCCTTAAAGGCAAAATTGTTTTATTTCACAAAGGTAAGTCTACTTTCACTATAACATTCAGGTTTGGATCATTTTCTCATAAGAAAATGCAAACTGCATATTAACCATTATTTTAACGAAGACAAGCAGATTTTACATGCTTCACGACAATTGCGTGCAAATGAGTCCTTATAGGCAAAATTGCTTTATTTTACAAAGGTAAGTCTATTTACACTATAACATTCAGGTTTGGATCATTCTCTCATAAGAAAAAGCAAACTGCATATTAACCATTATTTTAACGCATACAAGCAGTTTTTACATGCTTTATGACAATTAGGGGCAAATGAGTACTTATAGGCAAAATTGCTTTATTTCATGAAGGTAAGTCTATTTACACTATAACATTCAGGTTTGGATCTTTCTCTCATAAGAAAATGCGAACTGCATATTAACCATTATTTAAACGCAGACAAGCAGTTTTTACATGCTTTACGACAATTAGGTGCAAATGAGTCTTTATAGGCAAAATTGCTTTATTTCATGAGGGTAAGTCTATTTACACTATGACATTCAGGTTTGGATCATTCTCTCATAGGAAAATGCAAACTGCATATTTACTATCATTTTAACGCAGACAAGCAGTTTTTACATGCTTCACGACAATTGCGTGCAAATAAGTCCTTATAGGCAAAATTGCTTTATTTTACAAAGGTAAGTCTATTTACACTATAACATTCAGGTTTGGATCATTCTCTCATACGAAAATGCAAGCTGCATTTTAACCATTATTTTAACGCATACAAGCAGTTTTTACATGCTTTATGACAATTAGGGGCAAATGAGTCCTTATAGGCAAAATTGCTTTATTTCATGAAGATAAGTCTATTTACACTATAACATTCAGGATTGGATCATTCTCTCATAAGAAAATGCAAACTGCATATTAACCTTTATTTAACGCAGACAAGCAGTTTTTTTATGCTTTACGACAATTAGGTGCAAATGAGTCTTTATAGGCAAAATTGCTTTATTTCATGAGGGTAAGTCTATTTACACTATAACATTCAGGTTTGGATCATTCTCTCATAAGAAAATGCAAACTGCATATTTACTATCATCTTCACGCAGACGAGCGGTTTTTACATGCTTCACGACAATTGCGTGCAAATGTGTCCTTATAGGCAAAATTGCTTTATTTTACAAAGGTAAGTCTATTTACACTATACATTCAGGTTTGGATCATTCTCTCATAAGAAAATGCAAACTGCATATTAACCATAATTTTAAAGCATACAAGCAGTTTTTACATGCTTTATGACAATTAGGTGCAAATGAGTCCTTATAGGCAAAATTGCTTTATTTCATGAGGGTAAGTCTATTTACACTATAACATTCAGGTTTGAATCATTCTCTCATAAGAAAATGCAAACTGCATATTAACCATTATTTTAACGCATACAAGCAGTTTTTACATGCTTTATGACAATTAGGGGCAAATGGGTCCTTATAGGCAAAATTGCTTTATTTTATGAAGGTTAGTCTATTTACACTATAACATTCAGGTTTGGATTATTCTCTCATAAGAAAATGCAAACTGCATATTAACCATGATTTTAACGCAGACAAGCAGTTTTTACATGCTTTACGACAATTAGGTGCAAATGAGTCCTTATAGGCAAAATTGCTTTATTTCACAAAGGTAAGTTTGCTTACACTATACCATTCAGGTTTGGATCATTCTCTCATAAGAAAATGCAAACTGCATTTTAACCATTATTTTAACGCATACAAGCAGTTTTTACATGCTTTATGACAATTAGGTGCAAATGAGTCTTTATAGGCAAAATTGCTTTATTCCATGAGGGTAAGTCTATTTACACTATAACATTCAGGTTTGGATCATTCTCTCATAAGAAAATGCAAACTTCATATTAACCCTTATTTTAACGCATACAAGCAGTTTTTACATGCTTTATGACAATTAGGGGCAAATGAGTCCTTATAGGCAAAATTGCTTTATTTTACAAAGGTAAGTTTACTTAAACTATAACATTCAGGTTTAGATCATTCTCTCATAAGAAAATGCAAACTGCATATTAACTATTATTTTAACGCATACAAGCAGTTTTTACAAGCTTTATGACAATTAGGTGCAAATGAGTCCTTATAGGCAAAATTGCTTTATTTCATGAGGTTAAGTTTATTTACACTATAACATTCAGGTTTGGATCATTTTCTCATAAGAAAATGCAAACTGCATATTTACTATCATTTTAACGCATACAAGCAGTTTTTACATGCTTTATGACAATTAGGTGCAAATGAGTCTTTATAGGCAAAATTGCTTTATTTCATGAGGGTTAGTCTATTTACACTATACATTCAGGTTTTGATCATTCTCTCATAAGAAAATGCAAACTGCATATTAACCATTATTTTAACGCAGACAAGCAGTTTTTACATGCTTCACGTAAATTGCGTGCAAATAAGTCCTTATAGGCAAAATTGCATTATTTTACAAAGGTAAGTCTATTTTCACTATAACATTCAGGTTTGGATCATTCTCTCATAAGATAATGCAAACTGCATATTAACCATTATTTTAACGCATACAAGCAGTTTTTACATGCTTTATGACAATTAGGGGCAAATGAGTCCTTATAGGCAAAATTGCTTTATTTCATTAAGGTAAGTCTATTTACACTATAACATTCAGGTTTAGATCATTCTCTCATAAGAAAATGCAAACTGCATATTAACCATTATTTTAACGCTGACAAGCAGTATTTACATGCTTTACGACAATTAGGTGCAAATGAGTCCTTATAGGCAAAAATGCTTTATTTTACAAAGGTAAGTCTATTTACACTATAACATTCAGGTTTGGATCATTCTCTCATAAGAAAATGCAAACTGCATATTAACCATTATTTTAACGCATACAAGCAGTTTTTACATGCTTTATGACAATTAGGGGCAAATGGGTCCTTATAGGCAAAATTGCTTTATTTAATGAAGGTTAGTCTATTTACACTATAACATTCAGGTTTGGATTAATCTCTCATAAGAAATTGCAAACTGCATATTAACCATTATTTTAACGCAGACAAGCAGTTTTTACATGCTTTACGACAATTAGGTGCAAATGAGTCCTTATAGGCAAAATTGCTTTATTTCACAAAGGTAAGTTTACTTACACTATAACATTCAGGTTTGGATCATTCTCTCACAAGAAAATGCAAACTGCATATTAACTATTATTTTAACGCATACAAGCAGTTTTTACATGCTTATGACAATTAGGTGCAAATGAGTCCTTATAGGCAAAAATGCTTTATTTCATGAGAAAAGTCTATTTACACTATAACATTCAGGTTTGGATCATTCTCTCATAAGAAAATGCAAACTGCATATTAACCATTATTTTAACGCAGACAAGCAGTTTTTACATGCTTCACGACAATTGCGTGCAAATGAGTCCTTATAGGCAAAATTGCTTTATTTTACAAAGGTAAGTCTATTTACACTATAACATTCAGGTTTGGATCATTCTCTCATAAGAAAATGCAAACTGCATATTGACCATTGTTTTAACGCATACAAGCAGTTCTTACATGCTTTATGACAATTAGGGGCAAATGAGTCCTTATAGGCAAAATTGCTTTATTTCATGAAAGGTAAGTCTATTTACACGGTAACATTCAGGTTTGGATCTTTATATCATAAGAAAATGCAAACTGCATATAAACCATTATTTAAACGCAGACAAGCAGTTTTTACATGCTTTACGACAATTAGGTGCAAATGAGTCTTTATAGGCAAAATTGCTTTATTTCATGAGGGTAAGTCTATTTACACTATAACATTCAGGTTTGGATCATTCTCTCATAAGAAAATGCAAACTGCATATTAACTATTATTTTAACAATTACAAGCAGTTTTTACAAGCTTTGTGACAATTAGGTGCAGATGAGTCCTTATAAGCAAAATTGCTTTATTTCATGAGGGTTAGTCTATTTACACTATAACATTTAGGTTTGGATCATTCTCTCATAAGAAAATGCAAACTGCATATTTACTATCATTTTAACGCATACAAGCAGTTTTTACATGCTTCACGACAATTGCGTGCAAATGAGTCCTTATAAACAAAATTGCTTTATTTTACAAAGGTAAGAATATTTTCACTATAACATTTATGTTTGGATCATTCTCTCATAAGAAAATGCAAACTGCATATTAACAATTATTTTAACGCATACAAGCAGTTTTTACATGCTTTATGACAATTAGGGGCAATTGAGTCCTTATAGGCAAAATTGCTTTATTTCATAAAGGTAAGTCTATTTACACTATAACATTCAGGTTTGGATCATTCTCTCATAAGAAAATGCAAACTGCATATTAACCATTATTTTAACGCTGACAAGCAGTTTTTACATGCTTTACGACAATTAGGTGCAAATGAGTCCTTTTAGGCAAAAGTGCTTTATTTCATGAGGGTAAGTCTATTTACACTATAACATTCAGGTTTGGATCATTCTCTCCTAAGAAAATGCAAACTGCACATTTACTATCATTTTCACGCAGACAAGCAGTTTTCACATGTTTTACGACAATTAGGTGGAAATAAGTCCTTAAAGGCAAAATTGTTTTATTTCACAAAGGTAAGTCTACTTTCACTATAAAATTCAGGTTTGGATCATTCTCTCATAAGAAAATGCAAACTGCATATTAACCATTATTTTAACGCAGACAAGCAGTTTTTACATGCTTCACGACAATTGCGTGCAAATGAGTCCTTATAGGCAAAATTGCTTTATTTTACAAAGGTAAGTCTATTTACACTATAACATTCAGGTTTGGATCATTCTCTCATAAGAAAATGCAAACTGCATATTGACCATTATTTTAACGCATACAAGCAGTTCTTACATGCTTTATGACAATTAGGGGCAAATGAGTCCTTATAGGCAAAATTGCTTTATTTCATGAAAGGTAAGTCTATTTACACGGTAACATTCAGGTTTGGATCTTATATCATAAGAAAATGCAAACTGCATATAAACCATTATTTAAACGCAGACAAGCAGTTTTTACATGCTTTACGACAATTAGGTGCAAATGAGTCTTTATAGGCAAAATTGCTTTATTTCATGAGGGTAAGTCTATTTACACTATAACATTCAGGTTTGGATCATTCTCTCATAAGAAAATGCAAGCTGCATATTAACTATTATTTTAACGCTTACAAGCAGTTTTTACAAGCTTTGTGACAATTAGGTGCAGATGAGTCCTTATAAGCAAAATTGCTTTATTTCATGAGGGTTAGTCTATTTACACTATAACATTTAGGTTTGGATCATTCTCTCATAAGAAAATGCAAACTGCATATTAACCATTATTTTAACGCATACAAGCAGTTTTTACATGCTTTATGACAATTAGGTGCAAAAGAGTCATTATAGGCAAAATGCTTTATTTTAAGAGAGTAAGTCTATTTACACTATACATTCAGGTTGGATCATTCTCTCATAAGAAAATGCAAACTGCATATTAACCATTATTTTAACGCATACAAGCAGTTTTTACATGCTTTATGACAATTAAGGGCAAATGGGTCCTTATAGGCAAAATTGCTTTATTTCATGAAGGTTAGTCTATTTACACTATAACATTCAGGTTTGGATCATTCTCTCATAAGAAAATGCAAACTGCATATTAACCATTATTTTAACGCAGACAAGCAGTTTTTACATGCTTTATGACAATTAGGTGCAAATGAGTCCTTATAGGCAAAAGTGCTTTATTTCATGAGGGTAAGTCTATTTACACTATAACATTCAGGTTTGGATCATTCTCTCATAAGAAAATGCAAACTGCATATTTACTATCATTTTCACGCAGCCAAGCAGTTTTTACATGCTTCACGACAATTGCGTGCAAATGAGTCCTTATAAACAAAATTGCTTTATTTTACAAAGGTAAGAATATTTTCACTATAACATTTAGGTTTGGATCATTCTCTCATAAGAAAATGCAAACTGCATATTAACAATTATTTTAACGCATACAAGCAGTTTTTACATGCTTTATGACAATTAGGGGCAATTGAGTCCTTATAGGCAAAATTGCTTTATTTCATAAAGGTAAGTCTATTTACACTATAACATTCAGGTTTGGATCATTCTCTCATAAGAAAATGCAAACTGCATATTAACCATTTATTTAACGCTGACAAGCAGTTTTTACATGCTTTACGACAATTAGGTGCAAATGAGTCCTTTTAGGCAAAAGTGCTTTATTTCATGAGGGTAAGTCTATTTACACTATAACATTCAGGTTTGGATCATTCTCTCCTAAGAAAATGCAAACTGCACATTTACTATCATTTTCACGCAGACAAGCAGTTTTCACATGTTTTACGACAATTAGGTGGAAATAAGTCCTTAAAGGCAAAATTGTTTTATTTCACAAAGGTAAGTCTACTTTCACTATAAAATTCAGGTTTGGATCATTCTCTCATAAGAAAATGCAAACTGCATATTAACCATTATTTTAACGCAGACAAGCAGTTTTTACATGCTTCACGACAATTGCGTGCAAATGAGTCCTTATAGGCAAAATTGCTTTATTTTACAAAGGTAAGTCTATTTACACTATATATTCAGGTTTGGATCATTCTCTCATAAGAAAATGCAAACTGCATATTGACCATTATTTTAACGCATACAAGCAGTTCTTACATGCTTTATGACAATTAGGGGCAAATGAGTCCTTATAGGCAAAATTGCTTTATTTCATGAAAGGTAAGTCTATTTACACGGTAACATTCAGGTTTGGATCTTTATATCATAAGAAAATGCAAACTGCATATAAACCATTATTTAAACGCAGACAAGCAGTTTTTACATGCTTTACGACAATTAGGTGCAAATGAGTCTTTATAGGCAAAATTGCTTTATTTCATGAGGGTAAGTCTATTTACACTATAACATTCAGGTTTGGATCATTCTCTCATAAGAAAATGCAAGCTGCATATTAACTATTATTTTAACGCTTACAAGCAGTTTTTACAAGCTTTGTGACAATTAGGTGCAGATGAGTCCTTATAAGCAAAATTGCTTTATTTCATGAGGGTTAGTCTATTTACACTATAACATTTAGGTTTGGATCATTCTCTCATAAGAAAATGCAAACTGCATATTAACCATTATTTTAACGCATACAAGCAGTTTTTACATGCTTTATGACAATTAGGTGCAAATGAGTCATTATAGGCAAAATTGCTTTATTTTAAGAGAGTAAGTCTATTTACACTATACATTCAGGTTGGATCATTCTCTCATAAGAAAATGCAAACTGCATATTAACCATTATTTTAACGCATACAAGCAGTTTTTACATGCTTTATGACAATTAAGGGCAAATGGGTCCTTATAGGCAAAATTGCTTTATTTCATGAAGGTTAGTCTATTTACACTATAACATTCAGGTTTGGATCATTCTCTCATAAGAAAATGCAAACTGCATATTAACCATTATTTTAACGCAGACAAGCAGTTTTTACATGCTTTATGACAATTAGGTGCAAATGAGTCATTATAGGCAAAATTGCTTTATTTTAAGAGAGTAAGTCTATTTACACTATACATTCAGGTTGGATCATTCTCTCATAAGAAAATGCAAACTGCATATTAACCATTATTTTAACGCATATAAGCAGTTTTTACATGCTTAATGACAATTAGGGGCAAATGAGTCCTTATAGGCAAAATTGCTTTATTTCATGAAGGTAAGTCTATTTACACTATTACATTCAGGTTTGGATCATTTTCTCATAAGAAAATGCAAACTGCATATTAACCCATTATTTTAACGCAGACAAGCAGTTTTTACATGCTTCACGACAATTGCGTGCAAATGAGTCCTTATAGGCAAAATTGCTTTATTTTACAAAGGTAAGTCTATTTACACTATAACATTCAGGTTTGGATCATTCTCTCATAAGAAAATGCAAACTGCATATTTACTATCATTTTAACGCATACAAGCAGTTTTTATATGCTTTATGACAATTAGGTGCAAATGAGTCTTTATAGGCAAAATTGCTTTATTCCATGAGGGTAAGTCTATTTACACTATAACATTCAGGTTTGGATCATTCTCTCATAAGAAAATGCAAACTGCATATTAACCATTATTTTAACGCTGACAAGCAGTTTTTACATGCTTTACGACAATTAGGTGCAAATGAGTCCTTTTAGGCAAAAGTGCTTTATTTCATGAGGGTAAGTCTATTTACACTATAACATTCAGGTTTGGATCATTCTCTCCTAAGAAAATGCAAACTGCACATTTACTATCATTTTCACGCAGACAAGCAGTTTTCACATGTTTTACGACAATTAGGTGGAAATAAGTCCTTAAAGGCAAAATTGTTTTATTTCACAAAGGTAAGTCTACTTTCACTATAAAATTCAGGTTTGGATCATTCTCTCATAAGAAAATGCAAACTGCATATTAACCATTATTTTAACGCAGACAAGCAGTTTTTACATGCTTCACGACAATTGCGTGCAAATGAGTCCTTATAGGCAAAATTGCTTTATTTTACAAAGGTAAGTCTATTTACACTATATATTCAGGTTTGGATCATTCTCTCATAAGAAAATGCAAACTGCATATTGACCATTATTTTAACGCATACAAGCAGTTCTTACATGCTTTATGACAATTAGGGGCAAATGAGTCCTTATAGGCAAAATTGCTTTATTTCATGAAAGGTAAGTCTATTTACACGGTAACATTCAGGTTTGGATCTTTATATCATAAGAAAATGCAAACTGCATATAAACCATTATTTAAACGCAGACAAGCAGTTTTTACATGCTTTACGACAATTAGGTGCAAATGAGTCTTTATAGGCAAAATTGCTTTATTTCATGAGGGTAAGTCTATTTACACTATAACATTCAGGTTTGGATCATTCTCTCATAAGAAAATGCAAGCTGCATATTAACTATTATTTTAACGCTTACAAGCAGTTTTTACAAGCTTTGTGACAATTAGGTGCAGATGAGTCCTTATAAGCAAAATTGCTTTATTTCATGAGGGTTAGTCTATTTACACTATAACATTTAGGTTTGGATCATTCTCTCATAAGAAAATGCAAACTGCATATTAACCATTATTTTAACGCATACAAGCAGTTTTTACATGCTTTATGACAATTAGGTGCAAATGAGTCATTATAGGCAAAATTGCTTTATTTTAAGAGAGTAAGTCTATTTACACTATACATTCAGGTTGGGTCATTCTCTCATAAGAAAATGCAAACTGCATATTAACCATTATTTTAACGCATACAAGCAGTTTTTACATGCTTTATGACAATTAAGGGCAAATGGGTCCTTATAGGCAAAATTGCTTTATTTCATGAAGGTTAGTCTATTTACACTATAACATTCAGGTTTGGATCATTCTCTCATAAGAAAATGCAAACTGCATATTAACCATTATTTTAACGCAGACAAGCAGTTTTTACATGCTTTATGACAATTAGGTGCAAATGAGTCATTATAGGCAAAATTGCTTTATTTTAAGAGAGTAAGTCTATTTACACTATACATTCAGGTTGGATCATTCTCTCATAAGAAAATGCAAACTGCATATTAACCATTATTTTAACGCATATAAGCAGTTTTTACATGCTTAATGACAATTAGGGGCAAATGAGTCCTTATAGGCAAAATTGCTTTATTTCATGAAGGTAAGTCTATTTACACTATTACATTCAGGTTTGGATCATTTTCTCATAAGAAAATGCAAACTGCATATTAACCCATTATTTTAACGCAGACAAGCAGTTTTTACATGCTTCACGACAATTGCGTGCAAATGAGTCCTTATAGGCAAAATTGCTTTATTTTACAAAGGTAAGTCTATTTACACTATAACATTCAGGTTTGGATCATTCTCTCATAAGAAAATGCAAACTGCATATTTACTATCATTTTAACGCATACAAGCAGTTTTTATATGCTTTATGACAATTAGGGGCAAATGAGTCCTTATAGGCAAAATTGCTTTATTTTACAAAGGTAAGTTTACTTAAACTATAACAGTCAGGTTTAGATCATTCTCTCATAAGAAAATGCAAACTGCATATTAACTATTATTTTAACGCATACAAGCAGTTTTTACAAGCTTTATGACAATTAGGTGCAAATGAGTCCTTATAGGCAAAATTGCTTTATTTCATGAGGGTAAGTTTATTTACACTATAACATTTAGGTTTGGATCATTTTCTCATAAGAAAATGCAAACTGCATATTTACTATCATTTTAACGCATACAAGCAGTTTTTACATGCTTTATGACAATTAGGTGCAAATGAGTCTTTATAGGCAAAATTGCTTTATTTCATGAGGGTTAGTCTATTTACACTATACATTCAGGTTTTGATCATTCTCTCATAAAAAAATGCAAACTGCATATTAACCATTATTTTAACGCAGACAAGCAGTTTTTACATGCTTCACGACAATTGCGTGCAAATAAGTCCTTATAGGCAAAATTGCGTTATTTTACAAAGGTAAGTCTATTTTCACTATAACATTCAGGTTTGGATCATTCTCTCATAAGATAATGCAAACTGCATATTAACCATTATTTTAACGCATACAAGCAGTTTTTACATGCTTTATGACAATTAGGGGCAAATGAGTCCTTATAGGCAAAATTGCTTTATTTCATTAAGGTAAGTCTATTTACACTATAACATTCAGGTTTAGATCATTCTCTCATAAGAAAATGCAAACTGCATATTTACTATCATTTTCACGCAGCCAAGCAGTTTTTACATGCTTCACGACAATTGCGTGCAAATGAGTCCTTATAAACAAAATTGCTTTATTTTACAAAGGTAAGAATATTTTCACTATAACATTTAGGTTTGGATCATTCTCTCATAAGAAAATGCAAACTGCATATTAACAATTATTTTAACGCATACAAGCAGTTTTTACATGCTTTATGACAATTAGGGGCAATTGAGTCCTTATAGGCAAAATTGCTTTATTTCATAAAGGTAAGTCTATTTACACTATAACATTCAGGTTTGGATCATTCTCTCATAAGAAAATGCAAACTGCATATTAACCATTATTTTAACGCTGACAAGCAGTTTTTACATGCTTTACGACAATTAGGTGCAAATGAGTCCTTTTAGGCAAAAGTGCTTTATTTCATGAGGGTAAGTCTATTTACACTATAACATTCAGGTTTGGATCATTCTCTCCTAAGAAAATGCAAACTGCACATTTACTATCATTTTCACGCAGACAAGCAGTTTTCACATGTTTTACGACAATTAGGTGGAAATAAGTCCTTAAAGGCAAAATTGTTTTATTTCACAAAGGTAAGTCTACTTTCACTATAAAATTCAGGTTTGGATCATTCTCTCATAAGAGAATGCAAACTGCATATTAACCTTTATTTTAACGCAGACAAGCAGTTTTTACATGCTTCACGACAATTACGTGCAAATGAGTCCTTATAGGCAAAATTGCTTTATTTTACAAAGGTAAGTCTATTTACACTATAACATTCAGGTTTGGATCATTCTCTCATAAGAAAATGCAAACTGCATATTGACCATTGTTTTAACGCATACAAGCAGTTCTTACATGCTTTATGACAATTAGGGGCAAATGAGTCCTTATAGGCAAAATTGCTTTATTTCATGAAAGGTAAGTCTATTTACACGGTAACATTCAGGTTTGGATCTTTATATCATAAGAAAATGCAAACTGCATATAAACCATTATTTAAACGCAGACAAGCAGTTTTTACATGCTTTACGACAATTAGGTGCAAATGAGTCTTTATAGGCAAAATTGCTTTATTTCATGAGGGTAAGTCTATTTACACTATAACATTCAGGTTTGGATCATTCTCTCATAAGAAAATGCAAACTGCATATTAACTATTATTTTAACGCTTACAAGCAGTTTTTACAAGCTTTGTGACAATTAGGTGCAGATGAGTCCTTATAAGCAAAATTGCTTTATTTCATGAGGGTTAGTCTATTTACACTATAACATTTAGGTTTGGATCATTCTCTCATAAGAAAATGCAAACTGCATATTTACTATCATTTTAACGCATACAAGCAGTTTTTACATGCTTTATAACAATTAGGTGCAAATGAGTCCTTATAGGCAAAATTGCTTTATTTTACAAAGGTAAGTCTATTTACACTATAACATTCAGGTTTGGATCATTCTCTCATAAGAAAATGCAAACTGCATATTAACCATTATTTTAACGCATACAAGCAGTTTTTACATGCTTTATGACAATTAGGTGCAAATGAGTCCTAATAGGCAAAATTGCTTTATTTCACAAAGGTAAGTTTACTTACACTATAACTATCAGGTTTGGATCATTCTCTCACAAGAAAATGCAAACTGCATATTGACCATTATTTTAACGCATACAAGCAGTTCTTACATGCTTTATGACAATTAGGGGCAAATGAGTCCTTATAGGCAAAATTGCTTTATTTCATGAAAGGTAAGTCTATTTACACGGTAACATTCAGGTTTGGATCTTTATATCATAAGAAAATGCAAACTGCATATTAACCATTATTTAAACGCAGACAAGCAGTTTTTACATGCTTTACGACAATTAGGTGCAAATGAGTCTTTATAGGCAAAATTGCTTTATTTCATGAGGGTAAGTCTATTTACACTATAACATTCAGGTTTGGATCATTCTCTCATAAGAAAATGCAAACTGCATATTAACTATTATTTTAACGCTTACAAGCAGTTTTTACAAGCTTTATGACAATAAGGTGCAGATGAGTCCTTATAAGCAAAATTCTTTATTTCATGAGGGTTAGTCTATTTACACTATAACATTTAGGTTTGGATCATTCTCTCATAAGAAAATGCAAACTGCATATTTACTATCATTTTAACGCATACAAGCAGTTTTTAGATGCTTTATAACAATTAGGTGCAAATGAGTCCTTATAGGCAAAAATGCTTTATTTTACAAAGGTAAGTCTATTTACACTATAACATTCAGGTTTGGATCATTCTCTCATAAGAAAATGCAAACTGCATATTAACCATTATTTTAACGCATATAAGCAGTTTTTACATGCTTTATGACAATTAGGGGCAAATGGGTCCTTATAGGCAAAATTGCTTTATTTAATGAAGGTTAGTCTATTTGCACTATAACATTCAGGTTTGGATTAATCTCTCATAAGAAATTGCAAACTGCATATTAACCATTATTTTAACGCAGACAAGCAGTTTTTACATGCTTTACGACAATTAGGTGCAAATGAGTCCTTATAGGCAAAATTGCTTTATTTCACAAAGGTAAGTTTACTTACACTATAACATTCAGGTTTGGATCATTCTCTCACAAGAAAATGCAAACTGCATATTAACTATTATTTTAACGCATACAAGCAGTTTTTACATGCTTATGACAATTAGGTGCAAATGAGTTCTTATAGGCAAAAATGCTTTATTTCATGAGAAAAGTCTATTTACACTATAACATTCAGGTTTGGATCATTCTCTCATAAGAAAATGCAAACTGAATATTGACTATCATTTTCACGCAGACAAGCAGTTTTTACATGGTTTACGACAATTAGGTGCAATAAAGTCCTTAAAAGCAGAATTGTTTTATTTCACAAAGATGGGTCTACTTTCACTATAACATTCAGGTTTGGATCATTCTCTCATAAGAAAATGCAAACTGCATATTTACTATCATTTTCACGCAGACAAGCAGTTTTTACATGCTTCACGACAATTGCGTGCAAATGAGTCCTTATCGGCAAAATTGCTTAATTTCATTAAGGTAAGTCTATTTACACTATAACATTCAGGTTTAGATCATTCTCTCATAAGAAAATGCAAACTGCATATTAACCATTATTTTAACGCTGACAAGCAGTTTTTACATGCCTTACGACAATTAGGTGCAAATGAGTCCTTATAGGCAAAAGTGCTTTATTTCATGAGGGTAAGTCTATTTACACTATAACATTCAGGTTTGGATCATTCTCTCATAAGAAAATGCAAACTGCATATTTACTATCATTTTCACGCAGACAAGCAGTTTTCACATGTTTTACGACAATTAGGTGGAAATAAGTCCTTAAAGGCAAAATTGTTTTATTTCACAAAGGTAAGTCTACTTTCACTATAACATTCAGGTTTGGATCATTTTCTCATAAGAAAATGCAAACTGCATATTAACCATTATTTTAACGAAGACAAGCAGATTTTACATGCTTCACGACAATTGCGTGCAAATGAGTCCTTATAGGCAAAATTGCTTTATTTTACAAAGGTAAGTCTATTTACACTATAACATTCAGGTTTGGATCATTCTCTCATAAGAAAAAGCAAACTGCATATTAACCATTATTTTAACGCATACAAGCAGTTTTTACATGCTTTATGACAATTAGGGGCAAATGAGTACTTATAGGCAAAATTGCTTTATTTCATGAAGGTAAGTCTATTTACACTATAACATTCAGGTTTGGATCTTTCTCTCATAAGAAAATGCGAACTGCATATTAACCATTATTTAAACGCAGACAAGCAGTTTTTACATGCTTTACGACAATTAGGTGCAAATGAGTCTTTATAGGCAAAATTGCTTTATTTCATGAGGGTAAGTCTATTTACACTATGACATTCAGGTTTGGATCATTCTCTCATAGGAAAATGCAAACTGCATATTTACTATCATTTTAACGCAGACAAGCAGTTTTTACATGCTTCACGACAATTGCGTGCAAATAAGTCCTTATAGGCAAAATTGCTTTATTTTACAAAGGTAAGTCTATTTACACTATAACATTCAGGTTTGGATCATTCTCTCATACGAAAATGCAAACTGCATTTTAACCATTATTTTAACGCATACAAGCAGTTTTTACATGCTTTATGACAATTAGGGGCAAATGAGTCCTTATAGGCAAAATTGCTTTATTTCATGAAGATAAGTCTATTTACACTATAACATTCAGGATTGGATCATTCTCTCATAAGAAAATGCAAACTGCATATTAACCTTTATTTAACGCAGACAAGCAGTTTTTTATGCTTTACGACAATTAGGTGCAAATGAGTCTTTATAGGCAAAATTGCTTTATTTCATAAGGGTAAGTCTATTTACACTATAACATTCAGGTTTGGATCATTCTCTCATAAGAAAATGCAAACTGCATATTTACTATCATCTTCACGCAGACGAGCAGTTTTTACATGCTTCACGACAATTGCGTGCAAATGTGTCCTTATAGGCAAAATTGCTTTATTTTACAAAGGTAAGTCTATTTACACTATACATTCAGGTTTGGATCATTCTCTCATAAGAAAATGCAAACTGCATATTAACCATAATTTTAAAGCATACAAGCAGTTTTTACATGCTTTATGACAATTAGGTGCAAATGAGTCCTTATAGGCAAAATTGCTTTATTTCATGAGGGTAAGTCTATTTACACTATAACATTCAGGTTTGAATCATTCTCTCATAAGAAAATGCAAACTGCATATTAACCATTATTTTAACGCATACAAGCAGTTTTTACATGCTTTATGACAATTAGGGGCAAATGGGTCCTTATAGGCAAAATTGCTTTATTTTATGAAGGTTAGTCTATTTACACTATAACATTCAGGTTTGGATTATTCTCTCATAAGAAAATGCAAACTGCATATTAACCATGATTTTAACGCAGACAAGCAGTTTTTACATGCTTTACGACAATTAGGTGCAAATGAGTCCTTATAGGCAAAATTGCTTTATTTCACAAAGGTAAGTTTGCTTACACTATACCATTCAGGTTTGGATCATTCTCTCATAAGAAAATGCAAACTGCATTTTAACCATTATTTTAACGCATACAAGCAGTTTTTACATGCTTTATGACAATTAGGGGCAAATGAGTCCTTATAGGCAAAATTGCTTTATTACATGAGGGTAAGTCTATTTACACTATAACATTCAGGTTTGGATCATTCTCTCACAAGAAAATGCAAACTGCATATTAACTATTATTTTAACGCATACAAGCAGTTTTTACATGCTTTATGACAATTAGGTGCAAGTGAGTCCTTATAGGCAAAATTGCTTTATTACATGAGGGTAAGTCTATTTACACTATAACATTCAGGTTTGGATCATTCTCTCATAAGAAAATGCAAACTGAATATTAACCATTATTTTAACGCAGACAAGCAGTTTTTACATGCTTCACGACAAATGCGTGCAAATGAGTCCTTATAGGCAAAATTGCTTTATTTTACAAAGGTAAGTCTATTTACACTATAACATTCAGGTTTGGATCATTTTCTCATAAGAAAATGCAAACTGCATATTAACCATGATTTTAACGCAGACAAGCAGTTTTTACATGCTTTACGACAATTAGGTGCAAATGAGTCCTTATAGGCAAAATTGCTTTATTTCACAAAGGTAAGTTTGCTTACACTATACCATTCAGGTTTGGATCATTCTCTCATAAGAAAATGCAAACTGCATTTTAACCATTATTTTAACGCATACAAGCAGTTTTTACATGCTTTATGACAATTAGGTGCAAATGAGTCTTTATAGGCAAAATTGCTTTATTCCATGAGGGTAAGTCTATTTACACTATAACATTCAGGTTTGGATCATTCTCTCATAAGAAAATGCAAACTTCATATTAACCCTTATTTTAACGCATACAAGCAGTTTTTACATGCTTTATGACAATTAGGGGCAAATGAGTCCTTATAGGCAAAATTGCTTTATTTTACAAAGGTAAGTTTACTTAAACTATAACATTCAGGTTTAGATCATTCTCTCATAAGAAAATGCAAACTGCATATTAACTATTATTTTAACGCATACAAGCAGTTTTTACAAGCTTTATGACAATTAGGTGCAAATGAGTCCTTATAGGCAAAATTGCTTTATTTCATGAGGGTAAGTTTATTTACACTATAACATTCAGGTTTGGATCATTTTCTCATAAGAAAATGCAAACTGCATATTTACTATCATTTTAACGCATACAAGCAGTTTTTACATGCTTTATGACAATTAGGTGCAAATGAGTCTTTATAGGCAAAATTGCTTTATTTCATGAGGGTTAGTCTATTTACACTATACATTCAGGTTTTGATCATTCTCTCATAAGAAAATGCAAACTGCATATTAACCATTATTTTAACGCAGACAAGCAGTTTTTACATGCTTCACGTAAATTGCGTGCAAATAAGTCCTTATAGGCAAAATTGCATTATTTTACAAAGGTAAGTCTATTTTCACTATAACATTCAGGTTTGGATCATTCTCTCATAAGATAATGCAAACTGCATATTAACCATTATTTTAACGCATACAAGCAGTTTTTACATGCTTTATGACAATTAGGGGCAAATGAGTCCTTATAGGCAAAATTGCTTTATTTCATTAAGGTAAGTCTATTTACACTATAACATTCAGGTTTAGATCATTCTCTCATAAGAAAATGCAAACTGCATATTAACCATTATTTTAACGCTGACAAGCAGTATTTACATGCTTTACGACAATTAGGTGCAAATGAGTCCTTATAGGCAAAAGTGCTTTATTTCATGAGGGTAAGTCTATTTACACTATAACATTCAGGTTTGGATCATTCTCTCATAAGAAAATGCAAACTGCATATTTACTATCATTTTCACGCAGCCAAGCAGTTTTTACATGCTTCACGACAATTGCGTGCAAATGAGTCCTTATAAACAAAATTGCTTTATTTTACAAAGGTAAGAATATTTTCACTATAACATTTAGGTTTGGATCATTCTCTCATAAGAAAATGCAAACTGCATATTAACCATTATTTTAACGCAGACAAGCAGTTTTTACATGCTTCACGACAATTGCGTGCAAATGAGTCCTTATAGGCAAAATTGCTTTATTTTACAAAGGTAAGTCTATTTACACTATAACATTCAGGTTTGGATCATTCTCTCCTAAGAAAATGCAAACTGCACATTTACTATCATTTTCACGCAGACAAGCAGTTTTCACATGTTTTACGACAATTAGGTGGAAATACGTCCTTAAAGGCAAAATTGTTTTATTTCACAAAGGTAAGTCTACTTTCACTATAAAATTCAGGTTTGGATCATTCTCTCATAAGAAAATGCAAACTGCATATTAACCATTATTTTAACGCAGACAAGCAGTTTTTACATGCTTCACGACAATTGCGTGCAAATGAGTCCTTATAGGCAAAATTGCTTTATTTTACAAAGGTAAGTCTATTTACACTATAACATTCAGGTTTGGATCATTCTCTCATAAGAAAATGCAAACTGCATATTGACCATTGTTTTAACGCATACAAGCAGTTCTTACATGCTTTATGACAATTAGGGGCAAATGAGTCCTTATAGGCAAAATTGCTTTATTTCATGAAAGGTAAGTCTATTTACACGGTAACATTCAGGTTTGGATCTTTATATCATAAGAAAATGCAAACTGCATATAAACCATTATTTAAACGCAGACAAGCAGTTTTTACATGCTTTACGACAATTAGGTGCAAATGAGTCTTTATAGGCAAAATTGCTTTATTTCATGAGGGTAAGTCTATTTACACTATAACATTCAGGTTTGGATCATTCTCTCATAAGAAAATGCAAACTGCATATTAACTATTATTTTAACGCTTACAAGCAGTTTTTACAAGCTTTGTGACAATTAGGTGCAGATGAGTCCTTATAAGCAAAATTGCTTTATTTCATGAGGGTTAGTCTATTTACACTATAACATTTAGGTTTGGATCATTCTCTCATAAGAAAATGCAAACTGCATATTTACTATCATTTTAACGCATACAAGCAGTTTTTACATGCTTTATAACAATTAGGTGCAAATGAGTCCTTATAGGCAAAATTGCTTTATTTTACAAAGGTAAGTCTATTTACACTATAACATTCAGGTTTGGATCATTCTCTCATAAGAAAATGCAAACTGCATATTAACCATTATTTTAACGCATACAAGCAGTTTTTACATGCTTTATGACAATTAGGTGCAAATGAGTCCTTATAGGCAAAATTGCTTTATTTCACAAAGGTAAGTTTACTTACACTATAACTATCAGGTTTGGATCATTCTCTCACAAGAAAATGCAAACTGCATATTGACCATTATTTTAACGCATACAAGCAGTTCTTACATGCTTTATGACAATTAGGGGCAAATGAGTCCTTATAGGCAAAATTGCTTTATTTCATGAAAGGTAAGTCTATTTACACGGTAACATTCAGGTTTGGATCTTTATATCATAAGAAAATGCAAACTGCATATTAACCATTATTTAAACGCAGACAAGCAGTTTTTACATGCTTTACGACAATTAGGTGCAAATGAGTCTTTATAGGCAAAATTGCTTTATTTCATGAGGGTAAGTCTATTTACACTATAACATTCAGGTTTGGATCATTCTCTCATAAGAAAATGCAAACTGCATATTAACTATTATTTTAACGCTTACAAGCAGTTTTTACAAGCTTTATGACAATAAGGTGCAGATGAGTCCTTATAAGCAAAATTCTTTATTTCATGAGGGTTAGTCTATTTACACTATAACATTTAGGTTTGGATCATTCTCTCATAAGAAAATGCAAACTGCATATTTACTATCATTTTAACGCATACAAGCAGTTTTCAGATGCTTTATAACAATTAGATGCAAATGAGTCCTTATAGGCAAAAATGCTTTATTTTACAAAGGTAAGTCTATTTACACTATAACATTCAGGTTTGGATCATTCTCTCATAAGAAAATGCAAACTGCATATTAACCATTATTTTAACGCATACAAGCAGTTTTTACATGCTTTATGACAATTAGGGGCAAATGGGTCCTTATAGGCAAAATTGCTTTATTTAATGAAGGTTAGTCTATTTACACTATAACATTCAGGTTTGGATTAATCTCTCATAAGAAATTGCAAACTGCATATTAACCATTATTTTAACGCAGACAAGCAGTTTTTACATGCTTTACGACAATTAGGTGCAAATGAGTCCTTATAGGCAAAATTGCTTTATTTCACAAAGGTAAGTTTACTTACACTATAACATTCAGGTTTGGATCATTCTCTCACAAGAAAATGCAAACTGCATATTAACTATTATTTTAACGCATACAAGCAGTTTTTACATGCTTATGACAATTAGGTGCAAATGATTCCTTATAGGCAAAAATGCTTTATTTCATGAGAAAAGTCTATTTACACTATAACATTCAGGTTTGGATCATTCTCTCATAAGAAAATGCAAACTGCATATTAACCATTATTTTAACGCAGACAAGCAGTTTTTACATGCTTCACGACAATTGCGTGCAAATGAGTCCTTATAGGCAAAATTGCTTTATTTCACAAAGGTAAGTTTACTTACACTATAACATTCAGGTTTGGATCATTCTCTCACAAGAAAATGCAAACTGCATATTAACTATTATTTTAACGCATACAAGCAGTTTTTACATGCTTATGACAATTAGGTGCAAATGATTCCTTATAGGCAAAAATGCTTTATTTCATGAGAAAAGTCTATTTACACTATAACATTTAGGTTTGGATCATTCTCTCATAAGAAAATGCAAACTGAATATTGACTATCATTTTCACGCAGACAAGCAGTTTTTACATGGTTTACGACAATTAGGTGCAATAAAGTCCTTAAAAGCAGAATTGTTTTATTTCACAAAGATGGGTCTACTTTCACTATAACATTCAGGTTTGGATCATTCTCTCATAAGAAAATGCAAACTGCATATTTACTATCATTTTCACGCAGACAAGCAGTTTTTACATGCTTCACGACAATTGCGTGCAAATGAGTCCTTATAGGCAAAATTGCTTAATTTCATTAAGGTAAGTCTATTTACACTATAACATTCAGGTTTAGATCATTCTCTCATAAGAAAATGCAAACTGCATATTAACCATTATTTTAACGCTGACAAGCAGTTTTTACATGCCTTACGACAATTAGGTGCAAATGAGTCCTTATAGGCAAAAGTGCTTTATTTCATGAGGGTAAGTCTATTTACACTATAACATTCAGGTTTGGATCATTCTCTCATAAGAAAATGCAAACTGCATATTTACTATCATTTTCACGCAGACAAGCAGTTTTCACATGTTTTACGACAATTAGGTGGAAATAAGTCCTTAAAGGCAAAATTGTTTTATTTCACAAAGGTAAGTCTACTTTCACTATAACATTCAGGTTTGGATCATTTTCTCATAAGAAAATACAAACTGCATATTAACCATTATTTTAACGAAGACAAGCAGATTTTACATGCTTCACGACAATTGCGTGCAAATGAGTCCTTATAGGCAAAATTGCTTTATTTTACAAAGGTAAGTCTATTTACACTATAACATTCAGGTTTGGATCATTCTCTCATAAGAAAAAGCAAACTGCATATTAACCATTATTTTAACGCATACAAGCAGTTTTTACATGCTTTATGACAATTAGGGGCAAATGAGTACTTATAGGCAAAATTGCTTTATTTCATGAAGGTAAGTCTATTTACACTATAACATTCAGGTTTGGATCTTTCTCTCATAAGAAAATGCGAACTGCATATTAACCATTATTTAAACGCAGACAAGCAGTTTTTACATGCTTTACGACAATTAGGTGCAAATGAGTCTTTATAGGCAAAATTGCTTTATTTCATGAGGGTAAGTCTATTTACACTATGACATTCAGGTTTGGATCATTCTCTCATAGGAAAATGCAAACTGCATATTTACTATCATTTTAACGCAGACAAGCAGTTTTTACATGCTTCACGACAATTGCGTGCAAATAAGTCCTTATAGGCAAAATTGCTTTATTTTACAAAGGTAAGTCTATTTACACTATAACATTCAGGTTTGGATCATTCTCTCATACGAAAATGCAAACTGCATTTTAACCATTATTTTAACGCATACAAGCAGTTTTTACATGCTTTATGACAATTAGGGGCAAATGAGTCCTTATAGGCAAAATTGCTTTATTTCATGAAGGTAAGTCTATTTACACTATAACATTCAGGATTGGATCATTCTCTCATAAGAAAATGCAAACTGCATATTAACCATTATTTAACGCAGACAAGCAGTTTTTTTATGCTTTACGACAATTAGGTGCAAATGAGTCTTTATAGGCAAAATTGCTTTATTTCATGAGGGTAAGTCTATTTACACTATAACATTCAGGTTTGGATCATTCTCTCATAAGAAAATGCAAACTGCATATTTACTATCATCTTCACGCAGACGAGCAGTTTTTACATGCTTCACGACAATTGCGTGCAAATGTGTCCTTATAGGCAAAATTGCTTTATTTTACAAAGGTAAGTCTATTTACACTATACATTCAGGTTTGGATCATTCTCTCATAAGAAAATGCAAACTGCATATTAACCATAATTTTAAAGCATACAAGCAGTTTTTACATGCTTTATGACAATTAGGTGCAAATGAGTCCTTATAGGCAAAATTGCTTTATTTCATGAGGGTAAGTCTATTTACACTATAACATTCAGGTTTGAATCATTCTCTCATAAGAAAATGCAAACTGCATATTAACCATTATTTTAACGCATACAAGCAGTTTTTACATGCTTTATGACAATTAGGGGCAAATGGGTCCTTATAGGCAAAATTGCTTTATTTTATGAAGGTTAGTCTATTTACACTATAACATTCAGGTTTGGATTGTTCTCTCATAAGAAAATGCAAACTGCATATTAACCATGATTTTAACGCAGACAAGCAGTTTTTACATGCTTTACGACAATTAGGTGCAAATGAGTCCTTATAGGCAAAATTGCTTTATTTCACAAAGGTAAGTTTGCTTACACTATACCATTCAGGTTTGGATCATTCTCTCATAAGAAAATGCAAACTGCATTTTAACCATTATTTTAAGGCATACAAGCAGTTTTTACATGCTTTATGACAATTAGGGGCAAATGAGTCCTTATAGGCAAAATTGCTTTATTACATGAGGGTAAGTCTATTTACACTATAACATTCAGGTTTGGATCATTCTCTCACAAGAAAATGCAAACTGCATATTAACTATTATTTTAACGCATACAAGCAGTTTTTACATGCTTTATGACAATTAGGTGCAAGTGAGTCCTTATAGGCAAAATTGCTTTATTACATGAGGGTAAGTCTATTTACACTATAACATTCAGGTTTGGATCATTTTCTCATAAGAAAATGCAAACTGCATATTAACCATTATTTAAACGCAGACAAGCAGTTTTTACATGCTTTACGACAATTAGGTGCAAATGAGTCTTTATAGGCAAAATTGCTTTATTTCATGAGGGTTAGTCTATTTACACTCTAACATTCAGGTTTGGATCATTCTCTCATAAAAAAATGCAAACTGCATATTAACCATTATTTTAACGCAGACAAGCAGTTTTTACATGCTTCACGACAATTGCGTGCAAATGAGTCCTTATAGGCAAAATTGCTTTATTTCACAAAGGTAAGTTTGCTTACACTATACCATTCAGGTTTGGATCATTCTCTCATAAGAAAATGCAAACTGCATTTTAACCATTATTTTAACGCATACAAGCAGTTTTTACATGCTTTATGACAATTAGGGGCAAATGAGTCCTTATAGGCAAAATTGCTTTATTTTACAAAGGTAAGTCTATTTACACTATAACATTCAGGTTTGGATCATTTTCTCATAAGAAAATGCAAACTGCATATTAACCATTATTTAAACGCAGACAAGCAGTTTTTACATGCTCTACGACAATTAGGTGCAAATGAGTCTTTATAGGCAAAATTGCTTTATTTCATGAGGGTAAGTCTATTTAGACTATAACATTCAGGTTTGGATCATTCTCTCATAAGAAAATGCAAACTGCATATTTACTATCATTTTAACGTATACAAGCAGTTTTTACATGCTTTATGACAATTAGGGGCAAATGAGTCCTTATAGGCAAAATTGCTTTATTTCATGAAGGTAAGTCTATTTACACAATAACATTCAGGTTTGGATCATTTTCTCATAAGAAAATGCAAACTGCATATTAACCATTATTTAAACGCAGACAAGCAGTTTTTTTATGCTTTACGACAATTAGGTGCATTTGAGTCTTTATAGGCAAAATTGCTTTATTTCATGAGGGTAAGTCTATTTACACTATACATTCAGGTTTGGATCATTCTCTCATAAGAAAATGCAAACTGCATATTTACTATCATCTTCACGCAGACAAGCAGTTTTTTCATGCTTCACGACAATTGCGTGCAAATGTGTCCTTATAGGCAAAATTGCTTTATTTTACAAAGGTAAGTCTATTTACACTATACATTCAGGTTTGGATCATTCTCTCATAAGAAAATGCAAACTGCATATTTACCATAATTTTAAAGCATACAAGCAGTTTTTACATGCTTTATGACAATTAGGTGCAAATGAGTCCTTATAGGCAAAATTGCTTTATTTCATGAGGGTAAGTCTATTTACATTATATCATTCAGGTTTGGATCATTCTCTCATAAGAAAATGCAACCTGCATATTAACCATTATTTTAACGCATACAAGCAGTTTTTACATGCTTTATGACAATTACGGGCAAATGGGTCCTTATAGGCAAAATTGCTTTATTTTATGAAGGTTAGTCTATTTACACTATAACATTCAGGTTTGGATTATTCTCTCATAAGAAAATGCAAACTGCATATTAACCATGATTTTAACGCAGACAAGCAGTTTTTACATGCTTTACGACAATTAGGTGCAAATGAGTCCTTATAGGCAAAATTGCTTTATTTCACAAAGGTAAGTTTGCTTACACTATACCATTCAGGTTTGGATCATTCTCTCATAAGAAAATGCAAACTGCATTTTAACCATTATTTTAACGCATACAAGCAGTTTTTACATGCTTTATGACAATTAGGGGCAAATGAGTCCTTATAGGCGAAATTGCTTTATTTCATGAAGGTAAGTCTATTTACACAATAACATTCAGGTTTGGATCATTTTCTCATAAGAAAATGCAAACTGCATATTAACCATTATTTAAACGCAGACAAGCAGTTTTTTTATGCTTTACGACAATTAGGTGCATTTGAGTCTTTATAGGCAAAATTGCTTTATTTCATGAGGGTAAGTCTATTTACACTATAACATTCAGGTTTGGATCATTCTCTCATAAGAAAATGCAAACTGCATATTTACTATCATCTTCACGCAGACAAGCAGTTTTTTCATGCTTCACGACAATTGCGTGCAAATGTGTCCTTATAGGCAAAATTGCTTTATTTTACAAAGGTAAGTCTATTTACACTATACATTCAGGTTTGGATCATTCTCTCATAAGAAAATGCAAACTGCATATTTACCATAATTTTAAAGCATACAAGCAGTTTTTACATGCTTTATGACAATTAGGTGCAAATGAGTCCTTATAGGCAAAATTGCTTTATTTTATGAGGGTAAGTCTATTTACATTATATCATTCAGGTTTGGATCATTCTCTCATAAGAAAATGCAACCTGCATATTAACCATTATTTTAACGCATACAAGCAGTTTTTACATGCTTTATGACAATTAGGGGCAAATGGGTCCTTATAGGCAAAATTGCTTTATTTTATGAAGGTTAGTCTATTTACACTATAACATTCAGGTTTGGATTATTCTCTCATAAGAAAATGCAAACTGCATATTAACCATGATTTTAACGCAGACAAGCAGTTTTTACATGCTTTACGACAATTAGGTGCAAATGAGTCCTTATAGGCAAAATTGCTTTATTTCACCAAGGTAAGTTTGCTTACACTATACCATTCAGGTTTGGATCATTCTCTCATAAGAAAATGCAAACTGCATTTTAACCATTATTTTAACGCATACAAGCAGTTTTTACATGCTTTATGACAATTAGGGGCAAATGAGTCCTTATAGGCGAAATTGCTTTATTTCATGAAGGTAAGTCTATTTACACTATAACATTCAGGTTTGGATCATTCTCTCATAAGAAAATGCAAACTGCATATTAACCATTATTTAAACGCAGACAAGCAGTTTTTTTATGCTTTACGACAATTAGGTGCAAATGAGTCTTTATAGGCAAAATTGCTTTATTTCATGAGGGTAAGTCTATTTACACTATAACATTCAGGTTTGGATCATTCTCTCATAAGAAAATGCAAACTGCATATTTACTATCATCTTCACGCAGACAAGCAGTTTTTTCATGCTTCACGACAATTGCGTGCAAATGTGTCCTTATAGGCAAAATTGCTTTATTTTACAAAGGTAAGTCTATTTACACTATACATTTAGGTTTGGATCATTCTCTCATAAGAAAATGCAAACTGCATATTAACCATAATTTTAAAGCATACAAGCAGTTTTTACATGCTTTATGACAATTAGGTGCAAATGAGTCCTTATAGGCAAAATTGCTTTATTTCATGAGGGTAAGTCTATTTACACTATAACATTCAGGTTTGGATCATTCTCTCATAAGAAAATGCAACCTGCATATTAACCTTTATTTTAACGCATACAAGCAGTTTTTACATGCTTTATGACAATTAGGGGCAAATGGGTCCTTATAGGCAAAATTGCTTTATTTTATGAAGGTTAGTCTATTTACACTATAACATTCAGGTTTGGATTATTCTCTCATAAGAAAATGCAAACTGCATATTAACCATTATTTTAACGCAGACAAGCAGTTTTTACATGCTTTACGACAATTAGGTGCAAATGAGTCCTTATAGGCAAAATTGCTTTATTTCACAAAGGTAAGTTTACTTACACTATAACAATCAGGTTTGGATCATTCTCTCACAAGAAAATGCAAACTGCATATTAACTATTATTTTAACGCATACAAGCAGTTTTTACATGCTTTATGACAATTAGGTGCAAGTGAGTCCTTATAGGCAAAATTGCTTTATTACATGAGGGTAAGTCTATTTACACTATAACATTCAGGTTTGGATTATTCTCTCATAAGAAAATGCAAACTGCATATTTACTATCATTTTCACGCAGACAAGCAGTTTTTACATGCTTCACGACAATTGCGTGCAAATGAGGCCTTATAGGCAAAATTGATTTATTTTACAAAAGGAAGTCTATTTACACTATAATATTCAGGTTTGGATCATTCTCTCATAAGAAAATGCAAACTGCATATTAACCATTATTTTAACGCATACAAGCAGTTTTTTCATGCTTTATGACAATTAGGGGCAAATGAGTCCTTATAGGTAAATTGCTTTATTTCATGAAGGTAAGTCTATTTACACTATAACATTCAGGTTTGGATCATTCTCTCATAAGAAAATGCAAACTGCATATTAACCATTATTTAAACGCAGACACACAGTTTTTACATGCTTTACGACAATTATGTGCAAATGAGTCTTTATAGGCAAAATTGCTTTATTTCATGAGGGTAAGTCTATTTACACTATAACATTCAGGTTTGGATCATTCTCTCATAAGAAAATGCAATTTGCATATTAACCATTATTTAAACGCAGACAAGCAGTTTTTACATGCTTTACGACAATTAGGTGCAAATGAGTCCTTATAGGCAAAATTGCTTTATTTTACAAAGGTTAGTCTATTTACACTATAACATTCAGGTTTGGATCATTCTCTCATAAGAAAATGCAAACTGCATATTAACCATAATTTTAAAGCATACAAGCAGTTTTTACATGCTTTATGACAATTAGGTGCAAATAAGTCCTTATAGGCAAAATTGCTTTATTTCATGAGGGTAAGTCTATTTACACTATAACATTCAGGTTTGGATCATTCTCTCATAAGAAAATGCAAACTGAATATTGACTATCATTTATACGCAGACAAGCAGTTTTTACATGGTTTACGACAATTAGGTGCAAATAAGTCCATAAAGGCAAAATTGTTTCATTTCACAAAGGTAAGTCTACTTTCACTATAACATTCAGGTTTGGATCATTCTCTCATAAGAAAATGCAAACTGCATATTAACCATTATTTTATCGCAGACAAGCAGTTTTTACATGCTTCACGACAATTGCATGCAAATGAGTCCTTATAGGCAAAATTGCTTTATTTTACAAAGGTAAGTCTATTTACACTATAACATTCAGGTTTAGATCATTCTCTCATAAGAAAATGCAATCTGCATATTAACCATTATTTTAACGCATACAAGCAGTTTTTACATGCATTATGACAATTAGGGGCAAATGAGTCCTTATAGGCAAAATTGCTTTATTTCATAAAGGTAAGTCTATTTACACTATAACATTCAGGTTTGGATCATTCTCTCATTAGAAAATGCAAACTGCATATTAACCATTATTTAAACGCAGACAAGCAGTTTTTACATGCTTTACGACAATTAGGTGCAAATAAGTCTTTATAAGCAAAATTGCTTTATTTGACAAAGGTAAGTTTACTTACACTATAACATTCAGGTTTGGATCATTCTCTCTCAAGAAAATGCAAACTGCATATTAACTATTATTTTCGCGCATACAAGCAATTTTTACATGCTTTATGACAATTAGGTGCAAATGAGTCCTTATAGGCAAAATTGCTTTATTTCATGACGGTAAGTCTATTTACACTATAACATTCAGGTTTGGATCATTCTCTCATAAGAAAATGCAAACTGAATATTGACTATCATTTTCACCCAGACAAGCAGTTTTTACATGCTTCACGACAATTGCGTGCAAATGAGTCCTTATAGGCAAAATTGCTTTATTTTTAAAGGTAAGTCTATTTACACTATAACATTCAGGTTTGGATCATTCTCTCATAAGAAAATGCAAACTGCATATTAACCATTATTTTAACGCATACAAGCAGTTTTTACATGCTTTATGACAATTAATGGCAAATGAGTCCTTATAGGCAAAATTGCTTTACTTCATGAAGGTAAGTCTATTTACACTATAACATTCAGGTTTAGATCATTCTCTCATTAGAAAATGCAATCTGCATATTAACCATTATTTTAACGCATACAAGCAGTTTTTACATGCTTCACGACAATTGCGTGCAAATAAGTCCTTATAGGCAAAATTGCTTTATTTTATAAAGGTAAGTCTATTTACACTATAACATTTAGGTTTGGATCATTCTCTCATAAGAAAATGCAAACTGCATATTAACCATTATTTTAACGCAGACAAGCAGTTTTTAGATGCTTCACGACAATTGCGTGCAAATGAGTCCTTATAGGCAAATTTGCTATATTTTACAAAGGTAAGTCTATTTACACTATAACATTCAGGTTTGGATCATTCTCTCATTAGAAAATGCAATCTGCATATTAACCATTATTTTAACGCATACAAGCAGTTTTTACATGCTTCACGACAATTGCGTGCAAATGAGTCCTTATAGGCAAAATTGCTTTATTTTATAAAGGTAAGTCTATTTACACTATAACATTTAGGTTTGGATCATTCTCTCATAAGAAAATGCAAACTGCATATTAACCATTATTTTAACGCAGACAAGCAGTTTTTAGATGCTTCACGACAATTGCGTGCAAATGAGTCCTTATAGGCAAAATTGATTCATTTTACAAAGGTAAGTCTATTTACACTATAACATTGAGGTTTGGATCATTCTCTCATAAGAAAATGCAAACTGCTTATTAACCTTTATTTAAACGCAGACAAGCAGTTTTTACATGCTTTACGACAATTAGGTGCAAATGAGTCCTTATAGGCAAAATTGCTTTATTTCATGAGGGTAAGTCTATTTACACTATAACATTCAGGTTTGGATCATTCTCTCATAAGAAAATGCAAACTGCATATTTACTATCATTTTCACGCAGACAAGCAGTTTTTACATGCTTCACGACAATTGCGTGCAAATGAGTCCTTATAGGCAAAATTGATTTATTTTACACAGGTAAGTCTATTTACACTATAATATTCAGGTTTGGATCTTTCTCTCATAAGAAAATGCAAACTGCATATTAACCATTATTTTAACGCATACAAGCAGTTTTTACATGCTTTATGACAATTAGGGGCAAATGAGTCCTTATAAGCAAAATTGCTTTATTTCATGAAGGTAAGTCTATTTACACTATAACATTCAGGTTTGGATCATTCTCTCATAAGAAAATGCAAACTGCATATTAACCATTATTTAAACGCAGACACACAGTTTTTACATGCTTTACGACAATTATGTGCAAATGAGTCTTTATAGGCAAAATTGCTTTATTTCATGAGGGTAAGTCTATTTACACTATAACATTCAGGTTTGGATCATTCTTTCATAAGAAAATGCAAACTGCATATTAACCATTATTTTAACGCAGACAAGCAGTTTTTACATGCTTTACGACAATTAGGTGCAAATGAGTCTTTATAGGCAAAATTGCTTTATTTCATGAGGGTAAGTCTATTTACACTATAACATTCAGGTTTGGATCATTCTCTCATAAGAAAATGCAAACTGCATATTAACCATTATTTAAACGCAGACACACAGTTTTTACATGCTTTACGACAATTATGTGCAAATGAGTCTTTATAGGCAAAATTGCTTTATTTCATGGGGGTAAGTCTATTTACACTATAACATTCAGGTTTGGATCATTCTTTCATAAGAAAATGCAAACTGCATATTAACCATTATTTTAACGCAGACAAGCAGTTTTTTCATGCTTTACGACAATTAGGTGCAAATGAGTCTTTATAGGCAAAATTGCTTTATTTCATGAGGGTAAGTTTATTTACACTATAACATTCAGGTTTGGATCATTCTCTCATAAGAAAATGCAAACTGCATATTAACCATTATTTAAACGCAGACACACAGTTTTTACATGCTTTACGACAATTATGTGCAAATGAGTCTTTATAGGCAAAATTGCTTTATTTCATGAGGGTAAGTCTATTTACACTATAACATTCAGGTTTGGATCATTCTTTCATAAGAAAATGCAAACTGCATATTAACCATTATTTTAACGCAGACAAGCAGTTTTTACATGCTTTATGACAATTAGGGGCAAATGAGTCCTTATAGGCAAAATTGCTTTATTTCATGAGGGTAAGTCTATTTACACTATAATATTCAGGTTTGGATCATTCTCTCATAAGAAAATGCAAACTGCATATTTACTATCTTTTTCACGCAGACAAGCAGTTTTTTAAATGCTTCACGACAATTTTGTGCAAATGAGTCCTTATAGGCAAAATTGCTTTATTTTACAAAGGTAAGTCTATTCACACTATAACATTCAGGTTTGGATTATTCTCTCATAAGAAAATGCAAACTGCATATTTACTATCATTTTCACGCAGACAAGCAGTTTTTACATGCTTCACGACAATTGCGTGCAAATGAAGCCTTATAGGCAAAATTGATTTATTTTACAAAAGGAAGTCTATTTACACTATAATATTCAGGTTTGGATCATTCTCTCATAAGAAAATGCAAACTGCATATTAACCATTATTTTAACGCATACAAGCAGTTTTTACATGCTTTATGACAATTAGGGGCAAATGAGTCCTTATAGGCAAAATTGCTTTATTTCATGAGGGCAAGTCTATTTACACTATAACATTCAGGTTTGGATCATTCTCTCATAAGAAAATGCAAACTGCATATTAACCATTATTTTAACGCAGACAAGCAGTTTTTACATGCTTTATGACAATTAGGGGCAAATCAGTCCTTATAAGCAAAATTGCTTTATTTCATGAAGGTTAGTCTATTTACACTATAACATTCAGGTTTGGATCATTCTCTCATAAGAAAATGCAAACTGCATATTAACCATTATTTAAACGCAGACAAGCAGTTTTTACATGCTTTACGACAATTAGGTGCAAATGAGTCCTTATAGGCAAAATTGCTTTATTTTACAAAGGTAAGTCTATTTTAACTATAACATTCAGGTTTGGATCATTCTCTCATAAGAAAATGCAAATTGCATATTATACATTTCTTTAACGCATACAAGCAGTTTTTACATGCTTTATGACAATTAGGGGCAAATGAGTCCTTATAGGCAAAATTGCTTTATTTCATGAAGGTAAGTCTATTTACACTATTACATTCAGGTTTGGATCATTTTCTCATAAGAAAATGCAAACTGCATATTAACCATTATTTTAACGCAGACAAGCAGTTTTTACATGCTTCACGACAATTGCGTGCAAATGAGTCCTTATAGTCAAAATTGCTTTATTTTACAAAGGTAAGTCTATTTACACTATAACATTCAGGTTTGGATCATTCTCTCATAAGAAAATGCAAACTGCATATTTACTATCATTTTAACGCATACAAGCAGTTTTTACATGCTTTATGACAATTAGGTGCAAATGAGTCTTTATAGGCAAAATTGCTTTATTCCATGAGGGTATGTCTATTTACACTATAACATTCAGGTTTGGATCATTCTCTCATAAGAAAATGCAAACTTCATATTAACCCTTATTTTAACGCATACAAGCAGTTTTTACATGCTTTATGACAATTAGGGGCAAATGAGTCCTTATAGGCAAAATTGCTTTATTTTACAAAGGTAAGTTTACTTAAACTATAACATTCAGTTTTGGATCATTTTCTCATAAGAAAATGCAAACTGCATATTTACTATCATTTTAACGCATACAAGCAGTTTTTACATGCTTTATGACAATTAGGTGCAAATGAGTCTTTATAGGCAAAATTGCTTTATTTCATGAGGGTTAGTCTATTTACACTATACATTCAGGTTTTGATCATTCTCTCATAAGAAAATGCAAACTGCATATTAACCATTATTTTAACGCAGACAAGCAGTTTTTACATGCTTCACGACAATTGCGTGCAAATGAGTCCTTATAGGCAAAACTGCGTTATTTTACAAAGGTAAGTCTATTTTCACTATAACATTCAGGTTTGGATCATTCTCTCATAAGATAATGCAAACTGCATATTAACCATTATTTTAACGCATACAAGCAGTTTTTACATGCTTTATGACAATTAGGGGCAAATGAGTCCTTATAGGCAAAATTGCTTTATTTCATTAAGGTAAGTCTATTTACACTATAACATTCAGGTTTAGATCATTCTCTCATAAGAAAATGCAAACTGCATATTAACCATTATTTTAACGCTGACAAGCAGTATTTACATGCTTTACGACAATTAGGTGCAAATGAGTCCTTATAGGCAAAAGTGCTTTATTTCATGAGGGTAAGTCTATTTACACTATAACATTCAGGTTTGGATCATTCTCTCATAAGAAAATGCAAACTGCATATTTACTATCATTTTCACGCAGCCAAGCAGTTTTTACATGCTTCACGACAATTGCGTGCAAATGAGTCCTTATAAACAAAATTGCTTTATTTTACAAAGGTAAGAATATTTTCACTATAACATTTAGGTTTGGATCATTCTCTCATAAGAAAATGCAAACTGCATATTAACAATTATTTTAACGCATACAAGCAGTTTTTACATGCTTTATGACAATTAGGGGCAATTGAGTCCTTATAGGCAAAATTGCTTTATTTCATAAAGGTAAGTCTATTTACACTATAACATTCAGGTTTGGATCATTCTCTCATAAGAAAATGCAAACTGCATATTAACCATTATTTTAACGCAGACAAGCAGTTTTTACATGCTTTATGACAATTAGGGGCAAATCAGTCCTTATAAGCAAAATTGCTTTATTTCATGAAGGTTAGTCTATTTACACTATAACATTCAGGTTTGGATCATTCTCTCATAAGAAAATGCAAACTGCATATTAACCATTATTTAAACGCAGACAAGCAGTTTTTACATGCTTTACGACAATTAGGTGCAAATGAGTCCTTATAGGCAAAATTGCTTTATTTTACAAAGGTAAGTCTATTTTAACTATAACATTCAGGTTTGGATCATTCTCTCATAAGAAAATGCAAATTGCATATTATACATTTCTTTAACGCATACAAGCAGTTTTTACATGCTTTATGACAATTAGGGGCAAATGAGTCCTTATAGGCAAAATTGCTTTATTTCATGAAGGTAAGTCTATTTACACTATTACATTCAGGTTTGGATCATTTTCTCATAAGAAAATGCAAACTGCATATTAACCATTATTTTAACGCAGACAAGCAGTTTTTACATGCTTCACGACAATTGCGTGCAAATGAGTCCTTATAGTCAAAATTGCTTTATTTTACAAAGGTAAGTCTATTTACACTATAACATTCAGGTTTGGATCATTCTCTCATAAGAAAATGCAAACTGCATATTTACTATCATTTTAACGCATACAAGCAGTTTTTACATGCTTTATGACAATTAGGTGCAAATGAGTCTTTATAGGCAAAATTGCTTTATTCCATGAGGGTATGTCTATTTACACTATAACATTCAGGTTTGGATCATTCTCTCATAAGAAAATGCAAACTTCATATTAACCCTTATTTTAACGCATACAAGCAGTTTTTACATGCTTTATGACAATTAGGGGCAAATGAGTCCTTATAGGCAAAATTGCTTTATTTTACAAAGGTAAGTTTACTTAAACTATAACATTCAGTTTTGGATCATTTTCTCATAAGAAAATGCAAACTGCATATTTACTATCATTTTAACGCATACAAGCAGTTTTTACATGCTTTATGACAATTAGGTGCAAATGAGTCTTTATAGGCAAAATTGCTTTATTTCATGAGGGTTAGTCTATTTACACTATACATTCAGGTTTTGATCATTCTCTCATAAGAAAATGCAAACTGCATATTAACCATTATTTTAACGCAGACAAGCAGTTTTTACATGCTTCACGACAATTGCGTGCAAATGAGTCCTTATAGGCAAAACTGCGTTATTTTACAAAGGTAAGTCTATTTTCACTATAACATTCAGGTTTGGATCATTCTCTCATAAGATAATGCAAACTGCATATTAACCATTATTTTAACGCATACAAGCAGTTTTTACATGCTTTATGACAATTAGGGGCAAATGAGTCCTTATAGGCAAAATTGCTTTATTTCATTAAGGTAAGTCTATTTACACTATAACATTCAGGTTTAGATCATTCTCTCATAAGAAAATGCAAACTGCATATTAACCATTATTTTAACGCTGACAAGCAGTATTTACATGCTTTACGACAATTAGGTGCAAATGAGTCCTTATAGGCAAAAGTGCTTTATTTCATGAGGGTAAGTCTATTTACACTATAACATTCAGGTTTGGATCATTCTCTCATAAGAAAATGCAAACTGCATATTTACTATCATTTTCACGCAGCCAAGCAGTTTTTACATGCTTCACGACAATTGCGTGCAAATGAGTCCTTATAAACAAAATTGCTTTATTTTACAAAGGTAAGAATATTTTCACTATAACATTTAGGTTTGGATCATTCTCTCATAAGAAAATGCAAACTGCATATTAACAATTATTTTAACGCATACAAGCAGTTTTTACATGCTTTATGACAATTAGGGGCAATTGAGTCCTTATAGGCAAAATTGCTTTATTTCATAAAGGTAAGTCTATTTACACTATAACATTCAGGTTTGGATCATTCTCTCATAAGAAAATGCAAACTGCATATTAACCATTATTTTAACGCTGACAAGCAGTTTTTACATGCTTTACGACAATTAGGTGCAAATGAGTCCTTTTAGGCAAAAGTGCTTTATTTCATGAGGGTAAGTCTATTTACACTATAACATTCAGGTTTGGATCATTCTCTCCTAAGAAAATGCAAACTGCACATTTACTATCATTTTCACGCAGACAAGCAGTTTTCACATGTTTTACGACAATTAGGTGGAAATAAGTCCTTAAAGGCAAAATTGTTTTATTTCACAAAGGTAAGTCTACTTTCACTATAAAATTCAGGTTTGGATCATTCTCTCATAAGAAAATGCAAACTGCATATTAACCATTATTTTAACGCAGACAAGCAGTTTTTACATGCTTCACGACAATTGCGTGCAAATGAGTCCTTATAGGCAAAATTGCTTTATTTTACAAAGGTAAGTCTATTTACACTATAACATTCAGGTTTGGATCATTCTCTCATAAGAAAATTCAAACTGCATATTGACCATTATTTTAACGCATACAAGCAGTTCTTACATGCTTTATGACAATTAGGGGCAAATGAGTCCTTATAGGCAAAATTGCTTTATTTCATGAAAGGTAAGTCTATTTACACGGTAACATTCAGGTTTGGATCTTTATATCATAAGAAAATGCAAACTGCATATAAACCATTATTTAAACGCAGACAAGCAGTTTTTACATGCTTTACGACAATTAGGTGCAAATGAGTCTTTATAGGCAAAATTGCTTTATTTCATGAGGGTAAGTCTATTTACACTATAACATTCAGGTTTGGATCATTCTCTCATAAGAAAATGCAAGCTGCATATTAACTATTATTTTAACGCTTACAAGCAGTTTTTACAAGCTTTGTGACAATTAGGTGCAGATGAGTCCTTATAAGCAAAATTGCTTTATTTCATGAGGGTTAGTCTATTTACACTATAACATTTAGGTTTGGATCATTCTCTCATAAGAAAATGCAAACTGCATATTAACCATTATTTTAACGCATACAAGCAGTTTTTACATGCTTTATGACAATTAGGTGCAAATGAGTCATTATAGGCAAAATGCTTTATTTTAAGAGAGTAAGTCTATTTACACTATACATTCAGGTTGGATCATTCTCTCATAAGAAAATGCAAACTGCATATTAACCATTATTTTAACGCATACAAGCAGTTTTTACATGCTTTATGACAATTAAGGGCAAATGGGTCCTTATAGGCAAAATTGCTTTATTTCATGAAGGTTAGTCTATTTACACTATAACATTCAGGTTTGGATCATTCTCTCATAAGAAAATGCAAACTGCATATTAACCATTATTTTAACGCAGACAAGCAGTTTTTACATGCTTTATGACAATTAGGTGCAAATGAGTCCTTATAGGCAAAAGTGCTTTATTTCATGAGGGTAAGTCTATTTACACTATAACATTCAGGTTTGGATCATTCTCTCATAAGAAAATGCAAACTGCATATTTACTATCATTTTCACGCAGCCAAGCAGTTTTTACATGCTTCACGACAGTTGCGTGCAAATGAGTCCTTATAAACAAAATTGCTTTATTTTACAAAGGTAAGAATATTTTCACTATAACATTTAGGTTTGGATCATTCTCTCATAAGAAAATGCAGACTGCATATTAACAATTATTTTAACGCATACAAGCAAATTTTACATGCTTTATGACAATTAGGGGCAATTGAGTCCTTATAGGCAAAATTGCTTTATTTCATAAAGGTAAGTCTATTTACACTATAACATTCAGGTTTGGATCATTCTCTCATAAGAAAATGCAAACTGCATATTAACCATTATTTTAACGCTGACAAGCAGTTTTTACATGCTTTACGACAATTAGGTGCAAATGAGTCCTTTTAGGCAAAAGTGCTTTATTTCATGAGGGTAAGTCTATTTACACTATAACATTCAGGTTTGGATCATTCTCTCCTAAGAAAATGCAAACTGCACATTTACTATCATTTTCACGCAGACAAGCAGTTTTCACATGTTTAACGACAATTAGGTGGAAATAAGTCCTTAAAGGCAAAATTGTTTTATTTCACAAAGGTAAGTCTACTTTCACTATAAAATTCAGGTTTGGATCATTCTCTCATAAGAAAATGCAAACTGCATATTAACCATTATTTTAACGCAGACAAGCAGTTTTTACATGCTTCACGACAATTGCGTGCAAATGAGTCCTTATAGGCAAAATTGCTTTATTTTACAAAGGTAAGTCTATTTACACTATAACATTCAGGTTTGGATCATTCTCTCATAAGAAAATGCAAACTGCATATTGACCATTATTTTAACGCATACAAGCAGTTCTTACATGCTTTATGACAATTAGGGGCAAATGAGTCCTTATAGGCAAAATTGCTTTATTTCATGAAAGGTAAGTCTATTTACACGGTAACATTCAGGTTTGGATCTTTATATCATAAGAAAATGCAAACTGCATATAAACCATTATTTAAACGCAGACAAGCAGTTTTTACATGCTTTACGACAATTAGGTGCAAATGAGTCTTTATAGGCAAAATTGCTTTATTTCATGAGGGTAAGTCTATTTACACTATAACATTCAGGTTTGGATCATTCTCTCATAAGAAAATGCAAGCTGCATATTAACTATTATTTTAACGCTTACAAGCAGTTTTTACAAGCTTTGTGACAATTAGGTGCAGATGAGTCCTTATAGGCAAAATTGCTTTATTTCATGAAGGTTAGTCTATTTACACTATAACATTCAGGTTTGGATCATTCTCTCATAAGAAAATGCAAACTGCATATTAACCATTATTTTAACGCAGACAAGCAGTTTTTACATGCTTTATGACAATTAGGTGCAAATGAGTCATTATAGGCAAAATTGCTTTATTTTAAGAGAGTAAGTCTATTTACACTATACATTCAGGTTGGATCATTCTCTCATAAGAAAATGCAAACTGCATATTAACCATTATTTTAACGCATATAAGCAGTTTTTACATGCTTAATGACAATTAGGGGCAAATGAGTCCTTATAGGCAAAATTGCTTTATTTCATGAAGGTAAGTCTATTTACACTATTACATTCAGGTTTGGATCATTTTCTCATAAGAAAATGCAAACTGCATATTAACCCATTATTTTAACGCAGACAAGCAGTTTTTACATGCTTCACGACAATTGCGTGCAAATGAGTCCTTATAGGCAAAATTGCTTTATTTTACAAAGGTAAGTCTATTTACACTATAACATTCAGGTTTGGATCATTCTCTCATAAGAAAATGCAAACTGCATATTTACTATCATTTTAACGCATACAAGCAGTTTTTATATGCTTTATGACAATTAGGTGCAAATGAGTCTTTATAGGCAAAATTGCTTTATTCCATGAGGGTAAGTCTATTTACACTATAACATTCAGGTTTGGATCATTCTCTCATAAGAAAATGCAAACTTCATATTAACCCTTATTTTAACGCATACAAGCAGTTTTTACATGCTTTATGACAATTAGGGGCAAATGAGTCCTTATAGGCAAAATTGCTTTATTTTACAAAGGTAAGTTTACTTAAACTATAACAGTCAGGTTTAGATCATTCTCTCATAAGAAAATGCAAACTGCATATTAACTATTATTTTAACGCATACAAGCAGTTTTTACAAGCTTTATGACAATTAGGTGCAAATGAGTCCTTATAGGCAAAATTGCTTTATTTCATGAGGGTAAGTTTATTTACACTATAACATTTAGGTTTGGATCATTTTCTCATAAGAAAATGCAAACTGCATATTTACTATCATTTTAACGCATACAAGCAGTTTTTACATGCTTTATGACAATTAGGTGCAAATGAGTCTTTATAGGCAAAATTGCTTTATTTCATGAGGGTTAGTCTATTTACACTATACATTCAGGTTTTGATCATTCTCTCATAAGAAAATGCAAACTGCATATTAACCATTATTTTAACGCAGACAAGCAGTTTTTACATGCTTCACGACAATTGCGTGCAAATAAGTCCTTATAGGCAAAATTGCGTTATTTTACAAAGGTAAGTCTATTTTCACTATAACATTCAGGTTTGGATCATTCTCTCATAAGATAATGCAAACTGCATATTAACCATTATTTTAACGCATACAAGCAGTTTTTACATGCTTTATGACAATTAGGGGCAAATGAGTCCTTATAGGCAAAATTGCTTTATTTCATTAAGGTAAGTCTATTTACACTATAACATTCAGGTTTAGATCATTCTCTCATAAGAAAATGCAAACTGCATATTTACTATCATTTTCACGCAGCCAAGCAGTTTTTACATGCTTCACGACAATTGCGTGCAAATGAGTCCTTATAAACAAAATTGCTTTATTTTACAAAGGTAAGAATATTTTCACTATAACATTTAGGTTTGGATCATTCTCTCATAAGAAAATGCAAACTGCATATTAACAATTATTTTAACGCATACAAGCAGTTTTTACATGCTTTATGACAATTAGGGGCAATTGAGTCCTTATAGGCAAAATTGCTTTATTTCATAAAGGTAAGTCTATTTACACTATAACATTCAGGTTTGGATCATTCTCTCATAAGAAAATGCAAACTGCATATTAACCATTATTTTAACGCTGACAAGCAGTTTTTACATGCTTTACGACAATTAGGTGCAAATGAGTCCTTTTAGGCAAAAGTGCTTTATTTCATGAGGGTAAGTCTATTTACACTATAACATTCAGGTTTGGATCATTCTCTCCTAAGAAAATGCAAACTGCACATTTACTATCATTTTCACGCAGACAAGCAGTTTTCACATGTTTTACGACAATTAGGTGGAAATAAGTCCTTAAAGGCAAAATTGTTTTATTTCACAAAGGTAAGTCTACTTTCACTATAAAATTCAGGTTTGGATCATTCTCTCATAAGAAAATGCAAACTGCATATTAACCTTTATTTTAACGCAGACAAGCAGTTTTTACATGCTTCACGACAATTACGTGCAAATGAGTCCTTATAGGCAAAATTGCTTTATTTTACAAAGGTAAGTCTATTTACACTATAACATTCAGGTTTGGATCATTCTCTCATAAGAAAATGCAAACTGCATATTGACCATTGTTTTAACGCATACAAGCAGTTCTTACATGCTTTATGACAATTAGGGGCAAATGAGTCCTTATAGGCAAAATTGCTTTATTTCATGAAAGGTAAGTCTATTTACACGGTAACATTCAGGTTTGGATCTTTATATCATAAGAAAATGCAAACTGCATATAAACCATTATTTAAACGCAGACAAGCAGTTTTTACATGCTTTACGACAATTAGGTGCAAATGAGTCTTTATAGGCAAAATTGCTTTATTTCATGAGGGTAAGTCTATTTACACTATAACATTCAGGTTTGGATCATTCTCTCATAAGAAAATGCAAACTGCATATTAACTATTATTTTAACGCTTACAAGCAGTTTTTACAAGCTTTGTGACAATTAGGTGCAGATGAGTCCTTATAAGCAAAATTGCTTTATTTCATGAGGGTTAGTCTATTTACACTATAACATTTAGGTTTGGATCATTCTCTCATAAGAAAATGCAAACTGCATATTTACTATCATTTTAACGCATACAAGCAGTTTTTACATGCTTTATAACAATTAGGTGCAAATGAGTCCTTATAGGCAAAATTGCTTTATTTTACAAAGGTAAGTCTATTTACACTATAACATTCAGGTTTGGATCATTCTCTCATAAGAAAATGCAAACTGCATATTAACCATTATTTTAACGCATACAAGCAGTTTTTACATGCTTTATGACAATTAGGTGCAAATGAGTCCTTATAGGCAAAATTGCTTTATTTCACAAAGGTAAGTTTACTTACACTATAACTATCAGGTTTGGATCATTCTCTCACAAGAAAATGCAAACTGCATATTGACCATTATTTTAACGCATACAAGCAGTTCTTACATGCTTTATGACAATTAGGGGCAAATGAGTCCTTATAGGCAAAATTGCTTTATTTCATGAAAGGTAAGTCTATTTACACGGTAACATTCAGGTTTGGATCTTTATATCATAAGAAAATGCAAACTGCATATTAACCATTATTTAAACGCAGACAAGCAGTTTTTACATGCTTTACGACAATTAGGTGCAAATGAGTCTTTATAGGCAAAATTGCTTTATTTCATGAGGGTAAGTCTATTTACACTATAACATTCAGGTTTGGATCATTCTCTCATAAGAAAATGCAAACTGCATATTAACTATTATTTTAACGCTTACAAGCAGTTTTTACAAGCTTTATGACAATAAGGTGCAGATGAGTCCTTATAAGCAAAATTCTTTATTTCATGAGGGTTAGTCTATTTACACTATAACATTTAGGTTTGGATCATTCTCTCATAAGAAAATGCAAACTGCATATTTACTATCATTTTAACGCATACAAGCAGTTTTAAGATGCTTTATAACAATTAGGTGCAAATGAGTCCTTATAGGCAAAAATGCTTTATTTTACAAAGGTAAGTCTATTTACACTATAACATTCAGGTTTGGATCATTCTCTCATAAGAAAATGCAAACTGCATATTAACCATTATTTTAACGCATATAAGCAGTTTTTACATGCTTTATGACAATTAGGGGCAAATGGGTCCTTATAGGCAAAATTGCTTTATTTAATGAAGGTTAGTCTATTTGCACTATAACATTCAGGTTTGGATTAATCTCTCATAAGAAATTGCAAACTGCATATTAACCATTATTTTAACGCAGACAAGCAGTTTTTACATGCTTTACGACAATTAGGTGCAAATGAGTCTTTATAGGCAAAATTGCTTTATTTCATGAGGGTAAGTCTATTTACACTATAACATTCAGGTTTGGATCATTCTCTCACAAGAAAATGCAAACTGCATATTAACTATTATTTTAACGCATACAAGCAGTTTTTACATGCTTATGACAATTAGGTGCAAATGAGTCCTTATAGGCAAAAATGCTTTATTTCATGAGAAAAGTCTATTTACACTATAACATTCAGGTTTGGATCATTCTCTCATAAGAAAATGCAAACTGAATATTGACTATCATTTTCACGCAGACAAGCAGTTTTTACATGGTTTACGACAATTAGGTGCAATAAAGTCCTTAAAAGCAGAATTGTTTTATTTCACAAAGATGGGTCTACTTTCACTATAACATTCAGGTTTGGATCATTCTCTCATAAGAAAATGCAAACTGCATATTTACTATCATTTTCACGCAGACAAGCAGTTTTTACATGCTTCACGACAATTGCGTGCAAATGAGTCCTTATAGGCAAAATTGCTTAATTTCATTAAGGTAAGTCTATTTACACTATAACATTCAGGTTTAGATCATTCTCTCATAAGAAAATGCAAACTGCATATTAACCATTATTTTAACGCTGACAAGCAGTTTTTACATGCCTTACGACAATTAGGTGCAAATGAGTCCCTATAGGCAAAAGTGCTTTATTTCATGAGGGTAAGTCTATTTACACTATAACATTCAGGTTTGGATCATTCTCTCATAAGAAAATGCAAACTGCATATTTACTATCATTTTCACGCAGACAAGCAGTTTTCACATGTTTTACGACAATTAGGTGGAAATAAGTCCTTAAAGGCAAAATTGTTTTATTTCACAAAGGTAAGTCTACTTTCACTATAACATTCAGGTTTGGATCATTTTCTCATAAGAAAATGCAAACTGCATATTAACCATTATTTTAACGAAGACAAGCAGATTTTACATGCTTCACGACAATTGCGTGCAAATGAGTCCTTATAGGCAAAATTGCTTTATTTTACAAAGGTAAGTCTATTTACACTATAACATTCAGGTTTGGATCATTCTCTCATAAGAAAAAGCAAACTGCATATTAACCATTATTTTAACGCATACAAGCAGTTTTTACATGCTTTATGACAATTAGGGGCAAATGAGTACTTATAGGCAAAATTGCTTTATTTCATGAAGGTAAGTCTATTTACACTATAACATTCAGGTTTGGATCTTTCTCTCATAAGAAAATGCGAACTGCATATTAACCATTATTTAAACGCAGACAAGCAGTTTTTACATGCTTTACGACAATTAGGTGCAAATGAGTCTTTATAGGCAAAATTGCTTTATTTCATGAGGGTAAGTCTATTTACACTATGACATTCAGGTTTGGATCATTCTCTCATAGGAAAATGCAAACTGCATATTTACTATCATTTTAACGCAGACAAGCAGTTTTTACATGCTTCACGACAATTGCGTGCAAATAAGTCCTTATAGGCAAAATTGCTTTATTTTACAAAGGTAAGTCTATTTACACTATAACATTCAGGTTTGGATCATTCTCTCATACGAAAATGCAAACTGCATTTTAACCATTATTTTAACGCATACAAGCAGTTTTTACATGCTTTATGACAATTAGGGGCAAATGAGTCCTTATAGGCAAAATTGCTTTATTTCATGAAGATAAGTCTATTTACACTATAACATTCAGGATTGGATCATTCTCTCATAAGAAAATGCAAACTGCATATTAACCTTTATTTAACGCAGACAAGCAGTTTTTTTATGCTTTACGACAATTAGGTGCAAATGAGTCTTTATAGGCAAAATTGCTTTATTTCATGAGGGTAAGTCTATTTACACTATAACATTCAGGTTTGGATCATTCTCTCATAAGAAAATGCAAACTGCATATTTACTATCATCTTCACGCAGACGAGCGGTTTTTACATGCTTCACGACAATTGCGTGCAAATGTGTCCTTATAGGCAAAATTGCTTTATTTTACAAAGGTAAGTCTATTTACACTATACATTCAGGTTTGGATCATTCTCTCATAAGAAAATGCAAACTGCATATTAACCATAATTTTAAAGCATACAAGCAGTTTTTACATGCTTTATGACAATTAGGTGCAAATGAGTCCTTATAGGCAAAATTGCTTTATTTCATGAGGGTAAGTCTATTTACACTATAACATTCAGGTTTGAATCATTCTCTCATAAGAAAATGCAAACTGCATATTAACCATTATTTTAACGCATACAAGCAGTTTTTACATGCTTTATGACAATTAGGGGCAAATGGGTCCTTATAGGCAAAATTGCTTTATTTTATGAAGGTTAGTCTATTTACACTATAACATTCAGGTTTGGATTATTCTCTCATAAGAAAATGCAAACTGCATATTAACCATGATTTTAACGCAGACAAGCAGTTTTTACATGCTTTACGACAATTAGGTGCAAATGAGTCCTTATAGGCAAAATTGCTTTATTTCACAAAGGTAAGTTTGCTTACACTATACCATTCAGGTTTGGATCATTCTCTCATAAGAAAATGCAAACTGCATTTTAACCATTATTTTAACGCATACAAGCAGTTTTTACATGCTTTATGACAATTAGGTGCAAATGAGTCTTTATAGGCAAAATTGCTTTATTCCATGAGGGTAAGTCTATTTACACTATAACATTCAGGTTTGGATCATTCTCTCATAAGAAAATGCAAACTTCATATTAACCCTTATTTTAACGCATACAAGCAGTTTTTACATGCTTTATGACAATTAGGGGCAAATGAGTCCTTATAGGCAAAATTGCTTTATTTTACAAAGGTAAGTTTACTTAAACTATAACATTCAGGTTTAGATCATTCTCTCATAAGAAAATGCAAACTGCATATTAACTATTATTTTAACGCATACAAGCAGTTTTTACAAGCTTTATGACAATTAGGTGCAAATGAGTCCTTATAGGCAAAATTGCTTTATTTCATGAGGTTAAGTTTATTTACACTATAACATTCAGGTTTGGATCATTTTCTCATAAGAAAATGCAAACTGCATATTTACTATCATTTTAACGCATACAAGCAGTTTTTACATGCTTTATGACAATTAGGTGCAAATGAGTCTTTATAGGCAAAATTGCTTTATTTCATGAGGGTTAGTCTATTTACACTATACATTCAGGTTTTGATCATTCTCTCATAAGAAAATGCAAACTGCATATTAACCATTATTTTAACGCAGACAAGCAGTTTTTACATGCTTCACGTAAATTGCGTGCAAATAAGTCCTTATAGGCAAAATTGCATTATTTTACAAAGGTAAGTCTATTTTCACTATAACATTCAGGTTTGGATCATTCTCTCATAAGATAATGCAAACTGCATATTAACCATTATTTTAACGCATACAAGCAGTTTTTACATGCTTTATGACAATTAGGGGCAAATGAGTCCTTATAGGCAAAATTGCTTTATTTCATTAAGGTAAGTCTATTTACACTATAACATTCAGGTTTAGATCATTCTCTCATAAGAAAATGCAAACTGCATATTAACCATTATTTTAACGCTGACAAGCAGTATTTACATGCTTTACGACAATTAGGTGCAAATGAGTCCTTATAGGCAAAAATGCTTTATTTTACAAAGGTAAGTCTATTTACACTATAACATTCAGGTTTGGATCATTCTCTCATAAGAAAATGCAAACTGCATATTAACCATTATTTTAACGCATACAAGCAGTTTTTACATGCTTTATGACAATTAGGGGCAAATGGGTCCTTATAGGCAAAATTGCTTTATTTAATGAAGGTTAGTCTATTTACACTATAACATTCAGGTTTGGATTAATCTCTCATAAGAAATTGCAAACTGCATATTAACCATTATTTTAACGCAGACAAGCAGTTTTTACATGCTTTACGACAATTAGGTGCAAATGAGTCCTTATAGGCAAAATTGCTTTATTTCACAAAGGTAAGTTTACTTACACTATAACATTCAGGTTTGGATCATTCTCTCATAAGAAAATGCAAACTGCATATTGACCATTGTTTTAACGCATACAAGCAGTTCTTACATGCTTTATGACAATTAGGGGCAAATGAGTCCTTATAGGCAAAATTGCTTTATTTCATGAAAGGTAAGTCTATTTACACGGTAACATTCAGGTTTGGATCTTTATATCATAAGAAAATGCAAACTGCATATAAACCATTATTTAAACGCAGACAAGCAGTTTTTACATGCTTTACGACAATTAGGTGCAAATGAGTCTTTATAGGCAAAATTGCTTTATTTCATGAGGGTAAGTCTATTTACACTATAACATTCAGGTTTGGATCATTCTCTCATAAGAAAATGCAAACTGCATATTAACTATTATTTTAACAATTACAAGCAGTTTTTACAAGCTTTGTGACAATTAGGTGCAGATGAGTCCTTATAAGCAAAATTGCTTTATTTCATGAGGGTTAGTCTATTTACACTATAACATTTAGGTTTGGATCATTCTCTCATAAGAAAATGCAAACTGCATATTTACTATCATTTTAACGCATACAAGCAGTTTTTACATGCTTCACGACAATTGCGTGCAAATGAGTCCTTATAAACAAAATTGCTTTATTTTACAAAGGTAAGAATATTTTCACTATAACATTTAGGTTTAGATCATTCTCTCATAAGAAAATGCAAACTGCATATTAACAATTATTTTAACGCATACAAGCAGTTTTTACATGCTTTATGACAATTAGGGGCAATTGAGTCCTTATAGGCAAAATTGCTTTATTTCATAAAGGTAAGTCTATTTACACTATAACATTCAGGTTTGGATCATTCTCTCATAAGAAAATGCAAACTGCATATTAACCATTATTTTAACGCTGACAAGCAGTTTTTACATGCTTTACGACAATTAGGTGCAAATGAGTCCTTTTAGGCAAAAGTGCTTTATTTCATGAGGGTAAGTCTATTTACACTATAACATTCAGGTTTGGATCATTCTCTCCTAAGAAAATGCAAACTGCACATTTACTATCATTTTCACGCAGACAAGCAGTTTTCACATGTTTTACGACAATTAGGTGGAAATAAGTCCTTAAAGGCAAAATTGTTTTATTTCACAAAGGTAAGTCTACTTTCACTATAAAATTCAGGTTTGGATCATTCTCTCATAAGAAAATGCAAACTGCATATTAACCATTATTTTAACGCAGACAAGCAGTTTTTACATGCTTCACGACAATTGCGTGCAAATGAGTCCTTATAGGCAAAATTGCTTTATTTTACAAAGGTAAGTCTATTTACACTATAACATTCAGGTTTGGATCATTCTCTCATAAGAAAATGCAAACTGCATATTGACCATTATTTTAACGCATACAAGCAGTTCTTACATGCTTTATGACAATTAGGGGCAAATGAGTCCTTATAGGCAAAATTGCTTTATTTCATGAAAGGTAAGTCTATTTACACGGTAACATTCAGGTTTGGATCTTATATCATAAGAAAATGCAAACTGCATATAAACCATTATTTAAACGCAGACAAGCAGTTTTTACATGCTTTACGACAATTAGGTGCAAATGAGTCTTTATAGGCAAAATTGCTTTATTTCATGAGGGTAAGTCTATTTACACTATAACATTCAGGTTTGGATCATTCTCTCATAAGAAAATGCAAGCTGCATATTAACTATTATTTTAACGCTTACAAGCAGTTTTTACAAGCTTTGTGACAATTAGGTGCAGATGAGTCCTTATAAGCAAAATTGCTTTATTTCATGAGGGTTAGTCTATTTACACTATAACATTTAGGTTTGGATCATTCTCTCATAAGAAAATGCAAACTGCATATTAACCATTATTTTAACGCATACAAGCAGTTTTTACATGCTTTATGACAATTAGGTGCAAAAGAGTCATTATAGGCAAAATGCTTTATTTTAAGAGAGTAAGTCTATTTACACTATACATTCAGGTTGGATCATTCTCTCATAAGAAAATGCAAACTGCATATTAACCATTATTTTAACGCATACAAGCAGTTTTTACATGCTTTATGACAATTAAGGGCAAATGGGTCCTTATAGGCAAAATTGCTTTATTTCATGAAGGTTAGTCTATTTACACTATAACATTCAGGTTTGGATCATTCTCTCATAAGAAAATGCAAACTGCATATTAACCATTATTTTAACGCAGACAAGCAGTTTTTACATGCTTTATGACAATTAGGTGCAAATGAGTCCTTATAGGCAAAAGTGCTTTATTTCATGAGGGTAAGTCTATTTACACTATAACATTCAGGTTTGGATCATTCTCTCATAAGAAAATGCAAACTGCATATTTACTATCATTTTCACGCAGCCAAGCAGTTTTTACATGCTTCACGACAATTGCGTGCAAATGAGTCCTTATAAACAAAATTGCTTTATTTTACAAAGGTAAGAATATTTTCACTATAACATTTAGGTTTGGATCATTCTCTCATAAGAAAATGCAAACTGCATATTAACAATTATTTTAACGCATACAAGCAGTTTTTACATGCTTTATGACAATTAGGGGCAATTGAGTCCTTATAGGCAAAATTGCTTTATTTCATAAAGGTAAGTCTATTTTCACTATAACATTCAGGTTTGGATCATTCTCTCATAAGAAAATGCAAACTGCATATTAACCATTTATTTAACGCTGACAAGCAGTTTTTACATGCTTTACGACAATTAGGTGCAAATGAGTCCTTTTAGGCAAAAGTGCTTTATTTCATGAGGGTAAGTCTATTTACACTATAACATTCAGGTTTGGATCATTCTCTCCTAAGAAAATGCAAACTGCACATTTACTATCATTTTCACGCAGACAAGCAGTTTTCACATGTTTTACGACAATTAGGTGGAAATAAGTCCTTAAAGGCAAAATTGTTTTATTTCACAAAGGTAAGTCTACTTTCACTATAAAATTCAGGTTTGGATCATTCTCTCATAAGAAAATGCAAACTGCATATTAACCATTATTTTAACGCAGACAAGCAGTTTTTACATGCTTCACGACAATTGCGTGCAAATGAGTCCTTATAGGCAAAATTGCTTTATTTTACAAAGGTAAGTCTATTTACACTATATATTCAGGTTTGGATCATTCTCTCATAAGAAAATGCAAACTGCATATTGACCATTATTTTAACGCATACAAGCAGTTCTTACATGCTTTATGACAATTAGGGGCAAATGAGTCCTTATAGGCAAAATTGCTTTATTTCATGAAAGGTAAGTCTATTTACACGGTAACATTCAGGTTTGGATCTTTATATCATAAGAAAATGCAAACTGCATATAAACCATTATTTAAACGCAGACAAGCAGTTTTTACATGCTTTACGACAATTAGGTGCAAATGAGTCTTTATAGGCAAAATTGCTTTATTTCATGAGGGTAAGTCTATTTACACTATAACATTCAGGTTTGGATCATTCTCTCATAAGAAAATGCAAGCTGCATATTAACTATTATTTTAACGCTTACAAGCAGTTTTTACAAGCTTTGTGACAATTAGGTGCAGATGAGTCCTTATAAGCAAAATTGCTTTATTTCATGAGGGTTAGTCTATTTACACTATAACATTTAGGTTTGGATCATTCTCTCATAAGAAAATGCAAACTGCATATTAACCATTATTTTAACGCATACAAGCAGTTTTTACATGCTTTATGACAATTAGGTGCAAATGAGTCATTATAGGCAAAATTGCTTTATTTTAAGAGAGTAAGTCTATTTACACTATACATTCAGGTTGGATCATTCTCTCATAAGAAAATGCAAACTGCATATTAACCATTATTTTAACGCATACAAGCAGTTTTTACATGCTTTATGACAATTAAGGGCAAATGGGTCCTTATAGGCAAAATTGCTTTATTTCATGAAGGTTAGTCTATTTACACTATAACATTCAGGTTTGGATCATTCTCTCATAAGAAAATGCAAACTGCATATTAACCATTATTTTAACGCAGACAAGCAGTTTTTACATGCTTTATGACAATTAGGTGCAAATGAGTCATTATAGGCAAAATTGCTTTATTTTAAGAGAGTAAGTCTATTTACACTATACATTCAGGTTGGATCATTCTCTCATAAGAAAATGCAAACTGCATATTAACCATTATTTTAACGCATATAAGCAGTTTTTACATGCTTAATGACAATTAGGGGCAAATGAGTCCTTATAGGCAAAATTGCTTTATTTCATGAAGGTAAGTCTATTTACACTATTACATTCAGGTTTGGATCATTTTCTCATAAGAAAATGCAAACTGCATATTAACCCATTATTTTAACGCAGACAAGCAGTTTTTACATGCTTCACGACAATTGCGTGCAAATGAGTCCTTATAGGCAAAATTGCTTTATTTTACAAAGGTAAGTCTATTTACACTATAACATTCAGGTTTGGATCATTCTCTCATAAGAAAATGCAAACTGCATATTTACTATCATTTTAACGCATACAAGCAGTTTTTATATGCTTTATGACAATTAGGTGCAAATGAGTCTTTATAGGCAAAATTGCTTTATTCCATGAGGGTAAGTCTATTTACACTATAACATTCAGGTTTGGATCATTCTCTCATAAGAAAATGCAAACTGCATATTAACCATTATTTTAACGCTGACAAGCAGTTTTTACATGCTTTACGACAATTAGGTGCAAATGAGTCCTTTTAGGCAAAAGTGCTTTATTTCATGAGGGTAAGTCTATTTACACTATAACATTCAGGTTTGGATCATTCTCTCCTAAGAAAATGCAAACTGCACATTTACTATCATTTTCACGCAGACAAGCAGTTTTCACATGTTTTACGACAATTAGGTGGAAATAAGTCCTTAAAGGCAAAATTGTTTTATTTCACAAAGGTAAGTCTACTTTCACTATAAAATTCAGGTTTGGATCATTCTCTCATAAGAAAATGCAAACTGCATATTAACCATTATTTTAACGCAGACAAGCAGTTTTTACATGCTTCACGACAATTGCGTGCAAATGAGTCCTTATAGGCAAAATTGCTTTATTTTACAAAGGTAAGTCTATTTACACTATATATTCAGGTTTGGATCATTCTCTCATAAGAAAATGCAAACTGCATATTGACCATTATTTTAACGCATACAAGCAGTTCTTACATGCTTTATGACAATTAGGGGCAAATGAGTCCTTATAGGCAAAATTGCTTTATTTCATGAAAGGTAAGTCTATTTACACGGTAACATTCAGGTTTGGATCTTTATATCATAAGAAAATGCAAACTGCATATAAACCATTATTTAAACGCAGACAAGCAGTTTTTACATGCTTTACGACAATTAGGTGCAAATGAGTCTTTATAGGCAAAATTGCTTTATTTCATGAGGGTAAGTCTATTTACACTATAACATTCAGGTTTGGATCATTCTCTCATAAGAAAATGCAAGCTGCATATTAACTATTATTTTAACGCTTACAAGCAGTTTTTACAAGCTTTGTGACAATTAGGTGCAGATGAGTCCTTATAAGCAAAATTGCTTTATTTCATGAGGGTTAGTCTATTTACACTATAACATTTAGGTTTGGATCATTCTCTCATAAGAAAATGCAAACTGCATATTAACCATTATTTTAACGCATACAAGCAGTTTTTACATGCTTTATGACAATTAGGTGCAAATGAGTCATTATAGGCAAAATTGCTTTATTTTAAGAGAGTAAGTCTATTTACACTATACATTCAGGTTGGATCATTCTCTCATAAGAAAATGCAAACTGCATATTAACCATTATTTTAACGCATACAAGCAGTTTTTACATGCTTTATGACAATTAAGGGCAAATGGGTCCTTATAGGCAAAATTGCTTTATTTCATGAAGGTTAGTCTATTTACACTATAACATTCAGGTTTGGATCATTCTCTCATAAGAAAATGCAAACTGCATATTAACCATTATTTTAACGCAGACAAGCAGTTTTTACATGCTTTATGACAATTAGGTGCAAATGAGTCATTATAGGCAAAATTGCTTTATTTTAAGAGAGTAAGTCTATTTACACTATACATTCAGGTTGGATCATTCTCTCATAAGAAAATGCAACCTGCATATTAACCATTATTTTAACGCATATAAGCAGTTTTTACATGCTTAATGACAATTAGGGGCAAATGAGTCCTTATAGGCAAAATTGCTTTATTTCATGAAGGTAAGTCTATTTACACTATTACATTCAGGTTTGGATCATTTTCTCATAAGAAAATGCAAACTGCATATTAACCCATTATTTTAACGCAGACAAACAGTTTTTACATGCTTCACGACAATTGCGTGCAAATGAGTCCTTATAGGCAAAATTGCTTTATTTTACAAAGGTAAGTCTATTTACACTATAACATTCAGGTTTGGATCATTCTCTCATAAGAAAATGCAAACTGCATATTTACTATCATTTTAACGCATACAAGCAGTTTTTATATGCTTTATGACAATTAGGGGCAAATGAGTCCTTATAGGCAAAATTGCTTTATTTTACAAAGGTAAGTTTACTTAAACTATAACAGTCAGGTTTAGATCATTCTCTCATAAGAAAATGCAAACTGCATATTAACTATTATTTTAACGCATACAAGCAGTTTTTACAAGCTTTATGACAATTAGGTGCAAATGAGTCCTTATAGGCAAAATTGCTTTATTTCATGAGGGTAAGTTTATTTACACTATAACATTTAGGTTTGGATCATTTTCTCATAAGAAAATGCAAACTGCATATTTACTATCATTTTAACGCATACAAGCAGTTTTTACATGCTTTATGACAATTAGGTGCAAATGAGTCTTTATAGGCAAAATTGCTTTATTTCATGAGGGTTAGTCTATTTACACTATACATTCAGGTTTTGATCATTCTCTCATAAAAAAATGCAAACTGCATATTAACCATTATTTTAACGCAGACAAGCAGTTTTTACATGCTTCACGACAATTGCGTGCAAATAAGTCCTTATAGGCAAAATTGCGTTATTTTACAAAGGTAAGTCTATTTTCACTATAACATTCAGGTTTGGATCATTCTCTCATAAGATAATGCAAACTGCATATTAACCATTATTTTAACGCATACAAGCAGTTTTTACATGCTTTATGACAATTAGGGCAAATGAGTCCTTATAGGCAAAATTGCTTTATTTCATTAAGGTAAGTCTATTTACACTATAACATTCAGGTTTAGATCATTCTCTCATAAGAAAATGCAAACTGCATATTTACTATCATTTTCACGCAGCCAAGCAGTTTTTACATGCTTCACGACAATTGCGTGCAAATGAGTCCTTATAAACAAAATTGCTTTATTTTACAAAGGTAAGAATATTTTCACTATAACATTTAGGTTTGGATCATTCTCTCATAAGAAAATGCAAACTGCATATTAACAATTATTTTAACGCATACAAGCAGTTTTTACATGCTTTATGACAATTAGGGGCAATTGAGTCCTTATAGGCAAAATTGCTTTATTTCATAAAGGTAAGTCTATTTACACTATAACATTCAGGTTTGGATCATTCTCTCATAAGAAAATGCAAACTGCATATTAACCATTATTTTAACGCTGACAAGCAGTTTTTACATGCTTTACGACAATTAGGTGCAAATGAGTCCTTTTAGGCAAAAGTGCTTTATTTCATGAGGGTAAGTCTATTTACACTATAACATTCAGGTTTGGATCATTCTCTCCTAAGAAAATGCAAACTGCACATTTACTATCATTTTCACGCAGACAAGCAGTTTTCACATGTTTTACGACAATTAGGTGGAAATAAGTCCTTAAAGGCAAAATTGTTTTATTTCACAAAGGTAAGTCTACTTTCACTATAAAATTCAGGTTTGGATCATTCTCTCATAAGAGAATGCAAACTGCATATTAACCTTTATTTTAACGCAGACAAGCAGTTTTTACATGCTTCACGACAATTACGTGCAAATGAGTCCTTATAGGCAAAATTGCTTTATTTTACAAAGGTAAGTCTATTTACACTATAACATTCAGGTTTGGATCATTCTCTCATAAGAAAATGCAAACTGCATATTGACCATTGTTTTAACGCATACAAGCAGTTCTTACATGCTTTATGACAATTAGGGGCAAATGAGTCCTTATAGGCAAAATTGCTTTATTTCATGAAAGGTAAGTCTATTTACACGGTAACATTCAGGTTTGGATCTTTATATCATAAGAAAATGCAAACTGCATATAAACCATTATTTAAACGCAGACAAGCAGTTTTTACATGCTTTACGACAATTAGGTGCAAATGAGTCTTTATAGGCAAAATTGCTTTATTTCATGAGGGTAAGTCTATTTACACTATAACATTCAGGTTTGGATCATTCTCTCATAAGAAAATGCAAACTGCATATTAACTATTATTTTAACGCTTACAAGCAGTTTTTACAAGCTTTGTGACAATTAGGTGCAGATGAGTCCTTATAAGCAAAATTGCTTTATTTCATGAGGGTTAGTCTATTTACACTATAACATTTAGGTTTGGATCATTCTCTCATAAGAAAATGCAAACTGCATATTTACTATCATTTTAACGCATACAAGCAGTTTTTACATGCTTTATAACAATTAGGTGCAAATGAGTCCTTATAGGCAAAATTGCTTTATTTTACAAAGGTAAGTCTATTTACACTATAACATTCAGGTTTGGATCATTCTCTCATAAGAAAATGCAAACTGCATATTAACCATTATTTTAACGCATACAAGCAGTTTTTACATGCTTTATGACAATTAGGTGCAAATGAGTCCTTATAGGCAAAATTGCTTTATTTCACAAAGGTAAGTTTACTTACACTATAACTATCAGGTTTGGATCATTCTCTCACAAGAAAATGCAAACTGCATATTGACCATTATTTTAACGCATACAAGCAGTTCTTACATGCTTTATGACAATTAGGGGCAAATGAGTCCTTATAGGCAAAATTGCTTTATTTCATGAAAGGTAAGTCTATTTACACGGTAACATTCAGGTTTGGATCTTTATATCATAAGAAAATGCAAACTGCATATTAACCATTATTTAAACGCAGACAAGCAGTTTTTACATGCTTTACGACAATTAGGTGCAAATGAGTCTTTATAGGCAAAATTGCTTTATTTCATGAGGGTAAGTCTATTTACACTATAACATTCAGGTTTGGATCATTCTCTCATAAGAAAATGCAAACTGCATATTAACTATTATTTTAACGCTTACAAGCAGTTTTTACAAGCTTTATGACAATAAGGTGCAGATGAGTCCTTATAAGCAAAATTCTTTATTTCATGAGGGTTAGTCTATTTACACTATAACATTTAGGTTTGGATCATTCTCTCATAAGAAAATGCAAACTGCATATTTACTATCATTTTAACGCATACAAGCAGTTTTTAGATGCTTTATAACAATTAGGTGCAAATGAGTCCTTATAGGCAAAAATGCTTTATTTTACAAAGGTAAGTCTATTTACACTATAACATTCAGGTTTGGATCATTCTCTCATAAGAAAATGCAAACTGCATATTAACCATTATTTTAACGCATATAAGCAGTTTTTACATGCTTTATGACAATTAGGGGCAAATGGGTCCTTATAGGCAAAATTGCTTTATTTAATGAAGGTTAGTCTATTTGCACTATAACATTCAGGTTTGGATTAATCTCTCATAAGAAATTGCAAACTGCATATTAACCATTATTTTAACGCAGACAAGCAGTTTTTACATGCTTTACGACAATTAGGTGCAAATGAGTCCTTATAGGCAAAATTGCTTTATTTCACAAAGGTAAGTTTACTTACACTATAACATTCAGGTTTGGATCATTCTCTCACAAGAAAATGCAAACTGCATATTAACTATTATTTTAACGCATACAAGCAGTTTTTACATGCTTATGACAATTAGGTGCAAATGAGTTCTTATAGGCAAAAATGCTTTATTTCATGAGAAAAGTCTATTTACACTATAACATTCAGGTTTGGATCATTCTCTCATAAGAAAATGCAAACTGAATATTGACTATCATTTTCACGCAGACAAGCAGTTTTTACATGGTTTACGACAATTAGGTGCAATAAAGTCCTTAAAAGCAGAATTGTTTTATTTCACAAAGATGGGTCTACTTTCACTATAACATTCAGGTTTGGATCATTCTCTCATAAGAAAATGCAAACTGCATATTTACTATCATTTTCACGCAGACAAGCAGTTTTTACATGCTTCACGACAATTGCGTGCAAATGAGTCCTTATCGGCAAAATTGCTTAATTTCATTAAGGTAAGTCTATTTACACTATAACATTCAGGTTTAGATCATTCTCTCATAAGAAAATGCAAACTGCATATTAACCATTATTTTAACGCTGACAAGCAGTTTTTACATGCCTTACGACAATTAGGTGCAAATGAGTCCTTATAGGCAAAAGTGCTTTATTTCATGAGGGTAAGTCTATTTACACTATAACATTCAGGTTTGGATCATTCTCTCATAAGAAAATGCAAACTGCATATTTACTATCATTTTCACGCAGACAAGCAGTTTTCACATGTTTTACGACAATTAGGTGGAAATAAGTCCTTAAAGGCAAAATTGTTTTATTTCACAAAGGTAAGTCTACTTTCACTATAACATTCAGGTTTGGATCATTTTCTCATAAGAAAATGCAAACTGCATATTAACCATTATTTTAACGAAGACAAGCAGATTTTACATGCTTCACGACAATTGCGTGCAAATGAGTACTTATAGGCAAAATTGCTTTATTTTACAAAGGTAAGTCTATTTACACTATAACATTCAGGTTTGGATCATTCTCTCATAAGAAAAAGCAAACTGCATATTAACCATTATTTTAACGCATACAAGCAGTTTTTACATGCTTTATGACAATTAGGGGCAAATGAGTACTTATAGGCAAAATTGCTTTATTTCATGAAGGTAAGTCTATTTACACTATAACATTCAGGTTTGGATCTTTCTCTCATAAGAAAATGCGAACTGCATATTAACCATTATTTAAACGCAGACAAGCAGTTTTTACATGCTTTACGACAATTAGGTGCAAATGAGTCTTTATAGGCAAAATTGCTTTATTTCATGAGGGTAAGTCTATTTACACTATGACATTCAGGTTTGGATCATTCTCTCATAGGAAAATGCAAACTGCATATTTACTATCATTTTAACGCAGACAAGCAGTTTTTACATGCTTCACGACAATTGCGTGCAAATAAGTCCTTATAGGCAAAATTGCTTTATTTTACAAAGGTAAGTCTATTTACACTATAACATTCAGGTTTGGATCATTCTCTCATACGAAAATGCAAACTGCATTTTAACCATTATTTTAACGCATACAAGCAGTTTTTACATGCTTTATGACAATTAGGGGCAAATGAGTCCTTATAGGCAAAATTGCTTTATTTCATGAAGATAAGTCTATTTACACTATAACATTCAGGATTGGATCATTCTCTCATAAGAAAATGCAAACTGCATATTAACCTTTATTTAACGCAGACAAGCAGTTTTTTATGCTTTACGACAATTAGGTGCAAATGAGTCTTTATAGGCAAAATTGCTTTATTTCATAAGGGTAAGTCTATTTACACTATAACATTCAGGTTTGGATCATTCTCTCATAAGAAAATGCAAACTGCATATTTACTATCATCTTCACGCAGACGAGCAGTTTTTACATGCTTCACGACAATTGCGTGCAAATGTGTCCTTATAGGCAAAATTGCTTTATTTTACAAAGGTAAGTCTATTTACACTATACATTCAGGTTTGGATCATTCTCTCATAAGAAAATGCAAACTGCATATTAACCATAATTTTAAAGCATACAAGCAGTTTTTACATGCTTTATGACAATTAGGTGCAAATGAGTCCTTATAGGCAAAATTGCTTTATTTCATGAGGGTAAGTCTATTTACACTATAACATTCAGGTTTGAATCATTCTCTCATAAGAAAATGCAAACTGCATATTAACCATTATTTTAACGCATACAAGCAGTTTTTACATGCTTTATGACAATTAGGGGCAAATGGGTCCTTATAGGCAAAATTGCTTTATTTTATGAAGGTTAGTCTATTTACACTATAACATTCAGGTTTGGATTATTCTCTCATAAGAAAATGCAAACTGCATATTAACCATGATTTTAACGCAGACAAGCAGTTTTTACATGCTTTACGACAATTAGGTGCAAATGAGTCCTTATAGGCAAAATTGCTTTATTTCACAAAGGTAAGTTTGCTTACACTATACCATTCAGGTTTGGATCATTCTCTCATAAGAAAATGCAAACTGCATTTTAACCATTATTTTAACGCATACAAGCAGTTTTTACATGCTTTATGACAATTAGGGGCAAATGAGTCCTTATAGGCAAAATTGCTTTATTACATGAGGGTAAGTCTATTTACACTATAACATTCAGGTTTGGATCATTCTCTCACAAGAAAATGCAAACTGCATATTAACTATTATTTTAACGCATACAAGCAGTTTTTACATGCTTTATGACAATTAGGTGCAAGTGAGTCCTTATAGGCAAAATTGCTTTATTACATGAGGGTAAGTCTATTTACACTATAACATTCAGGTTTGGATCATTCTCTCATAAGAAAATGCAAACTGAATATTAACCATTATTTTAACGCAGACAAGCAGTTTTTACATGCTTCACGACAAATGCGTGCAAATGAGTCCTTATAGGCAAAATTGCTTTATTTTACAAAGGTAAGTCTATTTACACTATAACATTCAGGTTTGGATCATTTTCTCATAAGAAAATGCAAACTGCATATTAACCATGATTTTAACGCAGACAAGCAGTTTTTACATGCTTTACGACAATTAGGTGCAAATGAGTCCTTATAGGCAAAATTGCTTTATTTCACAAAGGTAAGTTTGCTTACACTATACCATTCAGGTTTGGATCATTCTCTCATAAGAAAATGCAAACTGCATTTTAACCATTATTTTAACGCATACAAGCAGTTTTTACATGCTTTATGACAATTAGGTGCAAATGAGTCTTTATAGGCAAAATTGCTTTATTCCATGAGGGTAAGTCTATTTACACTATAACATTCAGGTTTGGATCATTCTCTCATAAGAAAATGCAAACTTCATATTAACCCTTATTTTAACGCATACAAGCAGTTTTTACATGCTTTATGACAATTAGGGGCAAATGAGTCCTTATAGGCAAAATTGCTTTATTTTACAAAGGTAAGTTTACTTAAACTATAACATTCAGGTTTAGATCATTCTCTCATAAGAAAATGCAAACTGCATATTAACTATTATTTTAACGCATACAAGCAGTTTTTACAAGCTTTATGACAATTAGGTGCAAATGAGTCCTTATAGGCAAAATTGCTTTATTTCATGAGGGTAAGTTTATTTACACTATAACATTCAGGTTTGGATCATTTTCTCATAAGAAAATGCAAACTGCATATTTACTATCATTTTAACGCATACAAGCAGTTTTTACATGCTTTATGACAATTAGGTGCAAATGAGTCTTTATAGGCAAAATTGCTTTATTTCATGAGGGTTAGTCTATTTACACTATACATTCAGGTTTTGATCATTCTCTCATAAGAAAATGCAAACTGCATATTAACCATTATTTTAACGCAGACAAGCAGTTTTTACATGCTTCACGTAAATTGCGTGCAAATAAGTCCTTATAGGCAAAATTGCATTATTTTACAAAGGTAAGTCTATTTTCACTATAACATTCAGGTTTGGATCATTCTCTCATAAGATAATGCAAACTGCATATTAACCATTATTTTAACGCATACAAGCAGTTTTTACATGCTTTATGACAATTAGGGGCAAATGAGTCCTTATAGGCAAAATTGCTTTATTTCATTAAGGTAAGTCTATTTACACTATAACATTCAGGTTTAGATCATTCTCTCATAAGAAAATGCAAACTGCATATTAACCATTATTTTAACGCTGACAAGCAGTATTTACATGCTTTACGACAATTAGGTGCAAATGAGTCCTTATAGGCAAAAGTGCTTTATTTCATGAGGGTAAGTCTATTTACACTATAACATTCAGGTTTGGATCATTCTCTCATAAGAAAATGCAAACTGCATATTTACTATCATTTTCACGCAGCCAAGCAGTTTTTACATGCTTCACGACAATTGCGTGCAAATGAGTCCTTATAAACAAAATTGCTTTATTTTACAAAGGTAAGAATATTTTCACTATAACATTTAGGTTTGGATCATTCTCTCATAAGAAAATGCAAACTGCATATTAACCATTATTTTAACGCAGACAAGCAGTTTTTACATGCTTCACGACAATTGCGTGCAAATGAGTCCTTATAGGCAAAATTGCTTTATTTTACAAAGGTAAGTCTATTTACACTATAACATTCAGGTTTGGATCATTCTCTCCTAAGAAAATGCAAACTGCACATTTACTATCATTTTCACGCAGACAAGCAGTTTTCACATGTTTTACGACAATTAGGTGGAAATACGTCCTTAAAGGCAAAATTGTTTTATTTCACAAAGGTAAGTCTACTTTCACTATAAAATTCAGGTTTGGATCATTCTCTCATAAGAAAATGCAAACTGCATATTAACCATTATTTTAACGCAGACAAGCAGTTTTTACATGCTTCACGACAATTGCGTGCAAATGAGTCCTTATAGGCAAAATTGCTTTATTTTACAAAGGTAAGTCTATTTACACTATAACATTCAGGTTTGGATCATTCTCTCATAAGAAAATGCAAACTGCATATTGACCATTGTTTTAACGCATACAAGCAGTTCTTACATGCTTTATGACAATTAGGGGCAAATGAGTCCTTATAGGCAAAATTGCTTTATTTCATGAAAGGTAAGTCTATTTACACGGTAACATTCAGGTTTGGATCTTTATATCATAAGAAAATGCAAACTGCATATAAACCATTATTTAAACGCAGACAAGCAGTTTTTACATGCTTTACGACAATTAGGTGCAAATGAGTCTTTATAGGCAAAATTGCTTTATTTCATGAGGGTAAGTCTATTTACACTATAACATTCAGGTTTGGATCATTCTCTCATAAGAAAATGCAAACTGCATATTAACTATTATTTTAACGCTTACAAGCAGTTTTTACAAGCTTTGTGACAATTAGGTGCAGATGAGTCCTTATAAGCAAAATTGCTTTATTTCATGAGGGTTAGTCTATTTACACTATAACATTTAGGTTTGGATCATTCTCTCATAAGAAAATGCAAACTGCATATTTACTATCATTTTAACGCATACAAGCAGTTTTTACATGCTTTATAACAATTAGGTGCAAATGAGTCCTTATAGGCAAAATTGCTTTATTTTACAAAGGTAAGTCTATTTACACTATAACATTCAGGTTTGGATCATTCTCTCATAAGAAAATGCAAACTGCATATTAACCATTATTTTAACGCATACAAGCAGTTTTTACATGCTTTATGACAATTAGGTGCAAATGAGTCCTTATAGGCAAAATTGCTTTATTTCACAAAGGTAAGTTTACTTACACTATAACTATCAGGTTTGGATCATTCTCTCACAAGAAAATGCAAACTGCATATTGACCATTATTTTAACGCATACAAGCAGTTCTTACATGCTTTATGACAATTAGGGGCAAATGAGTCCTTATAGGCAAAATTGCTTTATTTCATGAAAGGTAAGTCTATTTACACGGTAACATTCAGGTTTGGATCTTTATATCATAAGAAAATGCAAACTGCATATTAACCATTATTTAAACGCAGACAAGCAGTTTTTACATGCTTTACGACAATTAGGTGCAAATGAGTCTTTATAGGCAAAATTGCTTTATTTCATGAGGGTAAGTCTATTTACACTATAACATTCAGGTTTGGATCATTCTCTCATAAGAAAATGCAAACTGCATATTAACTATTATTTTAACGCTTACAAGCAGTTTTTACAAGCTTTATGACAATAAGGTGCAGATGAGTCCTTATAAGCAAAATTCTTTATTTCATGAGGGTTAGTCTATTTACACTATAACATTTAGGTTTGGATCATTCTCTCATAAGAAAATGCAAACTGCATATTTACTATCATTTTAACGCATACAAGCAGTTTTCAGATGCTTTATAACAATTAGATGCAAATGAGTCCTTATAGGCAAAAATGCTTTATTTTACAAAGGTAAGTCTATTTACACTATAACATTCAGGTTTGGATCATTCTCTCATAAGAAAATGCAAACTGCATATTAACCATTATTTTAACGCATACAAGCAGTTTTTACATGCTTTATGACAATTAGGGGCAAATGGGTCCTTATAGGCAAAATTGCTTTATTTAATGAAGGTTAGTCTATTTACACTATAACATTCAGGTTTGGATTAATCTCTCATAAGAAATTGCAAACTGCATATTAACCATTATTTTAACGCAGACAAGCAGTTTTTACATGCTTTACGACAATTAGGTGCAAATGAGTCCTTATAGGCAAAATTGCTTTATTTCACAAAGGTAAGTTTACTTACACTATAACATTCAGGTTTGGATCATTCTCTCACAAGAAAATGCAAACTGCATATTAACTATTATTTTAACGCATACAAGCAGTTTTTACATGCTTATGACAATTAGGTGCAAATGAGTCCTTATAGGCAAAAATGCTTTATTTCATGAGAAAAGTCTATTTACACTATAACATTCAGGTTTGGATCATTCTCTCATAAGAAAATGCAAACTGCATATTAACCATTATTTTAACGCAGACAAGCAGTTTTTACATGCTTCACGACAATTGCGTGCAAATGAGTCCTTATAGGCAAAATTGCTTTATTTTACAAAGGTAAGTCTATTTACACTATAACATTCAGGTTTGGATCATTCTCTCATAAGAAAATGCAAACTGCATATTGACCATTGTTTTAACGCATACAAGCAGTTCTTACATGCTTTATGACAATTAGGGGCAAATGAGTCCTTATAGGCAAAATTGCTTTATTTCATGAAAGGTAAGTCTATTTACACGGTAACATTCAGGTTTGGATCTTTATATCATAAGAAAATGCAAACTGCATATAAACCATTATTTAAACGCAGACAAGCAGTTTTTACATGCTTTACGACAATTAGGTGCAAATGAGTCTTTATAGGCAAAATTGCTTTATTTCATGAGGGTAAGTCTATTTACACTATAACATTCAGGTTTGGATCATTCTCTCATAAGAAAATGCAAACTGCATATTAACTATTATTTTAACAATTACAAGCAGTTTTTACAAGCTTTGTGACAATTAGGTGCAGATGAGTCCTTATAAGCAAAATTGCTTTATTTCATGAGGGTTAGTCTATTTACACTATAACAATTAGGTTTGGATCATTCTCTCATAAGAAAATGCAAACTGCATATTTACTATCATTTTAACGCATACAAGCAGTTTTTACATGCTTTATAACAATTAGGTGCAAATGAGTCCTTATAGGCAAAATTGCTTTATTTTACAAAGGTAAGTCTATTTACACTATAACATTCAGGTTTGGATCATTCTCTCATAAGAAAATGCAAACTGCATATTAACCATTATTTTAACGCATACAAGCAGTTTTTACATGCTTTATGACAATTAGGTGCAAATGAGTCCTTATAGGCAAAATTGCTTTATTTCACAAAGGTAAGTTTACTTACACTATAACTATCAGGTTTGGATCATTCTCTCACAAGAAAATGCAAACTGCATATTGACCATTATTTTAACGCATACAAGCAGTTCTTACATGCTTTATGACAATTAGGGGCAAATGAGTCCTTATAGGCAAAATTGCTTTACTTCATGAAAGGTAAGTCTATTTACACGGTAACATTCAGGTTTGGATCTTTATATCATAAGAAAATGCAAACTGCATATTAACCATTATTTAAACGCAGACAAGCAGTTTTTACATGCTTTACGACAATTAGGTGCAAATGAGTCTTTATAGGCAAAATTGCTTTATTTCATGAGGGTAAGTCTATTTACACTATAACATTCAGGTTTGGATCATTCTCTCATAAGAAAATGCAAACTGCATATTAACTATTATTTTAACGCTTACAAGCAGTTTTTACAAGCTTTATGACAATAAGGTGCAGATGAGTCCTTATAAGCAAAATTCTTTATTTCATGAGGGTTAGTCTATTTACACTATAACATTTAGGTTTGGATCATTCTCTCATAAGAAAATGCAAACTGCATATTTACTATCATTTTAACGCATACAAGCAGTTTTCAGATGCTTTATAACAATTAGGTGCAAATGAGTCCTTATAGGCAAAAATGCTTTATTTTACAAAGGTAAGTCTATTTACACTATAACATTCAGGTTTGGATCATTCTCTCATAAGAAAATGCAAACCTCATATTAACCATTATTTTAACGCATACAAGCAGTTTTTACATGCTTTATGACAATTAGGGGCAAATGGGTCCTTATAGGCAAAATTGCTTTATTTAATGAAGGTTAGTCTATTTACACTATAACATTCAGGTTTGGATTAATCTCTCATAAGAAATTGCAAACTGCATATTAACCATTATTTTAACGCAGACAAGCAGTTTTTACATGCTTTACGACAATTAGGTGCAAATGAGTCCTTATAGGCAAAATTGCTTTATTTCACAAAGGTAAGTTTACTTACACTATAACATTCAGGTTTGGATCATTCTCTCACAAGAAAATGCAAACTGCATATTAACTATTATTTTAACGCATACAAGCAGTTTTTACATGCTTATGACAATTAGGTGCAAATGAGTCCTTATAGGCAAAAATGCTTTATTTCATGAGAAAAGTCTATTTACACTATAACATTCAGGTTTGGATCATTCTCTCATAAGAAAATGCAAACTGAATATTGACTATCATTTTCACGCAGACAAGCAGTTTTTACATGGTTTACGACAATTAGGTGCAATAAAGTCCTTAAAAGCAGAATTGTTTTATTTCACAAAGATGGGTCTACTTTCACTATAACATTCAGGTTTGGATCATTCTCTCATAAGAAAATGCAAACTGCATATTTACTATCATTTTCACGCAGACAAGCAGTTTTTACATGCTTCACGACAATTGCGTGCAAATGAGTCCTTATAGGCAAAATTGCTTAATTTCATTAAGGTAAGTCTATTTACACTATAACATTCAGGTTTAGATCATTCTCTCATAAGAAAATGCAAACTGCATATTAACCATTATTTTAACGCTGACAAGCAGTTTTTACATGCCTTACGACAATTAGGTGCAAATGAGTCCTTATAGGCAAAAGTGCTTTATTTCATGAGGGTAAGTCTATTTACACTATAACATTCAGGTTTGGATCATTCTCTCATAAGAAAATGCAAACTGCATATTTACTATCATTTTCACGCAGACAAGCAGTTTTCACATGTTTTACGACAATTAGGTGGAAATAAGTCCTTAAAGGCAAAATTGTTTTATTTCACAAAGGTAAGTCTACTTTCACTATAACATTCAGGTTTGGATCATTTTCTCATAAGAAAATACAAACTGCATATTAACCATTATTTTAACGAAGACAAGCAGATTTTACATGCTTCACGACAATTGCGTGCAAATGAGTCCTTATAGGCAAAATTGCTTTATTTTACAAAGGTAAGTCTATTTACACTATAACATTCAGGTTTGGATCATTCTCTCATAAGAAAAAGCAAACTGCATATTAACCATTATTTTAACGCATACAAGCAGTTTTTACATGCTTTATGACAATTAGGGGCAAATGAGTACTTATAGGCAAAATTGCTTTATTTCATGAAGGTAAGTCTATTTACACTATAACATTCAGGTTTGGATCTTTCTCTCATAAGAAAATGCGAACTGCATATTAACCATTATTTAAACGCAGACAAGCAGTTTTTACATGCTTTACGACAATTAGGTGCAAATGAGTCTTTATAGGCAAAATTGCTTTATTTCATGAGGGTAAGTCTATTTACACTATGACATTCAGGTTTGGATCATTCTCTCATAGGAAAATGCAAACTGCATATTTACTATCATTTTAACGCAGACAAGCAGTTTTTACATGCTTCACGACAATTGCGTGCAAATAAGTCCTTATAGGCAAAATTGCTTTATTTTACAAAGGTAAGTCTATTTACACTATAACATTCAGGTTTGGATCATTCTCTCATACGAAAATGCAAACTGCATTTTAACCATTATTTTAACGCATACAAGCAGTTTTTACATGCTTTATGACAATTAGGGGCAAATGAGTCCTTATAGGCAAAATTGCTTTATTTCATGAAGGTAAGTCTATTTACACTATAACATTCAGGATTGGATCATTCTCTCATAAGAAAATGCAAACTGCATATTAACCATTATTTAACGCAGACAAGCAGTTTTTTTATGCTTTACGACAATTAGGTGCAAATGAGTCTTTATAGGCAAAATTGCTTTATTTCATGAGGGTAAGTCTATTTACACTATAACATTCAGGTTTGGATCATTCTCTCATAAGAAAATGCAAACTGCATATTTACTATCATCTTCACGCAGACGAGCAGTTTTTACATGCTTCACGACAATTGCGTGCAAATGTGTCCTTATAGGCAAAATTGCTTTATTTTACAAAGGTAAGTCTATTTACACTATACATTCAGGTTTGGATCATTCTCTCATAAGAAAATGCAAACTGCATATTAACCATAATTTTAAAGCATACAAGCAGTTTTTACATGCTTTATGACAATTAGGTGCAAATGAGTCCTTATAGGCAAAATTGCTTTATTTCATGAGGGTAAGTCTATTTACACTATAACATTCAGGTTTGAATCATTCTCTCATAAGAAAATGCAAACTGCATATTAACCATTATTTTAACGCATACAAGCAGTTTTTACATGCTTTATGACAATTAGGGGCAAATGGGTCCTTATAGGCAAAATTGCTTTATTTTATGAAGGTTAGTCTATTTACACTATAACATTCAGGTTTGGATTGTTCTCTCATAAGAAAATGCAAACTGCATATTAACCATGATTTTAACGCAGACAAGCAGTTTTTACATGCTTTACGACAATTAGGTGCAAATGAGTCCTTATAGGCAAAATTGCTTTATTTCACAAAGGTAAGTTTGCTTACACTATACCATTCAGGTTTGGATCATTCTCTCATAAGAAAATGCAAACTGCATTTTAACCATTATTTTAAGGCATACAAGCAGTTTTTACATGCTTTATGACAATTAGGGGCAAATGAGTCCTTATAGGCAAAATTGCTTTATTACATGAGGGTAAGTCTATTTACACTATAACATTCAGGTTTGGATCATTCTCTCACAAGAAAATGCAAACTGCATATTAACTATTATTTTAACGCATACAAGCAGTTTTTACATGCTTTATGACAATTAGGTGCAAGTGAGTCCTTATAGGCAAAATTGCTTTATTACATGAGGGTAAGTCTATTTACACTATAACATTCAGGTTTGGATCATTTTCTCATAAGAAAATGCAAACTGCATATTAACCATTATTTAAACGCAGACAAGCAGTTTTTACATGCTTTACGACAATTAGGTGCAAATGAGTCTTTATAGGCAAAATTGCTTTATTTCATGAGGGTTAGTCTATTTACACTCTAACATTCAGGTTTGGATCATTCTCTCATAAAAAAATGCAAACTGCATATTAACCATTATTTTAACGCAGACAAGCAGTTTTTACATGCTTCACGACAATTGCGTGCAAATGAGTCCTTATAGGCAAAATTGCTTTATTTCACAAAGGTAAGTTTGCTTACACTATACCATTCAGGTTTGGATCATTCTCTCATAAGAAAATGCAAACTGCATTTTAACCATTATTTTAACGCATACAAGCAGTTTTTACATGCTTTATGACAATTAGGGGCAAATGAGTCCTTATAGGCAAAATTGCTTTATTTTACAAAGGTAAGTCTATTTACACTATAACATTCAGGTTTGGATCATTTTCTCATAAGAAAATGCAAACTGCATATTAACCATTATTTAAACGCAGACAAGCAGTTTTTACATGCTCTACGACAATTAGGTGCAAATGAGTCTTTATAGGCAAAATTGCTTTATTTCATGAGGGTAAGTCTATTTAGACTATAACATTCAGGTTTGGATCATTCTCTCATAAGAAAATGCAAACTGCATATTTACTATCATTTTAACGTATACAAGCAGTTTTTACATGCTTTATGACAATTAGGGGCAAATGAGTCCTTATAGGCAAAATTGCTTTATTTCATGAAGGTAAGTCTATTTACACAATAACATTCAGGTTTGGATCATTTTCTCATAAGAAAATGCAAACTGCATATTAACCATTATTTAAACGCAGACAAGCAGTTTTTTTATGCTTTACGACAATTAGGTGCATTTGAGTCTTTATAGGCAAAATTGCTTTATTTCATGAGGGTAAGTCTATTTACACTATAACATTCAGGTTTGGATCATTCTCTCATAAGAAAATGCAAACTGCATATTTACTATCATCTTCACGCAGACAAGCAGTTTTTTCATGCTTCACGACAATTGCGTGCAAATGTGTCCTTATAGGCAAAATTGCTTTATTTTACAAAGGTAAGTCTATTTACACTATACATTCAGGTTTGGATCATTCTCTCATAAGAAAATGCAAACTGCATATTTACCATAATTTTAAAGCATACAAGCAGTTTTTACATGCTTTATGACAATTAGGTGCAAATGAGTCCTTATAGGCAAAATTGCTTTATTTCATGAGGGTAAGTCTATTTACATTATATCATTCAGGTTTGGATCATTCTCTCATAAGAAAATGCAACCTGCATATTAACCATTATTTTAACGCATACAAGCAGTTTTTACATGCTTTATGACAATTACGGGCAAATGGGTCCTTATAGGCAAAATTGCTTTATTTTATGAAGGTTAGTCTATTTACACTATAACATTCAGGTTTGGATTATTCTCTCATAAGAAAATGCAAACTGCATATTAACCATGATTTTAACGCAGACAAGCAGTTTTTACATGCTTTACGACAATTAGGTGCAAATGAGTCCTTATAGGCAAAATTGCTTTATTTCACAAAGGTAAGTTTGCTTACACTATACCATTCAGGTTTGGATCATTCTCTCATAAGAAAATGCAAACTGCATTTTAACCATTATTTTAACGCATACAAGCAGTTTTTACATGCTTTATGACAATTAGGGGCAAATGAGTCCTTATAGGCGAAATTGCTTTATTTCATGAAGGTAAGTCTATTTACACAATAACATTCAGGTTTGGATCATTTTCTCATAAGAAAATGCAAACTGCATATTAACCATTATTTAAACGCAGACAAGCAGTTTTTTTATGCTTTACGACAATTAGGTGCATTTGAGTCTTTATAGGCAAAATTGCTTTATTTCATGAGGGTAAGTCTATTTACACTATAACATTCAGGTTTGGATCATTCTCTCATAAGAAAATGCAAACTGCATATTTACTATCATCTTCACGCAGACAAGCAGTTTTTTCATGCTTCACGACAATTGCGTGCAAATGTGTCCTTATAGGCAAAATTGCTTTATTTTACAAAGGTAAGTCTATTTACACTATACATTCAGGTTTGGATCATTCTCTCATAAGAAAATGCAAACTGCATATTTACCATAATTTTAAAGCATACAAGCAGTTTTTACATGCTTTATGACAATTAGGTGCAAATGAGTCCTTATAGGCAAAATTGCTTTATTTTATGAGGGTAAGTCTATTTACATTATATCATTCAGGTTTGGATCATTCTCTCATAAGAAAATGCAACCTGCATATTAACCATTATTTTAACGCATACAAGCAGTTTTTACATGCTTTATGACAATTAGGGGCAAATGGGTCCTTATAGGCAAAATTGCTTTATTTTATGAAGGTTAGTCTATTTACACTATAACATTCAGGTTTGGATTATTCTCTCATAAGAAAATGCAAACTGCATATTAACCATGATTTTAACGCAGACAAGCAGTTTTTACATGCTTTACGACAATTAGGTGCAAATGAGTCCTTATAGGCAAAATTGCTTTATTTCACCAAGGTAAGTTTGCTTACACTATACCATTCAGGTTTGGATCATTCTCTCATAAGAAAATGCAAACTGCATTTTAACCATTATTTTAACGCATACAAGCAGTTTTTACATGCTTTATGACAATTAGGGGCAAATGAGTCCTTATAGGCGAAATTGCTTTATTTCATGAAGGTAAGTCTATTTACACTATAACATTCAGGTTTGGATCATTCTCTCATAAGAAAATGCAAACTGCATATTAACCATTATTTAAACGCAGACAAGCAGTTTTTTTATGCTTTACGACAATTAGGTGCAAATGAGTCTTTATAGGCAAAATTGCTTTATTTCATGAGGGTAAGTCTATTTACACTATAACATTCAGGTTTGGATCATTCTCTCATAAGAAAATGCAAACTGCATATTTACTATCATCTTCACGCAGACAAGCAGTTTTTTCATGCTTCACGACAATTGCGTGCAAATGTGTCCTTATAGGCAAAATTGCTTTATTTTACAAAGGTAAGTCTATTTACACTATACATTTAGGTTTGGATCATTCTCTCATAAGAAAATGCAAACTGCATATTAACCATAATTTTAAAGCATACAAGCAGTTTTTACATGCTTTATGACAATTAGGTGCAAATGAGTCCTTATAGGCAAAATTGCTTTATTTCATGAGGGTAAGTCTATTTACACTATAACATTCAGGTTTGGATCATTCTCTCATAAGAAAATGCAACCTGCATATTAACCTTTATTTTAACGCATACAAGCAGTTTTTACATGCTTTATGACAATTAGGGGCAAATGGGTCCTTATAGGCAAAATTGCTTTATTTTATGAAGGTTAGTCTATTTACACTATAACATTCAGGTTTGGATTATTCTCTCATAAGAAAATGCAAACTGCATATTAACCATTATTTTAACGCAGACAAGCAGTTTTTACATGCTTTACGACAATTAGGTGCAAATGAGTCCTTATAGGCAAAATTGCTTTATTTCACAAAGGTAAGTTTACTTACACTATAACAATCAGGTTTGGATCATTCTCTCACAAGAAAATGCAAACTGCATATTAACTATTATTTTAACGCATACAAGCAGTTTTTACATGCTTTATGACAATTAGGTGCAAGTGAGTCCTTATAGGCAAAATTGCTTTATTACATGAGGGTAAGTCTATTTACACTATAACATTCAGGTTTGGATCATTCTCTCATAAGAAAATGCAAACTGAATATTAACCATTATTTTAACGCAGACAAGCAGTTTTTACATGCTTCACGACAAATGCGTGCAAATGAGTCCTTATAGGCAAAATTGCTTTATTTTACAAAGGTAAGTCTATTTACACTATAACATTCAGGTTTGGATCATTCTCTCATAAGAAAATGCAAACTGCATATTAACCATTATTTAAACGCAGACAAGCAGTTTTTACATGCTTTACGACAATTAGGTGCAAATGAGTCTTTATAGGCAAAATTGCTTTATTTCATGAGGGTAAGTCTATTTACACTATAACATTCAGGTTTGGATCATTCTCTCATAAGAAAATGCAAACTGCATATTTACTATCATTTTCACGCAGACAAGCAGTTTTTACATGCTTTACGACAATTAGGTGCAAATGAGTTTTTATAGGCAAAATTGCTTTATTTCATGAGGGTAAGTCTATTTACACTATTACATTCAGGTTTGGATCATAATCTCATAAGAAAATGCAAACTGCATATTAACCATTATTTAAACGCAGACAAGCAGTTTTTACATGCTTTACGACAATTAGGTGCAAATGAGTCTTTATAGGCAAAATTGCTTTATTTCATGAGGGTAAGTCTATTTACACTATAACATTCAGGTTTGGATCATTCTCTCATAAGAAAATGCAAACTGCATATTTACTATCATTTTCACGCATACAAGCAGTTTTTACATGCTTTATGACAATTAGGTGCAAATGAGTCTTTATAGGCAAAATTGCTTTATTTTACAAAGGTAAGTCTATTTACACTATAACATTCAGGTTTGGATCATTCTCTTATAAGAAAATGCAAACTGCATATTATTTACTATCATTTTAACGCATACAAGCAGTTTTTACATGCTTTATGACAATTAGGTGCAGATGAGTCCTTATAGGCAAAATTGCTTTATTTCAAGAGGGTTAGTCTATTTACACTATAACATTTAGGTTTGGATCATTCTCTCATAAGAAAATGCAAACTGCATATTTACTATCATTTTAACGCATACAAGCAGTTTTTACATGCTTTATGACAATTAGGTGGAAATAAGTCCTTAAAGGCAAAATTGTTTTATTTCACAAAGGTAAGTCTACTTTCACTATAACATTCAGGTTTGGATCATTCTCTCATAAGAAAATGCAAACTGCATATTAACCATTATTTTAACGCAGACAAGCAGTTTTTACATGCTTCACGACAATTGCGTGCAAATGAGTCCTTATAGGCCAAATTGCTTTATTTTACAAAGGTAAACCTATTTACACTATAATATTCAGGTTTGGATCATTCTCTCATAAGAAAATGCAAACTGCATATTAACCATTATTTTAACGCATACAAGCAGTTTTTACATGCTTTATGACAATTAGGGGCAAATGAGTTCTTATAGGCAAAATTGCTTTATTTTACAAAGGTAAGTTTACTTAAATTATAACATTCAGGTTTAGATCATTCTCTCATAAGAAAATGCAAACTGCATACTAACTATTATTTTAACGCATACAAGCAGTTTTTACATGCTTTATGACAATTAGGTGCAAATGAGTCCTTTTAGGCAAAATTGCTTTATTTCATGAGGGTAAGTCTATTTGCACTATAACATTCAGGTTTGGATCATTCTCTCATAAGAAAATGCAAACTGCATATTAACCATTATTTTAACGCATACAAGCAGTTTTTACATGCTTTATGACAATTAGGGGCAAATGAGTCCTTATAGGCAAAATTGCTTTATTTCATGAAAGGTAAGTCTATTTACACTATAACATTCAGGTTTGGATCATTCTCTCATAAGAATATGCAAACTGCATATTTACTATCATTTTCACGCAGACAAGCAGTTTTTACATGCTTCACGACAATTGCGTGCAAATGAGTCCTTATAGGCAAAATTGCTTTATTTTACAAAGGTAAGTCTATTTACACTATAACATTCAGGTTTGGATCATTCTCTCATAAGAAAATGCAAACTGCATATTGACCATTATTTTAACGCATACAAGCAGTTTTTACATGCTTTATGACAATTAGGGGCAAATGAGTCCTTATAGGCAAAATTGCTTTATTTCATGAAAGGTAAGTCTATTTACACTATAACATTCAGGTTTGGATCTTTATTTCATAAGAAAATGCAAACTGCATATTAACCATTATTTAAACGCAGACAAGCAGTTTTTACATGCTTCACGACAATTGCGTGCAAATGAGTCCTTATAGGCAAAATTGCTTTATTTTACAGAGGTAAGTCTATTTACACTATAACATTCAGGTTTGGATCATTCTCTCATAAGAAAATACAAACTGCATATTAACCATTATTTAAACGCAGACAAGCAGTTTTTACATGCTTTACGACAATTAGGTGCAAATGAGTCTTTATAGGCAAAATTGCTTTATTTCATGAGGGTAAGTCTATTTACACTATAACATTCAGGTTTGGATCATTCTCTCATAAGAATATGCAAACTGCATATTTACTATCATTTTCACGCAGACAAGCAGTTTTTACATGCTTCACGACAATTGCGTGCAAATGAGTCCTTATAGGCAAAATTGCTTTATTTTACAAAGGTAAGTCTATTTACACTATAACATTTAGGTTTGGATCATTCTCTCATAAGAAAATGCAAACTGCATATTTACTATCATTTTAACGCGTACAAGCAGTTTTTACATGCTTTATGACAATTAGGTGCAAATGAGTCCTTATAGGCAAAATTGCTTTATTTTACAAAGGTAAGTCTAATTACACTATAACATTCAGGTTTGGATCATTCTCTCATAAGAAAATGCAAACTGCATATTAACCATTATTTTAACGCATACAAGCAGTTTTTACATGCTTTATGACAATTAGGTGCAAATGAGTCCTTATAGGCAAAATTGCTTTATTTCATGAGGGTAAGTCTATTTACACTATACATTCAGGTTTGGATCATTCTCTCATAAGAAAATGCAAACTGCATATTAACCATTATTTTAACGCATACAAGCAGTTTTTACATGCTTTATGACAATTAGGGGCAAATGTGTCCTTATAGGCAAAATTGCTTCATTTCATGAAGGTTAGTCTATTCACACTATAACATTCAGGTTTGGATTATTCTTTCATAAGAAATTGCAAACTGCATATTAACCATTATTTTAACGCAGACAAGCAGTTTTTACATGCTTTACGACAATTAGGTGCAAATGTGTCCTTATAGGCAAAATTGCTTTATTTCACAAAGGTAAGTTTACTTACACTATAACATTCAGGTTTGGATCATTCTCTCACAAGAAAATGCAAACTGCATATTAACTATTATTTTAACGCATACAAGCAGTTTTTACATGCTTTATGACAATTAGGTGCAAATGAGTCCTTATAGGCAAAATTGCTTTATTTCATGAGAGTAAGTCTATTTACACTATAACATTCAGGTTTGGATCATTCTCTCATAAAAAAATGCAAACTGAATATTGACTATCATTTTCACGCAGACAAGCAGTTTTTACATGGTTTACGACAATTAGGTGCAAATAAGTCCTTAAAAGCAAAATTGTTTTATTTCACAAAGGTTAGTCTATTTTCACTTCAGGTTTGGATCATTCTCTCATAAGAAAATGCAAACTGCATATTAACCATTATTTTAAAGCATAAAAACAGTTTTTACAGGCTTTATGACAATTAGGGGCAAATGAGTCCTTATAGGCAAAATTGCTTTATTTCATGAAAGGTAAGTCTATTTACACTATAACATTCAGGTTTGGATCATTCTCTCATAAGAATATGCAAACTGCATATTTACTATCATTTTCACGCAGACAAGCAGTTTTTACATGCTTCACGACAATTGCGTGCAAATGAGTCCTTATAGGCAAAATTGCTTTATTTTACAAAGGTAAGTCTATTTACACTATAACATTCAGGTTTGGATCATTCTCTCATAAGAAAATGCAAACTGCATATTGACCATTATTTTAACGCATACAAGCAGTTTTTACATGCTTTATGACAATTAGGGGCAAATGAGTCCTTATAGGCAAAATTGCTTTATTTCATGAAAGGTAAGTCTATTTACACTATAACATTCAGGTTTGGATCTTTATTTCATAAGAAAATGCAAACTGCATATTAACCATTATTTAAACGCAGACAAGCAGTTTTTACATGCTTCACGACAATTGCGTGCAAATGAGTCCTTATAGGCAAAATTGCTTTATTTTACAGAGGTAAGTCTATTTACACTATAACATTCAGGTTTGGATCATTCTCTCATAAGAAAATACAAACTGCATATTAACCATTATTTAAACGCAGACAAGCAGTTTTTACATGCTTTACGACAATTAGGTGCAAATGAGTCTTTATAGGCAAAATTGCTTTATTTCATGAGGGTAAGTCTATTTACACTATAACATTCAGGTTTGGATCATTCTCTCATAAGAATATGCAAACTGCATATTTACTATCATTTTCACGCAGACAAGCAGTTTTTACATGCTTCACGACAATTGCGTGCAAATGAGTCCTTATAGGCAAAATTGCTTTATTTTACAAAGGTAAGTCTATTTACACTATAACATTTAGGTTTGGATCATTCTCTCATAAGAAAATGCAAACTGCATATTTACTATCATTTTAACGCGTACAAGCAGTTTTTACATGCTTTATGACAATTAGGTGCAAATGAGTCCTTATAGGCAAAATTGCTTTATTTTACAAAGGTAAGTCTAATTACACTATAACATTCAGGTTTGGATCATTCTCTCATAAGAAAATGCAAACTGCATATTAACCATTATTTTAACGCATACAAGCAGTTTTTACATGCTTTATGACAATTAGGTGCAAATGAGTCCTTATAGGCAAAATTGCTTTATTTCATGAGGGTAAGTCTATTTACACTATACATTCAGGTTTGGATCATTCTCTCATAAGAAAATGCAAACTGCATATTAACCATTATTTTAACGCATACAAGCAGTTTTTACATGCTTTATGACAATTAGGGGCAAATGTGTCCTTATAGGCAAAATTGCTTCATTTCATGAAGGTTAGTCTATTCACACTATAACATTCAGGTTTGGATTATTCTTTCATAAGAAATTGCAAACTGCATATTAACCATTATTTTAACGCAGACAAGCAGTTTTTACATGCTTTACGACAATTAGGTGCAAATGTGTCCTTATAGGCAAAATTGCTTTATTTCACAAAGGTAAGTTTACTTACACTATAACATTCAGGTTTGGATCATTCTCTCACAAGAAAATGCAAACTGCATATTAACTATTATTTTAACGCATACAAGCAGTTTTTACATGCTTTATGACAATTAGGTGCAAATGAGTCCTTATAGGCAAAATTGCTTTATTTCATGAGAGTAAGTCTATTTACACTATAACATTCAGGTTTGGATCATTCTCTCATAAAAAAATGCAAACTGAATATTGACTATCATTTTCACGCAGACAAGCAGTTTTTACATGGTTTACGACAATTAGGTGCAAATAAGTCCTTAAAAGCAAAATTGTTTTATTTCACAAAGGTTAGTCTATTTTCACTTCAGGTTTGGATCATTCTCTCATAAGAAAATGCAAACTGCATATTAACCATTATTTTAAAGCATAAAAACAGTTTTTACAGGCTTTATGACAATTAGGGACAAATGAGTCCTTATAGGCAAAATTGCTTTATTTCATGAAAGGTAAGTCTATTTACACTATAACATTCAGGTTTGGATCATTCTCTCATAAGAATATGCAAACTGCATATTTACTATCATTTTCACGCAGACAAGCAGTTTTTACATGCTTCACGACAATTGCGTGCAAATGAGTCCTTATAGGCAAAATTGCTTTATTTTACAAAGGTAAGTCTATATACACTATAACATTCAGGTTTGGATCATTCTCTCATAAGAAAATGCAAACTGCATATTGACCATTATTTTAACGCATACAAGCAGTTTTTACATGCTTTATGACAATTAGGGGCAAATGAGTCCTTATAGGCAAAATTGCTTTATTTCATGAAAGGTAAGTCTATTTACACTATAACATTCAGGTTTGGATCTTTATCTCATAAGAAAATGCAAACTGTATATTAACCATTATTTAAACGCAGACAAGCAGTTTTTACATGCTTCACGACAATTGCGTGCAAATGAGTCCTTATAGGCAAAATTGCTTTATTTTACAGAGGTAAGTCTATTTACACTATAACATTCAGGTTTGGATCATTCTCTCATAAGAAAATGTAAACTGCATATTAACCATTATTTAAACGCAGACAAGCAGTTTTTACATGCTTTACGACAATTAGGTGCAAATGAGTCTTTATAGGCAAAATTGCTTTATTTCATGAGGGTAAGTCTATTTACACTATAACATTCAGGTTTGGATCATTCTCTCATAAGAATATGCAAACTGCATATTTACTATCATTTCACGCAGACAAGCAGTTTTTACATGCTTCACGACAATTGCGTGCAAATGAGTCCTTATAGGCAAAATTGCTTTATTTTGCAAAGGTAAGTCTATTTACACTATAACATTTAGGTTTGGATCATTCTCTCATAAGAAAATGCAAACTGCATATTTACTATCATTTTAACGCATACAAGCAGTTTTTACCATGCTTTATGACAATTAGGTGCAAATGAGTCCTTATAGGCAAAATTGCTTTATTTCATGAGGGTAAGTCTATTTACACTATACATTCAGGTTTGGATCATTCTCTCATAAGAAAATGCAAACTGCATATTAACCATTATTTTAACGCATACAAGCAGTTTTTACATGCTTTATGAAAATTAGGGGCAAATGGGTCCTTATAGGCAAAATTGCTTCATTTCATGAAGGTTAGTCTATTTACACTATAACATTCAGGTTTGGATTATTCTTTCATAAGAAATTGCAAACTGCATATTAACCATTATTTTAACGCAGACAAGCAGTTTTTACATGCTTTACGACAATTAGGTGCAAATGTGTCCTTATAGGCAAAATTGCTTTATTTCACAAAAGTAAGTTGACTTACACTATAACATTCAGGTTTGGATCATTCTCTCACAAGAAAATGCAAACTGCATATTAACTATTATTTTAACGCATACAAGCAGTTTTTACATGCTTTATGACAATTAGGTGCAAATGAGTCCTTATAGGCAAAATTGCTTTATTTCATGAGAGTAAGTCTATTTACACTATAACATTCAGGTTTGGATCATTCTCTCATAAAAAAATGCAAACTGAATATTGACTATCATTTTCACGCAGACAAGCAGTTTTTACATGGTTTACGACAATTAGGTGCAAATAAGTCCTTAAAAGCAAAATTGTTTTATTTCACAAAGGTTAGTCTATTTTCACTATAACATTCAGGTTTGGATCATTCTCTCATAAGAAAATGCAAACTGCATATTAACCATTATTTTAACTCAGACAAGCAGTTTTTACATGCTTCACGACAATTGCGTGCAAATGAGTCCTTATAGGCAAAATTGCTTTATTTTACAAAGGTAAGTCTATTTACACTATAACATTCAGGTTTGGATCATTCTCTCATAAGAAAATGCAAACTGCATATTAACCATTATTTAAACGCAGACAAACAGTTTTTACATGCTTTACGACAATTAGGTGCAAATGAGTCTTTATAGGCAAAATTGCTTTATTTCATGAAGGTAAGTCTATTTACTCTATAACATTCAGGTTTGGATCATTTTCTCATAAGAAAATGCAAACTGCATAATATTTACTATCATTTTTACGCAGAAAAGCAGTTTTTACATGCTTCACGACAATTGCGTGCAAATGAGTCCTTATAGGCAAAATTGCTTTATTTTACAAAGGTAAATCTATTTACACTATAACATTCAGGTTTGGATCATTCTCTCATAAGAAAATGCAAACTGCATATTAACCATTATTTTAACGCATACAAGCAGTTTTTACATGCTTTATGACAATTAGGGGCAAATGAGTCCTTATAGGCAAAATTGCTTTATTTCATTAAGGTAAGTCTATTTACACTATAACATTCAGGTTTAGATCATTCTCTTATAAGAAAATGCAAACTGCATATTAACCATTATTTTAACGCTGACAAGCAGTTTTTACATGCTTTACGACAATTAGGTGCAAATGAGTCCTAATAGGCAAAAGTGCTTTATTTCATGAGGGTAAGTCTATTTACACTATAACATTCAGGTTTGGATCATTCTCTCATAAGAAAATGCAAACTGCATATTTACTATCATTTTCACGCAAACAAGCAGTTTTCACATGTTTTACGACAATTATGTGGAAAAAAGTCCTTAAAGGCAAAATTGTTTTATTTCACAAAGGTAAGTCTACTTTCACTATAACATTCAGGTTTGGATCATTCTCTCATAAGAAAATGCAAACTGCATATTAACCATTAATTTAATGCAGACAAGCAGTTTTACATGCTTCACGACAATTGCGTGCAAATGAGTCCTTATAGGCAAAATTGCGTTATTTTACAAAGGTAAGTCTATTTACACTATAACATTCAGGTTTGGATCATTCTCTCATAAGAAAATGCAATCTGCATATTAACCATTATTTTAACGCATACAAGCAGTTTTTACATGCTTTATGACAATTAGGGGCAAAAGAGTCCTTATAGGCAAAATTGCTTTATTTCATGAGTGTTTCAGGCAGATGAAACGATAGTTTTTTGTTAACTAAATTTTTATTTAAAATTGATAAAAATAAAAGAATTTGTACAGAGAAAAAAAAGGATTACATAACAGGTTATAACAAAAAATAATTTCTTGTGTAATATTATACATTAATTTATAAAATATAAATAGGCAGGGCTGGAGGGAGCCTGTTCTGAACATTCCGCCCGCCTCGTCATGTGTTGACGAAAAAAAAAGAAAAAAAGCAGACATATATGTTGCCGCCCGCCATGACGAACCCTGTGGTTTGAGTATAGGATCCATTGGAATGGACGAAATAAATTACTCATCCTGGCGCATCATACCGGGAAGGAAGCATAGTTTAGCAACTGGTCTTGTTAATGTGGTTTCTGCTGTACGAAGAGTGACAACGCGAACTTGATTGTCAGGTCCTGGATGAAGGGTTGTTATCCTCGCTAGTGGCCACTTGGACGGGGGGTAACGTTCATCAACAATTAACACCAAATCACCGACGCTGACTTGCTGCTTTGTTGCACGCCATTTTGTGCGTACTTGAAGCGTTGTTAAATATTCTGTTGACCAGCGTTTCCAAAAATGTTCATACATATTCCGAAGAAGTTGCCATCTAGTTAGTCTATTGATCTTTATTTCGAGCAAGCTAGGCTCGGGAATAGTGGTACAGGCAGAACCAATGAGAAAATGCCCGGGAGTTAAAGCCGTAAGGTCTGTAGGTTCATCACTCATTGCTTGAATCGGACGTGAGTTAAGACATGCTTCAACTTCACAGAGAAACGTGGACATTTCTTCATATGTGAGCATTTGATCACCAATTACTCGGCGCAGATGGTGTTTTACAGAACGTACGCCGGCCTCCCATAAGCCTCCGAAGTGGGGAGAAGCAGGTGGAATGAATTTCCAGTTTGTTCCATCAGTTGCTAGAAGTTCAGTTACGGATTTTCTTTGAGGCGAAGCAGCTTGAAATAGTTTTCGTAATTCATTGTCTGCACCGATGAATGTTGTACCTTGATCACTCCATAGGGTAGCGCAAATTCCACGTCTTGCTGTAAATCTTTTATAGGCGGCAAGAAAGCTTTGGGTACTGTAGTCACTTACAGCTTCCAAATGGATTGCGCGTGTAGACATACAAATAAAGACGGAGATATATCCTTTATAGGAACGAAAACCACGGCCTTTACTTGCTTTCAGGTGAATCGGTCCAGCGTAATCAACGCCAGTGTTGAGAAACGGACGAGATGGTTGCACTCGTTCAGCAGGAAGGTCCGACATCACTGGAACAGTTGTCGCAGCGTGAAAAGGAAAACATTTTCGACAACCTCGGATGTGATTGTGTACTTGCGAACGACCTCCTAGAATCCAAAAGGTCCGACGCAGGTGACTAAGCGTAAGTTGCACACCACCGTGTAAGGTTCGTTTGTGCGCTTGACTTATCACCATGGTGGTCAACGGTGAACTTCTAGGCAGAACGATAGGATGTTTTTCATCATAGTGCAGAATGGCGTGTTGAAGACGACCACCAACTCTTAGCAGTCCAGCTTTATCAATGAATGGTTTGAGTTTAAGTAAACTGCTCTTCGTAGGTAAAACATCTTTATTACTGAGCAGCTTGTATTCAGTAAAGAATGAATATTTTTGGACAAAAATTACCCAGAAATTGCGAGCGTTTAGTAATTCACTTGGTGTCAAGTGGTTTTGAATCCTCTCTGCTTTCGGCAATCTACAGTTTGAGACGAATCGTTTACAGTAAGCGGTGACTCTCAAAAGTTTAGACAGTGAAGAATATTTGTACAGCAAGTCCCAACGATTTGTATCAGCTATTTCAGTCACGTGAGCATTAGTTCGTTGTTCCATATCCACTTCTGCGCCAATCGGAGACATGGTAGACGGCCAGAAGGATGCAGGTTGACTGAGCCAGTGAGGCCCATGCCACCATAGAGTACGATTTTGAATTTCATTTGGATAGACACCCCGTGAAGCGCAATCTGCAGGATTGTCGGAACTTGGAACGTGATGCCAATTGGCGGCTGGATTTAGTGTTTGGATTTCGCTGACCCGGTTGGCGACAAAGGTTTTCCAACGTGAAGCGTGGTTCTTGATCCAGGCCAATACTACAGTTGAATCAGTCCATAAGTGAGTCGGCATGGGGTAGGCAGCGAAGACACCTCCGCGAACTACTTGGACTAATCTAGAGAGCAGAGTGGCGGCGCATAACTCAAGTCGTGGCAAAGAAATTGTTTTGACAGGTGCGACCTTAGTTTTTGCGGTCAGTAAAGTTACCTGAGCGTGACCTTCATTGTTAACGACAAGTAAATAGACGACAGCAGCGTAAGCTTGGGTCGAAGCGTCCGCGAAGCCATGGAGTTCACAAGTGTGAACGGTGGGTTGCATTCCAATCCATCGTGGAATCGAAATTGTATGGAGTGACGGAAGCTGAGATCGATAGGTTCTCCATTGTTGCTCAATATCTTCGGGAAGTCTTGCATCCCAATCGATTTTAAGAAGCCACAATGACTGTAGCAAAATCTTTGCGGTGATTATTACGGGACTGAGCCAGCCCAAAGGATCAAATAATCTTGAAATGTCAGACAGTATTGCGCGTTTTGTTATTTCTGAAGTTTCAGAAGATGATTGCACTTGAAACCTGAATGTATCAGATTTCGGTTGCCAAAATAGACCTAACACAGGTACGGCTGTTTCAGTCTTCAGATGCATTTGTATAACCGATTCTTGATCATCTGGTGAAATTCGATCAAGTAGCTCAGAACAGTTGGATACCCATTTTCGCAGATTGAAGTTGCCAGCTTTAAGTATACCAATCAACTGGTTTTGTCGTTCTAAGGCTTCTGAGATTGAATTTGAGCCGGTCAAAACATCATCGATATACATGTCGTTTAGAATTACTTGCGAACCAAGAGGATACTGATGTTGTTCATCTTTCGCCAATTGACGTAGCGTTCGTAAGGCGAGAAAAGGAGCGCAGGCAGTTCTATAGGTAACCGTGAGGAGGCTGTACCGCTCAATTGGTTTCGAAACTTCAGAGCGCCATAGAATCTGTTGATATTTGCAGTCATCATGATGTACCAAAATTTGCCGATACATCTTGGTGATATCGGCTCCAAAAACAATTGGATGTATTCGCCATTTTAAAATGATTGCAGATAAATCACTTTGTAGTTTAGGCCCAGTGAGTAACACGTCGTTTAACGAGACTCCGCTCGTGGTTACTTGTGAAGCATTGAACACAACGCGAAGTTTGGTTGTAGAACTGGACATCTTAGTGACAGCGTGATGTGGAAGAAAGTAGTGTGTTGTCTCTGCAGTATCAGATATGTCAGTGCTAGACGTCAAAGCCATATGACCCAGAGTACTGTACTCGGTCATGAAGCTGTGGTACTGGTTAGCTAGATTGAAATTTTTTGGCAAACGTCGCTCCATTTGTAGCTGTAATCGTAGTGCGGATTGATAAGAATCTCCTAGTTGAGACGGGTTGAACGTGCTTTTGAACGGCAGTCGTACGATATAACGTCCTTGTGAATCTCGATTGTGAGTAGCTAAGAAATGTTTTTCACATGCTATGTCATCTTCAGACAGTTTACTGTTAAGGGCAGGATTTTCTTCGATTTGCCAAAACCGTTGCAGTTGCGAAGATAAGTCTTCATTAGTGGTGCAATGAAGACTGCAGACTTGTTGCCTTCCTTGTGAATTGTGAAAAGGCCCGGAAACAATCCAGCCTAACGTTGTATTTTGTGCTACAGGAGAGTTCAGTCCTCCAGAGCGTACACCTTCTAGCAGAATTTGACTATAAACATCAGCCCCGAGTACTAAGTCAACTCGTGCCGGCGTTGTAAAGTTTGGATTGGCGAGTTGTATGTCAGTCAAATGTGGCCAATCCTTAGTCGTACTTTGAATCGTTGGCAAATACGTAGTGAGCTTTGGAAGTACTAGCGCCTCAATCGTATAAGAGATGTTGGGATTTTGCTTAGATTGTATAGTTAGCGTTACGACACTTTTAACGGTGCTAGACGTATTGCTACCCAGTCCATACACCGAAATATTGACAGCTCTCCTTTTCAGACGCAGCTGTTGGGCGATAGATTCTGTCACAAATGAAGACTCAGAGCCCTGATCCAATAGAGCGCGTACAGATGGAACGACATACTGTGCTATTGAATGTAGATCAACGATAGCGGTTGCGAGCAATATGCCTTTATTCGATTGATTTAGCTGCGAAGAGTGATGAGCTTTGATTTCGGCAGTGCTTACCGATGCTTCGTCAACTGAACCAGAAGTTGACTTTGCTGGTGACTGTTCATGAATCAGTGTATGATGATTGCTTCCACAGACTTGACAGCGTTTTATTGAGGTACAATCTTTTACGAGATGATAGCTACTTAAACAATTGTAACACAGCTTATTTTGAGTGATAAGATCACGACGTTGCTGACATGTTTTCTTGCGGAATGCAGTGCAAAATAAAATAAAGTGTTTTCCCGAACAAACAGGACAAAGTCGCTCATTAGTCGTCGACGTAGCCATATGTGACCTGCTTCGTGAAGGTTGCAAGTCTCTCTGAGTTGAAGTTTTTTGCTGTGGACTAGCATTATCCAATACTTCCAACTCACGAATGCGCCTTTCCAGAAAAGTTTTCAGTTGTTCGTATGTGGCTGGATTGGCTGTTGAACTGATTGATTTCTCCCAATCCCTCCGTGAGGCAAGGTCAAGTTTATTTACAGTAGTGTAAACAAGCCAATCGTCCCATTGATCAACTGGTCTCTTGAGATTCTGTAGACTTCGAATTACCTCAGTAGTACCGTCAAACAGTTGCTTCAGTTCCGCTACGGCTTCCACTTTAACTGCGGGCAATGTCGTCAATTTTTGTAGATGTGAGTAAATTATCAAACGCTTGTTCTCGTATCTGGAGATTAGTAAATCCCACGCGGTTGCGTAATTATCAGCGGTGACTTCAATACTCTGAAGCATTTGTTGGGCTTCTCCTGCTAGACTTAATTTCAGATAGTGCAGTCGTTGCACATCCGTTAATGATTTGTTATTGTGTATGATGGATTTGAATAAATCGCTGTAACTTGTCCACTCGTGGTAGTTGCCAGAAAAGCGAGCCACATTGATGCGAGGCAATATCTGATGTGTGCCAGCAGAAGCCACAGTTGTTTGATCTGTGTGTTCTGTGTGTTCTTCCAGCATGTTTAATAGGGTCCCTTTGATCTCGGCATGTACATTTGCGGCAGATTCGAAGTGATCGTCTTTAAAGTACGGTTGATCCCGTGCTGTAGGATCTTTGAGAGACATCAACGCATCATGATTGTCTTGATATGTAGCCCAGTAGCCGTCAACTTGTTCAATACGTGCACGTATAGTACCGCGTGTAATACGGTCGCGTCCCATTTTTTTTAGATTAATGACAGACTGTGCTATTAATCCCTGTGTCCAGGTTTGTTTGTCGAGAAGTGCTTCCATTTTCTCTTTTTTGATAATACGGTTCGAAGGACCAAAATGTTTCAGGCAGATGAAACGATAGTTTTTTGTTAACTAAATTTTTATTTAAAATTGATAAAAATAAAAGAATTTGTACAGAGAAAAAAAAGGATTACATAACAGGTTATAACAAAAAATAATTTCTTGTGTAATATTATACATTAATTTATAAAATATAAATAGGCAGGGCTGGAGTGAGCCTGTTCTGAACAATGAGGGGAGGTCTATTTACACTATAACATTCAGGTTTGGATCATTCTCTCATAAGAAAATGCAAACTGAATATTGACTATCATTTTCACGCAGACAAGCAGTTTTTATATGCTTCACGACAATTGCGTGCAAATGAGTCCTTATAGGCAAAATTGCTTTATTTTACAAAGGTAAGTCTATTTACACTATTACATTCAGGTTTGGATCATTCTCTCATAAGAAAATGCAAACTGCATATTAACCATTATTTTAACGCATACAAGCAGTTTTTACATGCTTTATGACAATTAGGGGCAAATGAGTCCTTATAGGCAAAATTACTTTATTTCATGAAGGTAAGTTTATTTACACTATAACATTCAGGTTTGGATCATTCTCTCATAAGAAAATGCAAACTGCATATTAACTATCATCTTCACGCAGACAAGCAGTTTTTACATGCTTCACGACAATTGCGTGCAAATGTGTCCTTATAGGCAAAATTGCTTTATTTTACAAAGGTAAGTCTATTTACACAATAACATTCAGGTTTGGATCATTCTCTCATAAGAAAATGCAAACTGCATATTAACCATTATTTTAACGCATACAAGCAGTTTTTACATGCTTTATGACAATTTGGGGCAAATGAGTCTATATAGGCAAAATTGCTTTATTTTACAAAGGTAAGTTTACTTAAACTATTACATTCAGGTTTAGATCATTCTCTCATAAGAAAATGCAAACTGCATATTAACCATTATTTTAACGCATACAAGCAGTTTTTACATGCTTTATGACAATTTGGGGCAAATGAGTCTATATAGGCAAAATTGCTTTATTTTACAAAGGTAAGTTTACTTAAACTATTACATTCAGGTTTAGATCATTCTCTCATAAGAAAATGCAAACTGCATATTAACTATTATTTTAACGCATACAAGCAGTTTTTACATGCTTTATGACAATTAGGTGCAAATGAGTCTTTATAGGCAAAATTGCTTTATTTTATGAAGGTTAGTCTATTTACACTATAACATTCAGGTTTGGATTATTCTCTCATAAGAAAATGCAAACTGCATATTAACCATTATTTTAACGCAGACAAGCAGTTTTTACATGCTTCACGACAATTGCGTGCAAATGTGTCCTTATAGGCAAAATTGCTTTATTTTACAAAGGTAAGTCTATTTACGCAATAACATTCAGGTTTGGATCATTCTCTCATAAGAAAATGCAAACTGCATATTAACCATAATTTTAAAGCATACAAGCAGTTTTTACATGCTTTATGACAATTAGGTGCAAATGAGTCCTTATAGGCAAAATTGCTTTATTTCATGAGGGTAAGTCTATTTACACTATAACATTCAGGTTTGGATCATTCTCTCATAAGAAAATGCAAACTGCATATTAACTATCATCTTCACGCAGACAAGTAGTTTTTACATGCTTCACGACAATTGCGTGCAAATGTGTCCTTATAGGCAAAATTGCTTTATTTTACAAAGGTAAGTCTATTTACACAATAACATTCAGGTTTGGATCATTCTCTCGTAAGAAAATGCAAACTGCATATTAACCATAATTTTAAAGCATACAAGCAGTTTTTACATGCTTTATGACAATTAGGGGCAAATGGGTCCTTATAGGCAAAATTGCTTTATTTCACAAAGGTAAGTTTACTTACACTATAACATTCAGGTTTGGATCATTCTCTCACAAGAAAATGCAAACTGCATATTAACTATTATTTTAACGCAGACAAGCAGTTTTTACATGCTTTATGACAATTAGGTGCAAATGAGTCCTTATAGGCAAAATTGCTTTATTTCATGAGGGTAAGTCTATTTACACTATAACATTCAGGTTTGGATCATTCTCTCATAAGAAAATGCAAACTGAATATTGACTATCATTTTCACGCAGACAAGCAGTTTTTACATGGTTTACGACAATTAGGTGCAAATAAGTCCATAAAGTCAAAATTGTTTCATTTCACAAAGGTAAGTCTACTTTCACTATAACATTCAGGTTTGGATCATTCTCTCATAAGAAAATGCAAACTGCATATTAACCATTATTTTAACGCAGACAAGCAGTTTTTATATGCTTCACGACAATTGCGTGCAAATGAGTCCTTATAGGCAAAATTGCTTTATTTTACAAAGGTAAGTCTATTTACACTATTACATTCAGGTTTGGATCATTCTCTCATAAGAAAATGCAAACTGCATATTAACCATTATTTTAACGCATACAAGCAGTTTTTACATGCTTTATGACAATTAGAGGCAAATGAGTCTATATAGGCAAAATTGCTTTATTTTACAAAGGTAAGTTTACTTAAACTATTACATTCAGGTTTAGATCATTCTCTCATAAGAAAATGCAGACTGCATATTAACTATTATTATAACGCATACAAGCAGTTTTTACAAGCTTTATGACAATTAGGTGCAAATGAGTCCTTATAGGCAAAATTGCTTTATTTCATGAGGGTAAGTCTATTTACACTATAAACATTCAGGTTTGGATCATTCTCTCATAAGAAAATGCAAACTGCATATTTACTATCATTTTAACGCATACAAGCAGTTTTTACATGCTTTATGTTAATTAGGTGCAAATGAGTCTTTATAGGCAAAATTGCTTTTCTTCATGAGGGTAAGTATATTTACACTATAACATTCAGGTTTGGATCATTCTCTCATAAGAAAATGCAAACTGCATATTAACCATTATTTTAACGCAGACAAGCAGTTTTTACATGCTTCACGACAATTGCGTGCAAATGAGTCCTTATAGGTAAAATTGCTTTATTTAACAAAGGTAAGTCTATTTTCACTATAACATTCAGGTTTGGATCATTCTCTCATAAGAAAATGCAAACTGCATATTAACCATTATTTTAACGCTGACAAGCAGTTTTTACATGCTTTACGACAATTAGGTGGAAATAAGTCCTTAAAGGCAAAATTGTTTTATTTCACAAAGGTAAGTCTACTTTCACTATAACATTCAGGTTTGGATCATTCTCTCATAAGAAAATGCAAACTGCATATTAACCATTATTTTAACGCATACAAGCAGTTTTTACATGCTTTATGACAATTAGGGGCAAATGAGTCCTTATAGGCAAAATTGCTTTATTTTACAAAGGTAAGTTTACTTAAACTATAACATTCAGGTTTAGATCATTCTCTCATAAGAAAATGCAAACTGCATATTTACTATCATTTTCACGCAGACAAGCAGTTTTTACATGCTTCACGACAATTGGGTGCAAATGAGTCCTTATAAGCAAAATTGCTTTATTTTACAAAGGTAAGTCTATTTACACTATACATTCAGGTTTGGATCATTCTCTCATAAGAAAATGCAAACTGCATATTAACCATTATTTTAACGCATACAAGCAGTTTTTACATGCTTTATGACAATTAGGGGCAAATGAGTCCTTATAGGCAAAATTGCTTTATTTTACAAAGGTAAGTTTACTTAAACTATAACATTCAGGTTTAGATCATTCTCTCATAAGAAAATGCAAACTGCATATTAACTATTATTTTAACGCATACAAGCAGTTTTTACTAGCTTTATGACAATTAGGTGCAAATGAGTCCTTATAAACAAAATTGCTTTATTTTACAAAGGTAAGTCTATTTTCACTATAACATTCAGGTTTGGATCATTCTCTCATAAGAAAATGCAAACTGCATATTAACCATTATTTTAACGCAGACAAGCAAGTTTTACATGCTTTACGACAATTAAATACAAATGAGTCCTTATAGGCGAAATTGCTTTATTTTACAAAGGTAAGTCTATTTACACTATAACATTCAGGTTTGGATCATTCTCTCATAAGAAAATGCAAACTGCATATTTACTATCATTTTCACGCAGACAAGCAGTTTTTACATGCTTCACGACAATTGGGTGCAAATGAGTCCTTATAAGCAAAATTGCTTTATTTTACAAAGGTAAGTCTATTTACACTATAACATTCAGGTTTGGATCATTCTCTCATAAGAAAATGCAAACTGCATATTAACCATTATTTTAACGCATACAAGCAGTTTTTACATGCTTTATGACAATTAGGGGCAAATGAGTCCTTATAGGCAAAATTGCTTTATTTTACAAAGGTAAGTTTACTTAAACTATAACATTCAGGTTTAGATCATTCTCTCATAAGAAAATGCAAACTGCATATTAACTATTATTTTAACGCATACAAGCAGTTTTTACAAGCTTTATGACAATTAGGTGCAAATGAGTCCTTATAGGTAAAATTGCTTTATTTCATGAGGGTATGTCTATTTACACTATAACATTCAGGTTTGGATCATTCTCTCATAAGAAAATGCAAACTGCATATTTACTATCATTTTAACGCACACAAGCAGTTTTTACATGCTTTATGACAATTAGGTGCAAATGAGTCTTTATAGGCAAAATTGCTTTATTTCATGAGGGTAAGTCTATTTACACTATAACATTCAGGTTTGGATCATTCTCTCATAAGAAAATGCAAACTGCATATTAACCATTATTTTAACGCAGACAAGCAGTTTTTACATGCTTCACGACAATTGCGTGCAAATGAGTCCTTATAGGCAAAATTGCTTTATTTTACAAAGGTAAGTCTATTTACACTATAACATTCAGGTTTGGATTATTTTCTCATAAGAAAATGCAAACTGCATATTAACCATTATTTAAACGCAGACAAGCAGTTTTTACATGCTTTACGACAATTAGGTGCAAATAAGTCTTTATAGGCAAAATTGCTTTATTTCATGAGGGTAAGTCTACTTTCACTATAACATTCAGGTTTGGATCATTCTCTCATAAGAAAATGCAAACTGCATATTAACCATTATTTTAACGCAGACAAGCAGTTTTTACATGCTTCACGACAATTGCGTGCAAATGAGTCCTTATAGGCAAAATTGCTTTATTTTACAAAGGTAAGTCTATTTACACTATAACATTCAGGTTTGGATCATTCTCTCATAAGAAAATGCAAACTGCATATTAACCATTATTTTAACGCATACAAGCAGTTTTTACATGCTTTATGACAATTAGAGGCAAATGAGTCTTTATAGGCAAAATTGCTTTATTTCATGAAGGTAAGTCTATTTACACTATAGCATTCAGGTTTGGATCTTTCTCTCATAAGAAAATGCAAACTGCATATTAACCATTATTTAAACGCAGACAAGCAGTTTTTACATGCTTTACGACAATTAGGTGCAAATGAGTCTTTATAGGCAAAATTGCTTTATTTCATGAAGGTAAGTCTATTTACTCTATAACATTCAGGTTTGGATCATTCTCTCATAAGAAAATGCAACCTGCATATTTACTATCATTTTCACGCAGACAAGCAGTTTTTACATGCTTTATGACAATTAAGTGCAAATGAGTCTTTATAGGCAAAATTGCTTTATTTCATGAGGGTAAGTCTATTTACACTATAACATTCAGGTTTGGATCATTCTCTCATAAGAAAATGCAAACTGCATATTAACCATTATTTTAACGCAGACAAGCAGTTTTTACATGCTTTATGACAATTAGGGGCAAATAAGAAGTATAGGCAAAATTGCTTTATTTCATTAAGGTAAGTCTATTTACACTATAACATTCAGGTTTGGATCATTCTCTCATAAGAAAATGCAAACTGCATTATTACTATCATTTTCACGCAGACAAGCAGTTTTTACATGCTTTACGACAATTAAATACAAATGAGTCCTTATAGGCGAAATTGCTTTATTTTACAAAGGCAAGTCTATTTACACTATAACATTCAGGTTTGGATCATTCTCTCATAAGAAAATGCAAACTGCATATTTACTATCATTTTCACGCAGACAAGCAGTTTTTACATGCTTCACGACAATTGGGTGCAAATGAGTCCTTATAAGCAAAATTGCTTTATTTTACAAAGGTAAGTCTATTTACACTATAACATTCAGGTTTGGATCATTCTCTCATAAGAAAATGCAAACTGCATATTAACCATTATTTTAACGCATACAAGCAGTTTTTACATGCTTTATGACAATTAGGGGCAAATGAGTCCTTATAGGCAAAATTGCTTTATTTTACAAAGGTAAGTTTACTTAAACTATAACATTCAGGTTTAGATCATTTTCTCATAAGAAAATGCAAACTGCATATTAACTATTATTTTAACGCATACAAGCAGTTTTTACAAGCTTTATGACAATTAGGTGCAAATGAGTCCTTATAGGCAAAATTGCTTTATTTCATAAGGGTATGTCTATTTACACTATAACATTCAGGTTTGGATCATTCTCTCATAAGAAAATGCAAACTGCATATTTACTATCATTTTAACGCATACAAGCAGTCTTTACATGCTTTATGACAATTAGGTGCAAATGAGTCTTTATAGGCAAAATTGCTTTATTTCATGAGGGTAAGTCTATTTACACTATAACATTCAGGTTTGGATCATTCTCTCATAAGAAAATGCAAACTGCATATTAACCATTATTTAAACGCAGACAAGCAGTTTTTACATGCTTCACGACAATTGCGTGCAAATGAGTCCTTATAGGCAAAATTGCGTTATTTTACAAAGGTAAGTCTATTTTCACTATAATATTCAGGTTTGGATCATTCTCTCATAAGAAAATGCAAACTGCGTATTAACAATTATTTTCACGCAGACAAGCAGTTTTCACATGTTTTACGACAATTAGGTGGAAATAAGTCCTTAAAGGCAAAATTGTTTTATTTTACAAAGATAAGTCTATTTACACTATAACATTCAGGTTTGGATCATTCTCTCAAAAGAAAATGCAAACTGCATATTAACCATTATTTTAACGCAGACAAGCAGTTTTTACATTCTTCACGACAATTGCGTGCAAATGAGTCCTTATAGGCAAAATTGCTTTATTTTACAAAGGTAAGTCTATTTACACTATAACATTCAGGTTTGGATTATTCTCTCATAAGAAAATGCAAACTGCATATTACCATTATTTAAACGCAGACAAGCAGTTTTTACATGCTTTACGACAATTAGGTGCAAATAAGTCTTTATAGGCAAAATTGCTTTATTTCATGAAAGTAAGTCTACTTTCACTATAACATTCAGGTTTGGATCATTCTCTCATAAGAAAATGCAAACTGCATATTAACCATTTTTTTAACGCAGACAAGCAGTTTTTACATGCTTCACGACAATTGCGTGCAAATGAGTCCTTATAGGCAAAAATTGCTTTATTTTACAAAGGTAAGTCTATTTACACTATAACATTCAGGTTTGGATCAATATCTCATAAGAAAATGCAAACTGCATATTAACCATTATTTAAACGCAGACATGCAGTTTTTACATGCTTTACGACAATTAGGTGCAAATAAGTCTTTATAGGCAAAATTGCTTTATTTTACAAAGGTAAGTTTACTTAAACTATAACATTCAGGTTTAGATCATTCTCTCATAAGAAAATGCAAACTGCATATTAAATATTATTTTAACGCATACAAGCAGTTTTTACAAGCTTTATGACAATTAGGTGCAAATGAGTCTTTATAGGCAAAATTGCTTTATTTCATGAGGGTAAGTCTATTTACACTATAACATCAGGTTTGGATCATTCTCTCATAAGAAAATGCAAACTGCATATTTACTATCATTTTAACGCATACAAGCAGTTTTTACATGCTTCATGACAATTAAGTGCAAATGAGTCTTTATAGGCAAAATTGCTTTATTTCATGAGGGTAAGTCTATTTACACTATAACATTCAGGTTTGGATCATTCTCCCATAAGAAAATGCAAACTGCATATTAACCATTATTTTAACGCAGACAAGCAGTTTTTACATGCTTCACGACAATTGCGTGCAAATGAGTCCTTATAGGCAAAATTGCGTAATTTTACAAAGGTAAGTCTATTTTCACTATAACATTCAGGTTTGGATCATTCTCTCATAAGAAAATGCAAACTGCGTATTAACCATTATTTTAACGCATACAAGCAGTTTTTACATGCTTTATGACAATTAGGGGCAAATGAGTCCTTAGAGGCAAAATTGCTTTATTTCATTAAGGTAAGTCTATTTACACTATAACATTCAGGTTTAGATCATTCTTTCATAAGAAAATGCAAACTGCATTATTACTATCATTTTCACGCAGACAAGCAGTTTTCACATGTTTTACGACAATTAGGTGGAAATAAGTCCTTAAAGGCAAAATTGTTTTATTTCACAAAGGTAAGTCTATTTACACTATAACATTCAGGTTTGGATCATTCTCTCATAAGAAAATGCAAACTGCGTATTTACTATCATTTTCACGCAGACAAGCAGTTTTTACATGCTTCACGACAATTGGGTGCAAATGAGTCCTTATAGGCAAAATTGCTTTATTTTACAAAGGTAAGTCTATTTACACTATAACATTCAGGTTTGGATCATTCTCTCATAAGAAAATGCAAACTGCATATTAACCATTATTTTAACGCATACAAGCTGTTTTTGAATGCTTTATGACAATTAGTGGCAAATGAGTCCTTATAGGCAAAATTGCTTTATTTCATGAAGGTAAATCTATTTACACTATAACATTCAGTTTTGGATCTTTCTCTCATAAGAAAATGCAAACTGCATATTAACTATTATTTAAACGCAGACAAGCAGTTTTTACATGCTTTACGACAATTAGGTGCAAATAAGTCTTTATAGGCAAAATTGCTTTATTTCATGAAAGTAAGTCTATTTACACTATAACATTCAGGTTTGGATCATTCTCTCATAAGAAAATGCAAACTGCATTATTACTATCATTTTCACGCAGACAAGCAGTTTTCACATGTTTTACGACAATTAGGTGGAAATAAGTCTTTAAAGGCATAATTGTTTTATTTCACAAAGGTAAGTCTATTTACACTATAACATTCAGGTTTGGATCATTCTCTCATAAGAAAATGCAAACTGCATATTTACTATCATTTTCACGCAGACAAGCAGTTTTTACATGCTTCACGACAATTGGGTGCAAATGAGTCCTTATAGGCAAAATTGCTTTATTTTACAAAGGTAAGTCTATTTACACTATAACATTCAGGTTTGGATCATTCTCACATAAGAAAATGCAAACTGCATATTAACCATTATTTAAACGCAGACAAGCAGTTTTTACATGCTTTATGACAATTAGGGGCAAATCAGAATTATAGGCATAATTGCTTTATTTCATTAAGGTAAGTCTATTTACACTATACATTCAGGTTTGGATCATTCTCTCATAAGAAAATGCAAACTGCATATTAACCATTATTTTAACGCAGACAAGCAGTTTTTACATGCTTCACGACAATTGCGTGCAAATGAGTCCTTATAGGCAAAATTGCTTTATTTTACAAAGGTTAGTCTATTTACACTATAACATTCAGGTTTGGATTATTCTCTCATAAGAAAATGCAAACTGCACATTAACCATTATTTAAACGCAGACAAGCAGTTTTTACATGCTTTACGACAATTAGGTGCAAATAAGTCTTTATAGGCAAAATTGCTTTATTTCATGAGGGTAAGTCTACTTTCACTATAACATTCAGGTTTGGATCATTCTCTCATAAGAAAATGCAAACCGCATATTAACCATTACTTTAACGCAGACAAGCAGTTTTTACATGCTTCACGACAATTGCGTGCAAATGAGTCCTTATAGGCAAAATTGCTTAATTTTACAAAGGTAAGTCTATTTACACTATAACATTCAGGTTTGGATCACTCTCTCATAAGAAAATGCAATCTGCATATTAACCATTATTTTAACGCATACAAGCAGTTTTTACATGCTTTATGACAATTAGGGGCAAATGAGTCTTTATAGGCAAAATTGCTTTATTTCATGAAGGTAAGTCTATTTACACTATAACATTCAGGTTTGGATCTTTCTCTCATAAGAAAATGCAAACTGCATATTAACCATTATTTAAACGCAGACTAGCAGTTTTTACATGCTTTACGACAATTAGGTGCAAATGAGTCTTTATAGGCAGAATTGCTTTATTTCATGAGGGTAAGTCTATTTACACTATAACATTCAGGTTTGGATCATTCTCTCATAAGAAAATGCAAACTGCATATTTACTATCATTTTCACGCAGACAAGCAGTTTTCACATGTTTTACGACAATTAGGTGGAAATAAGTCCTAAAAGGCAAAAATGTTTTATTTCACAAAAGTAAGTCTACTTTCACTATAACATTCAGGTTTGGATCATTCTCTCATAAGAAATTGCAAACTGCATATTAACCTTTATTTTAAGGCAGACAAGCAGTTTTTACATGCTTCACGACAATTGCGTGCAAATGAGTCCTTATAAACAAAATTGCTTTATTTTACAAAGGTAAGAATATTTTTACTATAACATTCAGGTTTGGATCATTCTCTCATAAGAAAATGCAAACTGCGAACTAACAATTATTTTAACGCATACAAGCAGTTTTTACATGCTTTATGACAATTAGGGGCAATTGAGTCCTTATAGGCAAAATTGCTTTATTTCATAAAGGTAAGTCTATTTACACTATAACATTCAGGTTTGGATCATTCTCTCATAGGAAAATGCAAACTGCATATTTACTATCATTTTCACGCAGACAAGCAATTATTACATGCTTAACTACAATTGGGTGCAAATAAGTCCTTATAGGCAAAATTGCTTTATTTTACAAGGGTAAGTCTATTTACACTATAACATTCAGATTTGGATCATTCTCTCATAAGAAAATGCAAACTGCATATTAACCATTATTTTAACGCATACAAGCAGTTTTTACATGCTTTATGACAATTAGGGGCAAATGAGTCCTTATAGGCAAAATTGCTTTATTTTACAAAGGTAAGTTTACTTAAACTATAACATTCAGGTTTGGATCATTCTCTCATAAGAAAATGCAAACTGCATATTAACCATTATTTTAACGCAGACAAGCAGTTTTTACATGCTTCACGACAATTGCGTGCAAATGAGTCCTTATAGGCAAAATTGCTTTATTTTACAAAGGTAAGTCTATTTACACTATAACATTCAGGTTTGGATCATTCTCTCATAAGAAAATGCAAATTGCATATTAACCATTATTTAAACGCAGACAAGCAGTTTTTACATGCTTTATGACAATTAGGGGCAAATAAGAATTATAGGCAAAATTGCTTTATTTCATTAAGGTAAGTCTATTTACACTATAACATTCAGGTTTGGATCATTCTCTCATAAGAAAATGCAAACTGCATTATTACTATCATTTTCACGCAGACAAGCAGTTTTCACATGTTTTACGACAATTAGGTGGAAATAAGTCCTTAAAGGCAAAATTGTTTTATTTCACAAAGGTAAGTCTATTTACACTATAACATTCAGGTTTGGATCATTCTCTCATAAGAAAATGCAAACTGCACATTTACTATCATTTTAACGCAGACAATCAGTTTTTACATGCTTTTCGACAATTAGGTGCAAATCAGTCCTTATAGGCAAAATTGCTTTATTCCATGAGGGTAAGTCTATTTACACTATAACATTCAGGTTTGGATCATTCTCTTATAAGAAAATGCAAACTGCATATTTACTATCATTTAAACGCATACAAGCAGTTTTTACATGCTTTATGACAATTAGGTGCAAATGAGTCTTTATAGGCAAAATTGCTTTATTTCATGAGGGTAAGTCTATTTACACTATAACATTCAGGTTTGGATCATTCTCACATAAGAAAATGCAAACTGCATATTAACCATTATTTTAACGCAGACAAGCAGTTTTTACTGCTTCACGACAATTGCGTGCAAATGAGTCCTTATAGGCAAAATTGCGTTATTTTACAAAGGTAAGTCTATTTTCACTATAATATTCAGGTTTGGATCATTCTCTTATAAGAAAATGCAAACTGCATATTTACTATCATTTTCACGCAGACAAGCAGTTTTCACATGTTTTACGACAATCAGGTTGAAATAAGTCCTTAAAGGCTAAATTGTTTTATTTCACAAAGGTAAGTCTATTTACACTATAACATTCAGGTCTGGATCATTCTATCATAAGAAAATGCAAACTGCATATTAACCATTATTTTAACGCAGACAAGCAGTTTTTACATGCATCACGACAATTGCGTGCAAATGAGTCCTTATAGGCAAAATTTATTGCTTTATTTTACAAAGGTAAGTCTATTTACACTATAACATTCAGGTTTGGATTATTCTCTCATAAGAAAATGCAAACTGCATATTAACCATTATTTAAACGTAGACAAGCAGTTTTTACATGCTTTACGACAATTAGGTGCAAATAAGTCTTTATAGGCAAAATTGCTTTATTTCATGAGGGTAAGTCTACTTTCACTATAACATTCAGGTTTGGATCATTCTCTTATAAGAAAATGCAAACTGCATATAACCATTATTTTAACGCAGACAAACAGTTTTTACATGCTTCACGACAATTGCGTGCAAATGAGTCCTTATAGGCAAAATTGCTTTATTTTACAAAGGTAAGTCTATTTACACTATAACATTCAGGTTTGGATCCATTTCTCATAAGAAAATGCAAACTGCATATTAACCATTATTTTAACGCATACAAGCAGTTTTTACATGCTTTATGACAATTAGGGGCAAATGAGTCTTTATAGGCAAAATTACTTTATTTCATGAAGGTAAGTCTATTTACACTATAACATTCAGGTTTGGATCTTTCTCTCATAAGAAAATGCAAACTGCATATTAACCATTATTCAAACGCAGACAAGCAGTTTTTACATGCTTTACGACAATTAGGTGCAAATAAGTCCTTAAAGGCAGAATTGTTTTATTCCACAAAGGTAAGTCTACTTTCATTATAACATTCAGGTTTGGATCATTCTCTCATAAGAAAATGCAAACTGCATATTAACCATTATTTTAACGCATACAAGCAGTTTTTACAAGCTTTATGACAATTAGGTGCAAATGAGTCCTTATAGGCAAAATTGCTTTATTTTACAAAGGTTAGTCTATTTACACTATAACATTCAGGTTTGGATCATTCTCTCATAAGAAAATGCAAATTGCATATTAACCATTATTTAAACGCAGACAAGCAGTTTTTACATGCTTTATGACAATTAGGGGCAAATAAGAATTATAGGCAAAATTGCTTTATTTCACAAAGGTAAGTCTATTTACACTATAACATTCAGGTTTCGATCATTCTCTCATAAGAAAATGCAAACTGCATATTTACTATCATTTTCACGCAGACAAGCAGTTTTTACATGCTTCACGACAATTGGGTGCAAATGAGTCCTTATAGGCAAAATTGCTTTATTTTACAAAGGTAAGTCTATTTACACTATAACATTCAGGTTTGGATCATTCTCTCATAAGAAAATGCAAACTGCACATTTACTATCATTTTAACGCAGACAATCAGTTTTTACATGCTTTTCGACAATTAGGTGCAAATCAGTCCTTATAGGCAAAATTGCTTTATTCCATGAGGGTAAGTCTATTTACACTATAACATTCAGGTTTGGATCATTCTCTCATAAGAAAATGCAAACTGCATATTTACTATCATTTAAACGCATACAAGCAGTTTTTACATGCTTTATGACAATTAGGTGCAAATGAGTCTTTATAGGCAAAATTGCTTTATTTCATGAGGGTAAGTCTATTTACACTATAACATTCAGGTTTGGATCATTCTCACATAAGAAAATGCAAACTGCATATTAACCATTATTTTAACGCAGACAAGCAGTTTTTACTGCTTCACGACAATTGCGTGCAAATGAGTCCTTATAGGCAAAATTGCGTTATTTTACAAAGGTAAGTCTATTTTCACTATAATATTCAGGTTTGGATCATTCTCTCATAAGAAAATGCAAACTGCATATTTACTATCATTTTCACGCAGACAAGCAGTTTTCACATGTTTTACGACAATCAGGTTGAAATAAGTCCTTAAAGGCTAAATTGTTTTATTTCACAAAGGTAAGTCTATTTACACTATAACATTCAGGTCTGGATCATTCTCTCATAAGAAAATGCAAACTGCATATTAACCATTATTTTAACGCAGACAAGCAGTTTTTACATGCATCACGACAATTGCGTGCAAATGAGTCCTTATAGGCAAAATTGCTTTATTTTACAAAGGTAAGTCTATTTATACTATAACATTCAGGTTTGGATTATTCTCTCATAAGAAAATGCAAACTGCATATTAACCATTATTTAAACGTAGACAAGCAGTTTTTACATGCTTTACGACAATTAGGTGCAAATAAGTCTTTATAGGCAAAATTGCTTTATTTCATGAGGGTAAGTCTACTTTCACTATAACATTCAGGTTTGGATCATTCTCTTATAAGAAAATGCAAACTGCATATAACCATTATTTTAACGCAGACAAACAGTTTTTACATGCTTCACGACAATTGCGTGCAAATGAGTCCTTATAGGCAAGATTGCTTTATTTTACAAAGGTAAGTCTATTTACACTATAACATTCAGGTTTGGATCATTTTCTCATAAGAAAATGCAAACTGCATATTAACCATTATTTTAACGCATACAAGCAGTTTTTACATGCTTTATGACAATTAGGGGCAAATGAGTCTTTATAGGCAAAATTACTTTATTTCATGAAGGTAAGTCTATTTACACTATAACATTCAGGTTTGGATCTTTCTCTCATAAGAAAATGCAAACTGCATATTAACTATTATTCAAACGCAGACAAGCAGTTTTTACATGCTTTACGACAATTAGGTGCAAATAAGTCCTTAAAGGCAGAATTGTTTTATTTCACAAAGGTAAGTCTACTTTCATTATAACATTCAGGTTTGGATCATTCTCTCATAAGAAAATGCAAACTGCATATTAACTATTATTTTAACGCATACAAGCAGTTTTTACAAGCTTTATGACAATTAGGTGCAAATGAGTCCTTCTAGGCAAAATTGCTTTATTTCATGAGGGTAAGTCTATTTACACTATAACATTCAGGTTTGGATCATTCTCTCATAAGAAAATACAAACTGCATATTTACTATCATTTTCACGCAGACAAGCAGTTTTCACATGTTTTACGACAATTAGGTGGAAATAAGTCCTTAAAGGCAAAATTGTTTTATTTCACAAAGGTAAGTCTATTTACACTATAACATTCAGGTTTGGATCATTCTCTCATAAGAAAATGCAAACTGCATATTAACCATTATTTTAACGCAGACAAGCAGTTTTTACATGCTTCACGACAATTGCGTGCAAATGAGTCCTTATAGGCAAAATTGCTTTATTTTACAAAGGTAAGTCTATTTACACTATAACATTCAGGTTTGGATTATTCTCTCATAAGAAAATGCAAACTGCATATTAACCATTATTTAAACGCAGACAAGCAGTTTTTACATGCTTTACGACAATTAGGTGCAAATAAGTCTTTATAGGCAAAATTGCTTTATTTCATGAGGGTAAGTCTACTTTCACTATAACATTCAGGTTTGGATCATTCTCTCATAAGAAAATGCAAACTGCATATTAACCATTATTTTAACGCAGACAAGCAGTTTTTACATGCTTCACGACAATTGCGTGCAAATGAGTCCTTATAGGCAAAATTGCTTTATTTTACAAAGGTAAGTCTATTTACACTATAACATTCAGGTTTGGATCTTTCTCTCATAAGAAAATGCAAACTGCATATTAACCATTATTTAAACGCAGACAAGCAGTTTTTACATGCTTTACGACAATTAGGTGCAAATGAGTCTTTATAGGCAAAATTGCTTTATTTCATGAAGGTAAGTCTATTTACTCTATAACATTCAGGTTTGGATCATTCTCTCATAAGAAAATGCAAACTGCATATTTACTATCATTTTTACGCAGACAAGCAGTTTTTACATGCTTCACGACAATTGCGTGAAAATGAGTCCTTATAAACAAAATTGCTTTATTTTACAAAGGTAAGAATATTTTTACTATAACATTCAGGTTTGGATCATTCTCTCATAAGAAAATGCAAACTGCATACTAACAATTATTTTTACGCATACAAGCAGTTTTTACATGCTTTATGACAATTAGGGGCAATTGAGTCCTTATAGGCAAAATTGCTTTATTTCATAAAGGTAAGTCTATTTACACTATAACATTCAGGTTTGGATCATTCTCTCATAAGAAAATGCAAACTGCATATACCATTATTTTAACGCTGACAAGCAGTTTTTACATGCTTTACGACAATTAGGTGCAAATGAGTCCTTATAGGCAAAAGTGCTTTATTTCATGAGGGTAAGTCTATTTCCACTATAACATTCAGGTTTGGATCATTCTCTCATAAGAAAATGCAAACTGCATATTTAATATCATTTTCACGCAGACAAGCAGTTTTCACATGTTTTACGACAATTAGGTGCAAATAAATCCTTAAAGGCAAAATTGTTTTATTTCACAAAGGTAAGTCTACTTTCACTATAACATTCAGGTTTGGATCATTCTCTTATAAGAAATTGCAAACTGCATATTAACCATTATTTTAACGCAGACAAGCAGTTTTTACATGCTTCACGACAATTGCGTGCAAATGAGTCCTTATAAACAAAATTGCTTTATTTTACAAAGGTAAGAATATTTTTACTATAACATTCAGGTTTAGATCATTCTCTCATAAGAAAATGCAAACTGCAATACTAACAATTATTTTAACGCATACAAGCAGTTTTTACATGCTTTATGACAATTAGGGGCAATTGAGTTCTTATAGGCAAAATTGCTTTATTTCATAAAGGTAAGTCTATTTACACTATAACATTCAGGTTTGGATCATTCTCTCATAAGAAAATGCAAACTGCATATTTACTATCATTTTCACGCACTCAAGCAGTTATTACATGCTTCACGACAATTGGGTGCAAATGAGTCCTTATAGGCAAAATTGCTTTATTTTACAAAGGTAAGTCTATTTTCACTATAACATTCAGATTTGGATCATTCTCTCATAAGAAAATGCAAACTGCATATTAACCATTATTTTAACGCATACAAGCAGTTTTTACATGCTTTATGACAATTAGGGACAAATGAGTCCTTATAGGCAAAATTGCTTTATTTTACAAAGGTAAGTTTACTTAAACTATAACATTCAGGTTTAGATCATTCTCTCATAAGAAAATGCAAACTGCATATTTACTATCATTTTAACGCATACAAGCAGTTTTTACATGCTTTATGACAATTAGGTGCAAATGAGTCTTTATAGGCAAAATTGCTTTATTTCATGAGGGTAAGTATATTTACACTATAACATTCAGGTTTAGATCATTCTCTCATAAGAAAATGCACACTGCATATTTACCATTATTTTAACGCAGACAAGCAGTTTTTACATGATTCACGACAATTGCGTGCAAATGAGTCCTTATAGGCAAAATTGCTTTATTTTACAAAGGTAAGTCTATTTACACTATAACATTCAGGTTTGGATCATTCTCTCATAAGAAAATGCAAACTGCATATTAACCCATATTTAAACGCAGACAAGCAGTTTTTACATGCTTTATGACAATTAGGGGCAAATAAGAATTATAGGCAAAATTGCTTTATTTCATTAAGGTAAGTCTATTTACACTATAACATTCAGGTTTGGATCATTCTCTCATAAGAAAATGCAAACTCATTATTACTATCATTTTCACGCAGACAAGCAGTTTTCACATGTTTTACGACAATTAGGTGGAAATAAGTCCTTAAAGGCAAAATTGTTTTATTTCACAAAGGTAAGTCTATTTACACTATAACATTCAGGTTTGGATCATTCTCTCATAAGAAATTGCAAACTGCATATTAACCATTATTTTAACGCAGACAAGCAGTTTTTACATGCTTTACGACAATTAGGTACAAATGAGTCCTTATAGGCGAAATTGCTTTATTTTACAAAGGTAAGTCTATTTACACTATACATTCAGGTTTGGATCATTCTCTCATAAGAAAATGCAAACTGCATATTTACTATCATTTTCACGCAGACAAGCAGTTTTTACATGCTTCACGACAATTGGGTGCAAATGAGTCCTTATAGGCAAAATTGCTTTATTTTACAAAGATAAGTCTATTTACACTATAACATTCAGGTTTGGATCATTCTCTCATAAGAAAATGCAAACTGCATATTAACCATTTTTTTAACGCATACAAGCAGTTTTTACATGCTTTACGACAATTAGGTGCAAATAAGTCTTTATAGGCAAAATTGCTTTATTTCATGAGAGTAAGTCTATTTACACTATAACATTCAGGTTTGGATCATTCTCTCATAAGAAAATGCAAACTGCATATTTACTATCATTTTCACGCAGACAAGCAGTTTTTACATGCTTTATGACAATTAGGGGCAAATGAGTCCTTATAGGCAAAATTGCTTTATTTTACAAAGGTAAGTTTACTTAAACTATAACATTCAGGTTTAGATCATTCTCTCATAAGAAAATGCAAACTGCATATTAACCATTATTTTAACGCAGACAAGCAGTTTTTACATGCTTCACGACAATTGCGTGCAAATGAGTCCTTATAGGCAAAATTGCTTAATTTTAAAAAGGTAAGTCTATTTACACTATAACATTCAGATTTGGATCACTCTCTCATAAGAAAATGCAAACTGCATATTAACCATTATTTTAACGCATACAAGCAGTTTTTACATGCTTTATGACAATTAGGGGCAAATGAGTCTTTATAGGCAAAATTGCTTTATTTCATGAGGGTAAGTCTATTTACACTATAACATTCAGGTTTGGATCATTCTCTCATAAGAAAATGCAAACTGCATATTTACTATCATTTAAACGCATACAAGCAGTTTTTACATGCTTTATGACAATTAGGTGCAAATGAGTCTTTATAGGCAAAATTGCTTTATTTCATGAGGGTAAGTCTATTTACACTATAACATTCAGGTTTGGATCATTCTCACATAAGAAAATGCAAACTGCATATTAACCATTATTTTAACGCAGACAAGCAGTTTTTACTGCTTCACGACAATTGCGTGCAAATGAGTCCTTATAGGCAAAATTGCGTTATTTTACAAAGGTAAGTCTATTTTCACTATAATATTCAGGTTTGGATCATTCTCTCATAAGAAAATGCAAACTGCATATTTACTATCATTTTCACGCAGACAAGCAGTTTTCACATGTTTTACGACAATCAGGTTGAAATAAGTCCTTAAAGGCTAAATTGTTTTATTTCACAAAGGTAAGTCTATTTACACTATAACATTCAGGTCTGGATCATTCTCTCATAAGAAAATGCAAACTGCATATTAACCATTATTTTAACGCAGACAAGCAGTTTTTACATGCATCACGACAATTGCGTGCAAATGAGTCCTTATAGGCAAAATTGCTTTATTTTACAAAGGTAAGTCTATTTACACTATAACATTCAGGTTTGGATTATTCTCTCATAAGAAAATGCAAACTGCATATTAACCATTATTTAAACGTAGACAAGCAGTTTTTACATGCTTTACGACAATTAGGTGCAAATAAGTCTTTATAGGCAAAATTGCTTTATTTCATGAGGGTAAGTCTACTTTCACTATAACATTCAGGTTTGGATCATTCTCTTATAAGAAAATGCAAACTGCATATAACCATTATTTTAACGCAGACAAACAGTTTTTACATGCTTCACGACAATTGCGTGCAAATGAGTCCTTATAGGCAAAATTGCTTTATTTTACAAAGGTAAGTCTATTTACACTATAACATTCAGGTTTGGATCATTTTCTCATAAGAAAATGCAAACTGCATATTAACCATTATTTTAACGCATACAAGCAGTTTTTACATGCTTTATGACAATTAGGGGCAAATGAGTCTTTATAGGCAAAATTACTTTATTTCATGAAGGTAAGTCTATTTACACTATAACATTCAGGTTTGGATCTTTCTCTCATAAGAAAATGCAAACTGCATATTAACCATTATTCAAACGCAGACAAGCAGTTTTTACATGCTTTACGACAATTAGGTGCAAATAAGTCCTTAAAGGCAGAATTGTTTTATTTCACAAAGGTAAGTCTACTTTCATTATAACATTCAGGTTTGGATCATTCTCTCATAAGAAAATGCAAACTGCATTTTAACCATTATTTTAACGCATACAAGCAGTTTTTACAAGCTTTATGACAATTAGGTGCAAATGAGTCCTTATAGGCAAAATTGCTTTATTTCATGAGGGTATGTCTATTTAAACTATAACATTCAGGTTTGGATCATTCTCTCATAAGAAAATGCAACCTGCATATTTACTATCATTTTAACGCATACAAGCAGTTTTTACATGCTTTATGACAATTAGGTGCAAATGAGTCTTTATAGGCAAAATTGCTTTATTTCATGAGGGTAAGTCTATTTACACTATAACATTCAGGTTTGGATCATTCTCTCATAAGAAAATGCAAACTGCATATTAACCATTATTTTAACGCAGACAAGCAGTTTTTACATGCTTTATGACAATTAAGTGCAAATGAGTCTTTATAAGCAAAATTGCTTTATTTCATGAGGGTAAGTCTATTTACACTATAACATTCAGGTTTGGATCATTCTCTCATAAGAAAATGCAAACTGCATATTAACCATTATTTTAACGCAGACAAGCAGTTTTTACATGCTTCACGACAATTGCGTGCAAATGAGTCCTTATAGGCAAAATTGCGTAATTTTACAAAGGTAAGTCTATTTTCACTATAACATTCAGGTTTGGATCATTCTCTCATAAGAAAATGCAAACTGCGTATTAACTATTATTTTAACGCATACAAGCAGTTTTTACATGCTTTATGACAATTAGGGGCAAATGAGTCCTTAGAGGCACAATTGCTTTATTTCATTAAGGTAAGTCTATTTACACTATAACATTCAGGTTTAGATCATTCTCTCATAAGAAAATGCAAACTGCATTATTACTATCATTTTCACGCAGACAAGCAGTTTTCACATGTTTTACGACAATTAGGTGGAAATAAGTCCTTAAAGGCAGAATTGTTTTATTTCACAAAGGTAAGTCTACTTTCATTATAACATTCAGGTTTGGATCATTCTCTCATAAGAAAATGCAAACTGCATATTAACCATTATTTTAACGCAGACAAGCAGTTTTTACATGCTTCACGACAATTGCGTGCAAATGAGTCCTTATAGGCAAAATTGCTTTATTTTACAAATATAAGTCTATTTACACTATAACATTCAGGTTTGGATCATTCTCTCATAAGAAAATGCAAGCTGCATATTAACCATTATTTTAACGCATACAAGCTGTTTTTAAATGCTTTATGACAATTAGGGGCAAATGAGTCTTTATAGGCAAAATTGCTTTATTTCATGAAGGTAAATCTATTTACACTATAACATTCAGGTTTGGATCTTTCTCTCATAAGAAAATGCAAACTGCATATTAACCATTATTTAAACGCAGACAAGCAGTTTTTACATGCTTTACGACAATTAGGTGCAAATGAGTCTTTATAGGCAAAATTGCTTTATTATATGAAGGTAAGTCTATTTACACTATAACATTCAGGTTTGGATCTTTCTCTCATAAGAAAATGCAAACTGCATATTAACCATTATTTAAACGCAGACAAGCAGTTTTTACATGCTTTACGACAATTAGGTGCAAATGAGTCTTTATAGGCAAAATTGCTTTATTTCATGAAGGTAAGTCTATTTACTCTATAACATTCAGGTTTGGATCATTCTCTCATAAGAAAATGCAAACTGCATATTTACTATCATTTTCACGCAGACAAGCAGTTTTTACATGCTTTATGACAATTAGGTGCAAATGAGTCTTTATAGGCAAAATTGCTTTATTTCATGAGGGTAAGTCTATTTACACTATAACATTCAGGTTTGGATCATTCTCTCATAAGAAAATGCAAACTGCATATTAACCATTATTTTAACGCAGACAAGCAGTTTTTACATGCTTTATGACAATTAAGTGCAAATGAGTCTTTATAAGCAAAATTGCTTTATTTCATGAGGGTAAGTCTATTTACACTATAACATTCAGGTTTGGATCATTCTCTCATAAGAAAATGCATACTGCATATTTACTATCATTTTCACGCAGACAAGCAGTTTTTACATGCTTCACGACAATTGCGTGAAAATGAGTCCTTATAAACAAAATTGCTTTATTTTACAAAGGTAAGAATATTTTTACTATAACATTCAGGTTTGGATCATTCTCTCATAAGAAAATGCAAACTGCATACTAACAATTATTTTTACGCATACAAGCAGTTTTTACATGCTTTATGACAATTAGGGGCAATTGAGTCCTTATAGGCAAAATTGCTTTATTTCATAAAGGTAAGTCTATTTACACTATAACATTCAGGTTTGGATCATTCTCTCATAAGAAAATGCAAACTGCATATTTACTATCATTTTCACGCACTCAAGCAGGTTCACGACAATTGGGTGCAAATGAGTCCTTATAGGCAAAATTGCTTTATTTTACAAAGGTAAGTCTATTTACACTATAACATTCAGATTTGGATCATTCTCTCATAAGAAAATGCAAACTGCATATTAACCATTATTTTAACGCATACAAGCAGTTTTTACATGCTTTATGACAATTAGGGGCAAATGAGTCCTTATAGGCAAAATTGCTTTATTTTACAAAGGTAAGTTTACTTAAACTATAACATTCAGGTTTAGATCATTCTCTCATAAGAAAATGCAAACTGCATATTTACTATCATTTTAACGCATACAAGCAGTTTTTACATGCTTTATGACAATTAGGTGCAAATGAGTCTTTATAGGCAAAATTGCTTTATTTCATGAGGGTAAGTCTATTTACACTATAACATTCAGGTTTGGATCATTCTCTCATATGAAAATGCAAACTGCATATTAACCATTATTTTAACGCAGACAAGCAGTTTTTACATGCTTTATGACAATTAAGTGCAAAGGAGTCTTTATAAGCAAAATTGCTTTATTTCATGAGGGTAAGTCTATTTACACTATAACATTCAGGTTTGGATCATTCTCTCATAAGAAAATGCAAACTGCATATTAACCATTATTTTAACGCAGACAAGCAGTTTTTACATGCTTCACGACAATTGCGTGCAAATGAGTCCTTATAGGCAAAATTGCGTAATTTTACAAAGGTAAGTCTATTTTCACTATAACATTCAGGTTTGGATCATTCTCTCATAAGAAAATGCAAACTGCGTATTAACTATTATTTTAACGCATACAAGCAGTTTTTACATGCTTTATGACAATTAGGGGCAAATGAGTCCTTAGAGGCAAAATTGCTTTATTTCATTAAGGTAAGTCTATTTACACTATAACATTCAGGTTTAGATCATTCTCTCATAAGAAAATGCAAACTGCATTATTACTATCATTTTCACGCAGACAAGCAGTTTTCACATGTTTTACGACAATTAGGTGGAAATAATTCCTTAAAGGCAAAATTGTTTTATTTCACAAAGGTAAGTCTATTTACACTATAACATTCAGGTTTGGATCATTCTCTCATAAGAAAATGCAAACTGCATATTAACCATTATTTTAACGCTGACAAGCAGTTTTTACATGCTTTACGACAATTAGGTGCAAATGAGTCCTTATAGGCAAAAGTGCTTTATTTCATGAGGGTAAGTCTATTTACTCTATAACATTCAGGTTTGGATCATTCTCTCATAAGAAATTGCAAACTGCATATTTAATATCATTTTTACGCAGACAAGCAGTTTTCACATGTTTTACGACAATTAGGTGGAAATAGTCCTTAAAGGCAAAATTGTTTTATTTCACAAAGGTAAGTCTACTTTCAGTATAACATTCAGGTTTGGATCATTCTCTCATAAGAAAATGCAAACTGCATATTAACCATTATTTTAACGCAGACAAGCAGTTTTTACATGCTTCACGACAATTGCGTGCAAATGAGTCCTTATAGGCAAAATTGCTTTATTTTACAAATATAAGTCTATTTACACTATAACATTCAGGTTTGGATCATTCTCTTATAAGAAAATGCAAACTGCATATTAACCATTATTTTAACGCATACAAGCTGTTTTTAAATGCTTTATGACAATTAGGGGCAAATGAGTCCTTATAGGCAAAATTGCTTTATTTCATTAAGGTAAATCTATATACACTATAACATTCAGGTTTGGATCTTTCTCTCATAAGAAAATGCAAACTGCATTTTAACCATTATTTAAACGCAGACAAGCAGTTTTTACATGCTTTACGACAATTAGGTGCAAAAGAGTCTTTATAGGCAAAAATGCTTTATTTTATGAAGGTAAGTCTATTTACACTATAACATTCAGGTTTGGATCATTTTCTCATAAGAAAATGCAAACTGCATATTAACCATTATTTTAACGCATACAAGCAGTTTTTACATGCTTTATGACAATTAGGGGCAAATGAGTCTTTATAGGCAAAATTACTTTATTTCATGAAGGTAAGTCTATTTACACTATAACATTCAGGTTTGGATCTTTCTCTCATAAGAAAATGCAAACTGCATATTAACCATTATTCAAACGCAGACAAGCAGTTTTTACATGCTTTACGACAATTAGGTGCAAATAAGTCCTTAAAGGCAGAATTGTTTTATTTCACAAAGGTAAGTCTACTTTCATTATAACATTCAGGTTTGGATCATTCTCTCATAAGAAAATGCAAACTGCATTTTAACCATTATTTTAACGCATACAAGCAGTTTTTACAAGCTTTATGACAATTAGGTGCAAATGAGTCCTTATAGGCAAAATTGCTTTATTTCATGAGGGTATGTCTATTTAAACTATAACATTCAGGTTTGGATCATTCTCTCATAAGAAAATGCAACCTGCATATTTACTATCATTTTAACGCATACAAGCAGTTTTTACATGCTTTATGACAATTAGGTGCAAATGAGTCTTTATAGGCAAAATTGCTTTATTTCATGAGGGTAAGTCTATTTACACTATAACATTCAGGTTTGGATCATTCTCTCATAAGAAAATGCAAACTGCATATTAACCATTATTTTAACGCAGACAAGCAGTTTTTACATGCTTTATGACAATTAAGTGCAAATGAGTCTTTATAAGCAAAATTGCTTTATTTCATGAGGGTAAGTCTATTTACACTATAACATTCAGGTTTGGATCATTCTCTCATAAGAAAATGCAAACTGCAAATTAACCATTATTTTAACGCAGACAAGCAGTTTTTACATGCTTCACGACAATTGCGTGCAAATGAGTCCTTATAGGCAAAATTGCGTAATTTTACAAAGGTAAGTCTATTTTCACTATAACATTCAGGTTTGGATCATTCTCTCATAAGAAAATGCAAACTGCGTATTAACTATTATTTTAACGCATACAAGCAGTTTTTACATGCTTTATGACAATTAGGGGCAAATGAGTCCTTAGAGGCACAATTGCTTTATTTCATTAAGGTAAGTCTATTTACACTATAACATTCAGGTTTAGATCATTCTCTCATAAGAAAATGCAAACTGCATTATTACTATCATTTTCACGCAGACAAGCAGTTTTCACATGTTTTACGACAATTAGGTGGAAATAAGTCCTTAAAGGCAGAATTGTTTTATTTCACAAAGGTAAGTCTACTTTCATTATAACATTCAGGTTTGGATCATTCTCTCATAAGAAAATGCAAACTGCATATTAACCATTATTTTAACGCAGACAAGCAGTTTTTACATGCTTCACGACAATTGCGTGCAAATGAGTCCTTATAGGCAAAATTGCTTTATTTTACAAATATAAGTCTATTTACACTATAACATTCAGGTTTGGATCATTCTCTCATAAGAAAATGCAAGCTGCATATTAACCATTATTTTAACGCATACAAGCTGTTTTTAAATGCTTTATGACAATTAGGGGCAAATGAGTCTTTATAGGCAAAATTGCTTTATTTCATGAAGGTAAATCTATTTACACTATAACATTCAGGTTTGGATCTTTCTCTCATAAGAAAATGCAAACTGCATATTAACCATTATTTAAACGCAGACAAGCAGTTTTTACATGCTTTACGACAATTAGGTGCAAATGAGTCTTTATAGGCAAAATTGCTTTATTATATGAAGGTAAGTCTATTTACACTATAACATTCAGGTTTGGATCTTTCTCTCATAAGAAAATGCAAACTGCATATTAACCATTATTTAAACGCAGACAAGCAGTTTTTACATGCTTTACGACAATTAGGTGCAAATGAGTCTTTATAGGCAAAATTGCTTTATTTCATGAAGGTAAGTCTATTTACTCTATAACATTCAGGTTTGGATCATTCTCTCATAAGAAAATGCAAACAGCATATTTACTATCATTTTCACGCAGACAAGCAGTGTTTACATGCTTTATGACAATTAGGTGCAAATGAGTCTTTATAGGCAAAATTGCTTTATTTCATGAGGGTAAGTCTATTTACACTATAACATTCAGGTTTGGATCATTCTCTCATAAGAAAATGCAAACTGCATATTAACCATTATTTTAACGCAGACAAGCAGTTTTTACATGCTTTATGACAATTAAGTGCAAATGAGTCTTTATAAGCAAAATTGCTTTATTTCATGAGGGTAAGTCTATTTACACTATAACATTCAGGTTTGGATCATTCTCTCATAAGAAAATGCATACTGCATATTTACTATCATTTTCACGCAGACAAGCAGTTTTTACATGCTTCACGACAATTGCGTGAAAATGAGTCCTTATAAACAAAATTGCTTTATTTTACAAAGGTAAGAATATTTTTACTATAACATTCAGGTTTGGATCATTCTCTCATAAGAAAATGCAAACTGCATACTAACAATTATTTTTACGCATACAAGCAGTTTTTACATGCTTTATGACAATTAGGGGCAATTGAGTCCTTATAGGCAAAATTGCTTTATTTCATAAAGGTAAGTCTATTTACACTATAACATTCAGGTTTGGATCATTCTCTCATAAGAAAATGCAAACTGCATATTTACTATCATTTTCACGCACTCAAGCAGGTTCACGACAATTGGGTGCAAATGAGTCCTTATAGGCAAAATTGCTTTATTTTACAAAGGTAAGTCTATTTACACTATAACATTCAGATTTGGATCATTCTCTCATAAGAAAATGCAAACTGCATATTAACCATTATTTTAACGCATACAAGCAGTTTTTACATGCTTTATGACAATTAGGGGCAAATGAGTCCTTATAGGCAAAATTGCTTTATTTTACAAAGGTAAGTTTACTTAAACTATAACATTCAGGTTTAGATCATTCTCTCATAAGAAAATGCAAACTGCATATTTACTATCATTTTAACGCATACAAGCAGTTTTTACATGCTTTATGACAATTAGGTGCAAATGAGTCTTTATAGGCAAAATTGCTTTATTTCATGAGGGTAAGTCTATTTACACTATAACATTCAGGTTTGGATCATTCTCTCATATGAAAATGCAAACTGCATATTAACCATTATTTTAACGCAGACAAGCAGTTTTTACATGCTTTATGACAATTAAGTGCAAAGGAGTCTTTATAAGCAAAATTGCTTTATTTCATGAGGGTAAGTCTATTTACACTATAACATTCAGGTTTGGATCATTCTCTCATAAGAAAATGCAAACTGCATATTAACCATTATTTTAACGCAGACAAGCAGTTTTTACATGCTTCACGACAATTGCGTGCAAATGAGTCCTTATAGGCAAAATTGCGTAATTTTACAAAGGTAAGTCTATTTTCACTATAACATTCAGGTTTGGATCATTCTCTCATAAGAAAATGCAAACTGCGTATTAACTATTATTTTAACGCATACAAGCAGTTTTTACATGCTTTATGACAATTAGGGGCAAATGAGTCCTTAGAGGCAAAATTGCTTTATTTCATTAAGGTAAGTCTATTTACACTATAACATTCAGGTTTAGATCATTCTCTCATAAGAAAATGCAAACTGCATTATTACTATCATTTTCACGCAGACAAGCAGTTTTCACATGTTTTACGACAATTAGGTGGAAATAATTCCTTAAAGGCAAAATTGTTTTATTTCACAAAGGTAAGTCTATTTACACTATAACATTCAGGTTTGGATCATTCTCTCATAAGAAAATGCAAACTGCATATTAACCATTATTTTAACGCTGACAAGCAGTTTTTACATGCTTTACGACAATTAGGTGCAAATGAGTCCTTATAGGCAAAAGTGCTTTATTTCATGAGGGTAAGTCTATTTACTCTATAACATTCAGGTTTGGATCATTCTCTCATAAGAAATTGCAAACTGCATATTTAATATCATTTTTACGCAGACAAGCAGTTTTCACATGTTTTACGACAATTAGGTGGAAATAGTCCTTAAAGGCAAAATTGTTTTATTTCACAAAGGTAAGTCTACTTTCAGTATAACATTCAGGTTTGGATCATTCTCTCATAAGAAAATGCAAACTGCATATTAACCATTATTTTAACGCAGACAAGCAGTTTTTACATGCTTCACGACAATTGCGTGCAAATGAGTCCTTATAGGCAAAATTGCTTTATTTTACAAATATAAGTCTATTTACACTATAACATTCAGGTTTGGATCATTCTCTTATAAGAAAATGCAAACTGCATATTAACCATTATTTTAACGCATACAAGCTGTTTTTAAATGCTTTATGACAATTAGGGGCAAATGAGTCCTTATAGGCAAAATTGCTTTATTTCATTAAGGTAAATCTATATACACTATAACATTCAGGTTTGGATCTTTCTCTCATAAGAAAATGCAAACTGCATTTTAACCATTATTTAAACGCAGACAAGCAGTTTTTACATGCTTTACGACAATTAGGTGCAAAAGAGTCTTTATAGGCAAAAATGCTTTATTTTATGAAGGTAAGTCTATTTACACTATAACATTCAGGTTTGGATCATTCTCTCATAAGAAAATGCAAACTGCATATTTACTATCATTTTCACGCAGACAAGCTGTTTTTACATGCTTCACGACAATTGGGTGCAAATGAGTCCTTATAGGCAAAATTGCTTTATTTTACAAAGGTAAGTCTATTTACACTATAACATTTAGGTTTGGATCATTCTCTCATAAGAAAATGCAAACTGCATATTAACCATTATTTTAACGCATACAAGCAGTTTTTACATGCTTCACGACAATTGCGTGCAAATGAGTCCTTATAGGCAAAATTGCTTTATTTTACAAAGGTAAGTCTATTTACACTATAACATTAAGGTTTGGATCATTCTCTCATAAGAAAATGCAAACTGCATATTAACCATTATTTAAACGCAGACAAGCAGTTTTTTACATGCTTTACGACAATTAGGTGCAAATAAGTCTTTATCGGCAAAATTGCTTTATTTCATGAGAGTAAGTCTATTTACACTATAACATTCAGGTTTGGATCATTCTCTCATAAGAAAATGCAAACTGCATAATATTTACTATCATTTTTACGCAGACAAGCAGTTTTTACATGCTTCACGACAATTGGGTGCAAATGAGTCCTTATAGGCAAAATTGCTTTATTTTACAAAGGTAAGTCTATTTACACTATAACATTCAGGTTTGGATCATTCTCTCATAAGAAAATGCAAACTGCATATTAACCATTATTTTAACGCAGACAAGCAGTTTTTACATGCTTCACGACAATTGCGTGCAAATGAGTCCTTATAGGCAAAATTGCTTTATTTTACAAAGGTAAGTCTATTTACACTATAACATTCAGGTTTGGATTATTCTCTCTTAAGAAAATGCAAACTGCATATTAACCATTATTTAAACGCAGACAAGCAGTTTTTACATGCTTTACGACAATTAGGTGCAAATAAGTCTTTATAGGCAAAATTGCTTTATTTCATGAGGGTAAGTCTACTTTCACTATAACATTCAGGTTTGGATCATTCTCTCATAAGAAAATGCAAACTGCATATTAACCATTATTTTAACGCAGACAAACAGTTTTTACATGCTTCACGACAATTGCGTGCAAATGAGTCCTTATAGGCAAAATTGCTTTATTTTACAAAGGTAAGTCTATTTACACTATAACATTCAGGTTTGGATCTTTCTCTCATAAGAAAATGCAAACTGCGTATTAACCATTATTTAAACGCAGACAAGCAGTTTTTACATGCTTTATGACAATTAGTGGCAAATTAGTCCTTATAGGCAAAATTGCTTTATTTTACAAAGGTAAGTTTACTTAAATTATAACATTCAGGTTTAGATCATTCTCTCATAAGAAAATGCAAACTGCATATTAACTATTATTTTAACGCATACAAGCAGTTTTTACAAGCTTTATGACAATTAGGTGCAAATGAGTCCTTATAGGCAAAATTGCTTTATTTCATGAGGGTAAGTCTATTTACACTATAACATTCAGGTTTGGATCATTCTCTCATAAGAAAATGCAAACTGCATATTTACTATCATTTTCACGCAGACAAGCAGTTTTCACATGTTTTACGACAATTAGGTGGAAATAAGTCCTTAAAGGCAAAATTGTTTTATTTCACAAAGGTAAGTCTATTTACACTATAACATTCAGGTTTGGATCATTCTCTCATAAGAAAATGCAAACTGCATATTAACCATTATTTTAACGCAGACAAGCAGTTTTTACATGCTTCACGACAATTGCGTGCAAATGAGTCCTTATAGGCAAAATTGCTTTATTTTACAAAGGTAAGTCTATTTACACTATAACATTCAGGTTTGGATTATTCTCTCATAAGAAAATGCAAACTGCATATTAACCATTATTTAAACGCAGACAAGCAGTTTTTACATGCTTTACGACAATTAGGTGCAAATAAGTCTTTATAGGCAAAATTGCTTTATTTCATGAGGGTAAGTCTACTTTCACTATAACATTCAGGTTTGGATCATTCTCTCATAAGAAAATGCAAACTGCATATTAACCATTATTTTAACGCAGACAAGCAGTTTTTACATGCTTCACGACAATTGCGTGCAAATGAGTCCTTATAGGCAAAATTGCTTTATTTTACAAAGGTAAGTCTATTTACACTATAACATTCAGGTTTGGATCTTTCTCTCATAAGAAAATGCAAACTGCATATTAACCATTATTTAAACGCAGACAAGCAGTTTTTACATGCTTTACGACAATTAGGTGCAAATGAGTCTTTATAGGCAAAATTGCTTTATTTCATGAAGGTAAGTCTATTTACTCTATAACATTCAGGTTTGGATCATTCTCTCATAAGAAAATGCAAACTGCATATTTACTATCATTTTTACGCAGACAAGCAGTTTTTACATGCTTCACGACAATTGCGTGAAAATGAGTCCTTATAAACAAAATTGCTTTATTTTACAAAGGTAAGAATATTTTTACTATAACATTCAGGTTTGGATCATTCTCTCATAAGAAAATGCAAACTGCATACTAACAATTATTTTTACGCATACAAGCAGTTTTTACATGCTTTATGACAATTAGGGGCAATTGAGTCCTTATAGGCAAAATTGCTTTATTTCATAAAGGTAAGTCTATTTACACTATAACATTCAGGTTTGGATCATTCTCTCATAAGAAAATGCAAACTGCATATACCATTATTTTAACGCTGACAAGCAGTTTTTACATGCTTTACGACAATTAGGTGCAAATGAGTCCTTATAGGCAAAAGTGCTTTATTTCATGAGGGTAAGTCTATTTCCACTATAACATTCAGGTTTGGATCATTCTCTCATAAGAAAATGCAAACTGCATATTTAATATCATTTTCACGCAGACAAGCAGTTTTCACATGTTTTACGACAATTAGGTGCAAATAAGTCCTTAAAGGCAAAATTGTTTTATTTCACAAAGGTAAGTCTACTTTCACTATAACATTCAGGTTTGGATCATTCTCTTATAAGAAATTGCAAACTGCATATTAACCATTATTTTAACGCAGACAAGCAGTTTTTACATGCTTCACGACAATTGCGTGCAAATGAGTCCTTATAAACAAAATTGCTTTATTTTACAAAGGTAAGAATATTTTTACTATAACATTCAGGTTTAGATCATTCTCTCATAAGAAAATGCAAACTGCAATACTAACAATTATTTTAACGCATACAAGCAGTTTTTACATGCTTTATGACAATTAGGGGCAATTGAGTTCTTATAGGCAAAATTGCTTTATTTCATAAAGGTAAGTCTATTTACACTATAACATTCAGGTTTGGATCATTCTCTCATAAGAAAATGCAAACTGCATATTTACTATCATTTTCACGCACTCAAGCAGTTATTACATGCTTCACGACAATTGGGTGCAAATGAGTCCTTATAGGCAAAATTGCTTTATTTTACAAAGGTAAGTCTATTTTCACTATAACATTCAGATTTGGATCATTCTCTCATAAGAAAATGCAAACTGCATATTAACCATTATTTTAACGCATACAAGCAGTTTTTACATGCTTTATGACAATTAGGGACAAATGAGTCCTTATAGGCAAAATTGCTTTATTTTACAAAGGTAAGTTTACTTAAACTATAACATTCAGGTTTAGATCATTCTCTCATAAGAAAATGCAAACTGCATATTTACTATCATTTTAACGCATACAAGCAGTTTTTACATGCTTTATGACAATTAGGTGCAAATGAGTCTTTATAGGCAAAATTGCTTTATTTCATGAGGGTAAGTATATTTACACTATAACATTCAGGTTTAGATCATTCTCTCATAAGAAAATGCACACTGCATATTTACCATTATTTTAACGCAGACAAGCAGTTTTTACATGATTCACGACAATTGCGTGCAAATGAGTCCTTATAGGCAAAATTGCTTTATTTTACAAAGGTAAGTCTATTTACACTATAACATTCAGGTTTGGATCATTCTCTCATAAGAAAATGCAAACTGCATATTAACCCATATTTAAACGCAGACAAGCAGTTTTTACATGCTTTATGACAATTAGGGGCAAATAAGAATTATAGGCAAAATTGCTTTATTTCATTAAGGTAAGTCTATTTACACTATAACATTCAGGTTTGGATCATTCTCTCATAAGAAAATGCAAACTCATTATTACTATCATTTTCACGCAGACAAGCAGTTTTCACATGTTTTACGACAATTAGGTGGAAATAAGTCCTTAAAGGCAAAATTGTTTTATTTCACAAAGGTAAGTCTATTTACACTATAACATTCAGGTTTGGATCATTCTCTCATAAGAAATTGCAGACTGCATATTAACCATTATTTTAACGCAGACAAGCAGTTTTTACATGCTTTACGACAATTAGGTACAAATGAGTCCTTATAGGCGAAATTGCTTTATTTTACAAAGGTAAGTCTATTTACACTATACATTCAGGTTTGGATCATTCTCTCATAAGAAAATGCAAACTGCATATTTACTATCATTTTCACGCAGACAAGCAGTTTTTACATGCTTCACGACAATTGGGTGCAAATGAGTCCTTATAGGCAAAATTGCTTTATTTTACAAAGATAAGTCTATTTACACTATAACATTCAGGTTTGGATCATTCTCTCATAAGAAAATGCAAACTGCATATTAACCATTATTTTAACGCAGACAAGCAGTTTTTACATGCTTCACGACAATTGCGTGCAAATGAGTCCTTATAGGCAAAATTGCGTTATTTTACAAAGGTAAGTCTATTTTCACTATAATATTCAGGTTTGGATCATTCTCTCATAAGAAAATGCAAACTGCATATTTACTATCATTTTCACGCAGACAAGCAGTTTTCACATGTTTTACGACAATTAGGTTGAAATAAGTCCTTAAAGGCAAAATTGTTTTATTTCACAAAGGTAAGTCTATTTACACTATAACATTCAGGTCTGGATCATTCTCTCATAAGAAAATGCAAACTGCATATTAACCATTATTTTAACGCAGACAAGCAGTTTTTACATGCTTCACGACAATTGCGTGCAAATGAGTCCTTATAGGCAAAATTGCTTTATTTTACAAAGGTAAGTCTATTTACACTATAACATTCAGGTTTGGATTATTCTCTCATATAGAAAAGGCAAACTGCATATTAACCATTATTTAAACGTAGACAAGCAGTTTTTACATGCTTTACGACAATTAGGTGCAAATAAGTCTTGAGACGATTAGCTTTGGACTGTTTCGGATAAGCTCACGTAATCGTCTCGTAATATAATTTAAACTATTGGTGTTAAGTATTGGGACAATTAAATAAACAAATTTTAATTATATTAATAAACAATTTAAAATATTTGTATGGAATTTTTCTTACAAAATTGTAGTGAACAAGATTTTTTTTGAATGCACACACAGATAATTTCTGATATTTTAATGTGATTGAAATTGTTAGCGCAAAAAATAATCAATCAAACGACACATGCAAAAAAAGAAATTTGGATCGGTCTCACCAAGTACTCCAGATTCTTACTGATGTGGTTTAAAGGAATTATTTACGCACTTTTACACAACTTATTTTTAAAACATTCACATTCAACTTTCTAAACACTACTGCCTTTCAGACAAAAAACATTTTTTTTCCTTTATATCACGGCGCCGTTCAACATGCAGAAACCAAAAACGACACGCGCCGTGACCAAACAAATAAATAAGTACAGTATATACCCTATTCTAATTATTATCTCTAAACTATGCACAATATAATCTAAAAGTTTTGAATCGTTACATGGCCCCCCCAGCGGTTCATACGAACAATTTTAGAATAAAGAAATGCATGGATGATGAACCGCTTAAACAAATAAGAATTATGTACTACTTGGGAATTTTACGAAGATTTACAACATTGTGAACGCCTTGGTCAATATCATCATCGACGCTAACTAAGCGGTAAGCATTAGGTGCTACCACTTCTTTAATCCGAAAAGGACCCTTATAAAGCAACGCTAATTTCCGAGTTTCTCGATCAAACGCCGAAGAAATAGGATTAGTACGGAGCAAAACTAGGTCCCCGGGTTCAAAACGACTATACGGAAATTTACGCTCGTGACGTTGCCTTCTTTTGTTGGCAGAATCTGTCATTTTTTTCAACGCCAATTGTTCCATAGCTTCATAGTTTAGGGCATCGAGTGTGGGCTTCGTACAAGGAAATAATTTTTCCATATGACGAAATGAAGGTTTTTTAAACTGAAGTTCGTAAGGGATACACCCAGTAGCTTCATGAACATTATGATTAAACCAAATTTCAGCTAATGGCAACCACTTTACCCAACTAGAATGTCTCTCATAGGAATATGCTCTTAAAATCCTACCTAGTTCCCGCATAACGCGTTCAGACGGATTGCTTTGGGGGTGTCTTATTGACGAATAAATTACTTGTACGTCCTCAACCTTAAGACCTTCAACCCAAACTGGAGAAGTAAATTGAGACCCATGATCTGAAAGGATCTTCCGCGGCTTGCCCATTTTTGGGAAATATTCTCGATTCATTCGAAATAACATCACTTTAGTCGTCGCTCTTTTCAAGGCAAACAAACTCACATATTTAGTAAACACATTGAGAACTACGAAAACGTACCGAACACCTCCTACTGACCGAGGCAACGGGCCGAAAATATCAACGGCTACTAGATCCTGGGGCGAACCGGGTATAACAGGAGTGAGAGGTCCATGAAGGTACTGATTCGGGAATTTACTTTTAAGACACAACATACACCGAGATATTACATCTCTGGTAAGCTTAACCATAAACGGAAAGGCGAATGACGACTTTATTAACGTGACACATTTAGAAATTCCCGCATGACCATATGTTTGGTGAAAAGCCAAGATGACATCACCAATAAGCGATTCTGGGAGACATATTTTTCGAACGCTTTTTATGATTTGAAACAGAATGTCATTTTCAAGTACATATGACCTATTTTCTTCACAATTATGTTCGACCTTGGCACGGACAGAAGCCAAACACAGGTCGTTCTTTTGATAACGAGATATGTTTTTTAATTTCCGAGTTACCTCTTTTGGAAGGCTAAGAACCTTTTGAATGGATACGTTTACTACAAAAAGATTTTCATGGGATTTTTGACAATGTGCTGAGTTGAGATTGTCGTCATCAAGGCGGGAGAGAATATCAGCTGTTTGATTTAATTTCCCTGGTATATGCTGAATAGTGAGTTGATAATCCTGCAAGGTCAGAAACCATCTTAATATTCGCGCATTATAGGTTGGAGATCGCGATAAAAAGGAAAGCGCTTCGTGATCAGTAATGGCCCTCACTGGCACCCCTAGAAGATACACTCGCCATTTTTGAAGCGCCCATACGAGAGCCAAAGCTTCCCGCTCCGTCGTTGAATAATTTCTTTCAGCCGGGCGAAGTAATCTACTCGCATAAGCCAAAACACAACGTTCATTGAGGTCATTATATTGATATAATACTGCTCCAAGAGCTTTGTCAGAACTATCGGTGTTAATATAAAAAGGTTTATTAAGCATGGGATGCGTTAATTGATTTAATTTAGAAAAAGCAGATTTAACCTTTTCAAAAGCATCGTTCTCCACTTCAGACCAGGACCATTTTCGGCTCTTTTTCAAAAGAGCCGTAAGGGGTTCGACTATATCAGAGTAATGATCGCAAAACCGGCGATCGAAATTACAAAGGCCTAAAAATGACTGAAGTTTCTTCAAATTTTTAGGGATAGGGAAATTTTGTATCGTCTCAATACGTTTTGGGTCAGGTCGAATACCCTCACAAGATAAAATGTAGCCAAGAAATTTAGCCTCTGATTGACAGAAACACGATTTTTTGAAGTTTAGAGTCATTTTTGCCTCTCGGATTCGGTCAAATATTTGCTGTAAATTTTTACAATGAGACGAAAATGAATCGGATGTCACTAATAGGTCGTCCACATAAGCTGTAGTAAAGGACGATACCGCTGGCCCCAATACTATATCCATACAGCGGGTGAAACCTGCCACAGCTGTGCTTAAACCGAAAGGTATAACTGTAAAATGATAAGTTTTTGATTCAAATAGAAAACCCGTGTATTTTCTGTCCTCAGGTCTAAGGGGAACTTGCCAATAAGACTGAACTAAATCAATTGTAGATATGTGCGTTAAATTTTCGAAACGCTGAAGAATTTCTTCAGGTATAGGTACTCGCTCGTAATCGACAATTACCCTTTTATTCAGTTCACGAGCATCTAGGCAAATTCTCACCGTGCCATCCTTTTTCAAAACTGGAACCAAGGAATTTATATAGCACGTATTTGAGCGTTCAATTATACCCCATTCTAGCATTTTGTTAATTTGTTCGCGAACTTTAGCGCGATATGCAAAAGGTATTGGATAAATTTTCCCGAGGAAAGGAGATCGGTCATTTAATTCTATCGGATGCACATATTTATTGGTTAAACCCGGTTTATCCACAAATATGTCACGATTATTGTATAATAAATTAATTAACTGCGCTTTCTGATCAGCGGTCAAAGTAACAATATTTTGAACAACATCTTGTATCAACTTTTTATTCGTATTCAAATTTGAGTCGTTCGTCTCAATTTGATAATCGATGTCCATACGGTGGACCTGGATAGGGGAGGGTGAATTATGCAATATTTTATCATTTTCGTAATAATACCAATAACTTTTGGGCATAATGATAGAAAGAGCGTACCACCCTTTAGACATCGTCAAACGAATAAATGTTTTAATTAAAAACCAAGAGTCGAGAAAGAGTTCACATAGCATCCACTGCTTGGAGACGTTCTCTAACGCATCCCCTTTATTACCGAAGCAAACTATCCTATTATCGGCAACAGGATCATGCTCATTATGACGGATATCGCGTTCCAACTCTGCCGGATTTATAGAATCTTTAGGTTTAGGATTAAAATTCATGGATTCACTATTAATGGATGGTAGTGGTCCTCTATGTCTGCTGCTACAAATTTTGTGCCGGGGGTCAGGGCCGACAAAAACTATCTTGTTATCAGCGATAACCGCGGAGGCTGATGGAGAAGAATTCGCTCCATCACAACAACTCTTGAAAAACCCGGAAATTCCCTCTAAATAGTGCACCTGACCAACCCCGGACCGTTGGCTCTCACTAATGGAAGAACATGACGAGGCCAAACTACCGATAGGATTACCAGTATCTGCTAGAGACTCATTAGTCTGCACTACTGACTTTTGATAGATGGGTTGATTTGATGTGATATGATTTTGGAAAAATGGCTGATGTTGACAAATCGAATCCAAACAATGTGAACCACAATGCTGTATGCCATCAACATCAAACTTGTTCGACTCATGCTCAGAATTAACAGTCGCGCCCTCCAAACAGTTACATGCTTTGCAAGCGCTTTCGCTTAAATTTTTATCTTTTATGTTGTCGGTACTATGCATACAATAGCTCATTCTAGATGAATTCTCACTAATGTTTGGATTAAATTCGCTTGGAGATTTATTTATATCCAACGCTATTTCAGAGATGATCTGCCCATTCCTATCATGACACTTTAAATTACAACTTGGGAAATCTATTATAACATTATTTTGCATTATCCAGTCCATCCCCAATATCATTTCACAATTTAGATTTGGTACCACAAATACAAACGAACTAAACTCGTGAGTACCATATTCGAAAATTATACGCACACAATGCTTGATAGGTTTACTTTTTGCCTGAGTAGCGCCAATAATTCGTGTATTGGATGCAGGTAATATTAAAAACTTGCGCTTATTGGCGATAGTTTCCCAGAAACATAAGGACACACAAGAAATTTCGGAACCGGTATCGACTAAAATCTTGTGATGTTCCCCTTCAATGATAGCGTTAATTAAAGGTAATGGATATCTTTTTCGTCGTGCCGGATCGGCTAAAGGGAGTTCTTCTGCGACACAAATTAAATCTTTATCCGGAAATGCCGAATACGATACAAATTCTGTGCTCTTATTCTCGGATAGTTGCCCCAGCGAACACATTTGAGACACCGGACTTAGTTTTCCGAATCGTCTAATTCAATATGTAATTTCGGATCTTCTGACTCTACAAGATTGACTTTCGGATCACGGTTTGATGCATTACCGAATTTATTAAATTTACGAGAAGGATATGATTGTGATTCGTTTGTATTCGCAGTTCCACCCGGTGCACGTTCATTCTGAAACGAACTGAAGCCCCTTCGATTCTCGATTCTTTCAAAAAAATTGATGATTTGCAAAAATTCCTGGGCATTACGTGTTCGAGCTGATACTAAATCCCGCGCGATATTGATAGGAAAGTGATAAATTATCTGACGTGAAAATTCTTCCCAAGACATTCTAGGAGTCAAATTTTGAGATTTTTGAAAAAGTTTTAAGAAATATGACGACATAGACAATCCCGCAGTTGCCCTATAACGACCTGACGCAATTTCCATTTTTATTTCACCTTGGACATCCGGTCCCCAAAATTGTTGCAGAAAAGCATGCTTCAGCTGTTCATAACTCCGACATGAGGGTACCACTAAAAGCCACAACTGCGCATCACCGGTTAAACGACTTTCAAATATATTGAGTTTACTGTGATCTGGCAAATTTCGCTGTACAAAACACATTTCTAACGTTTTTAAGAAATCTAATGGATTTTCTTCCGTTTTTCCACTAAACTGAGGGTATGGTGTCAAATCTACCGGCGCGTAATAAGACATAGGTGGATACTGATTCATAGCTGGTTCCATTCTAGATGGTTGTACGTGTGATGCCGCTGAAAAAGGCACATTCATCGTATTCATCATGCTTTGATACTCGAGTGAACCCGCTATATCCTGTGGCCCATAATTTACCGCGGTAACAGGGTTTGCACCTTGATTAACATAAGGATCCGGTAAAACATTGACATCTCTGTTTTGAGGGGGTTGTGAATTATAACTTAAAGGTGCCTGTAATGGCCAAGACGTATTTAAATTTGATTCCCTAAAATTGTTATTTCTTGTACGCCTGTTCGGTTGATGAGAATTATTCTGCGACCGAACTACCCTTCCCGACCTAGTCCAAGTATCTACTGGTGCGTCCATAGACGAAGGTAAACTTGGGGGCCTATCATCCCTATTTTGTATCTGATCCTTTTGCGAACTAGGTGAGTGATTGACAGGCATATTATCAAGTAAATCAAATTACAAAATATATAAATTACGATTAGCAGCAATGCGACTATACATAAAATTGAACAAAAAATAATTTATATAAAATATTCCCAACGATCCAGTCTTTTTTCGGGCGCCAAATGAGACGATTAGCTTTGGACTGTTTCGGATAAGCTCACGTAATCGTCTCGTAATATAATTTAAACTATTGGTGTTAAGTATTGGGACAATTAAATAAACAAATTTTAATTATATTAATAAACAATTTAAAATATTTGTATGGAATTTTTCTTACAAAATTGTAGTGAACAAGATTTTTTTTGAATGCACACACAGATAATTTCTGATATTTTAATGTGATTGAAATTGTTAGCGCAAAAAATAATCAATCAAACGACACATGCAAAAAAAGAAATTTGGATCGGTCTCACCAAGTACTCCAGATTCTTACTGATGTGGTTTAAAGGAATTATTTACGCACTTTTACACAACTTATTTTTAAAACATTCACATTCAACTTTCTAAACACTACTGCCTTTCAGACAAAAAACATTTTTTTTCCTTTATATCACGGCGCCGTTCAACATGCAGAAACCAAAAACGACACGCGCCGTGACCAAACAAATAAATAAGTACAGTATATACCCTATTCTAATTATTATCTCTAAACTATGCACAATATAATCTAAAAGTTTTGAATCGTTACAGTCTTTATAGGCAAAATCGCTTTATTTCATGAGGGTAAGTCTACTTTCACTATAACATTCAGGTTTGGATCATTCTCTATTAAGAAAATGCAAACTGCATATTAACCATTATTTTAACGCAGACAAGCAGTTTTTACATGCTTCACGACAATTGCGTGCAAATGAGTCCTTATAGGCAAAATTGCTTTATTTTACAAAGGTAAGTCTATTTACACTATTACATTCAGGTTTGGATCATTCTCTCATAAGAAAATGCAAACTGCATATTAACCATTATTTTAACGCATACAAGCAGTTTTTACATGCTTTATGACAATTAGGGGCAAATGAGTCTTTATAGTCAAAATTGCTTTATTTCATGAAGGTAAGTCTATTTACACTATAACATTCAGGTTTGGATCTTTCTCTCATAAGAAAATGCAAACTGCATATTAACCATTATTTAAACGCAGACAAGCAGTTTTTACATGCTTTACGACAATTAGGTGCAAATAAGTCTTTATAGGCAAAATTGCTTTATTTCATGAGGGTAAGTCTATTTATACTATAACATTCAGGTTTGGATCATTCTCTCATAAGAAAATGCAAACTGCATATTAACCATTATTTAAACGCAGACAAGCAGTTTTTACATGCTTTACGACAATTAGGTGCAAATAAGTCTTTATAGGCAAAATTGCTTTATTTCATGAGGGTAAGTCTATTTACACTATAACATTCAGGTTTGGATCATTCTCTCATAAGAAAATGCATACTGCATATTTACTATCATTTTCACGCAGACAAGCAGTTTTTACATGCTTCACGACAATTGGGTGCAAATGAGTCCTTATAGGCAAAATTGCTTTATTTTACAAAGGTAAGTCTATTTACACTATAACATTCAGGTTTGGATCATTCTCTCATAAGAAAATGCAAACTGCATATTAACCATTATTTTAACGCATACAAGCAGTGTTTACAAGCTTTATGACAATTAGGTGCAAATGAGTCCTTATAGGCAAAATTGCTTTATTTCATGAGGGTAAGTCTATTTAAACTATAACATTCAGGTTTGGATCATTCTCTCATAAGAAAATGCAACCTGCATATTTACTATCATTTTAACGCATACAAGCAGTTTTTACATGCTTTATGACAATTAGGTGCAAATGAGTCTTTATAGGCAAAATTGCTTTATTTCATGAGGGTAAGTCTATTTACACTATAACATTCAGGTTTGGATCATTCTCTCATAAGAAAATGCAAACTGCATATTAACCATTATTTTAACGCAGACAAGCAGTTTTTACATGCTTTATGACAATTAAGTGCAAATGAGTCTTTATAAGCAGAATTGCTTTATTTCATGAGGGTAAGTCTATTTACACTATAACATTCAGGTTTGGATCATTCTCTCATAAGAAATTGCAAACTGCATATTAACCTTTATTTTAAGGCAGACAAGCAGTTTTTACATGCTTCACGACAATTGCGTGCAAATGAGTCCTTATAAACAAAATTGTTTTATTTTACAAAGGTAAGAATATTTTTACTATAACATTCAGGTTTGGATCATTCTCTCATAAGAAAATGCAAACTGCATATTTACTATCATTTTCACGCAGACAAGCAATTATTACATGCTTCACGACAATTGGGTGCAAATGAGTCCTTATAGGCAAAATTGCTTTATTTTACAAGGGTAAGTCTATTTACACTATAACATTCAGATTTGGATCATTCTCTCATAAGAAAATGCAAACTGCATATTAACCATTATTTTAACGCATACAAGCAGTTTTTACATGCTTTATGACAATTAGGGGCAAATGAGTCCTTATAGGCAAAATTGCTTTATTTTACAAAGGTAAGTTTACTTAAACTATAACATTCAGGTTTAGATCATTCTCTCATAAGAAAATGCAAACTTCATATTTACTATCATTTTAACGCATACAAGCAGTTTTTACATGCTTTATGACAAATAGGTGCAAAGGAGTCTTTATAGGCAAAATTGCTTTATTTCATGAGGGTAAGTATATTTACACTATAACATTCAGGTTTGGATCATTCTCTCATAAGAAAATGCAAATTGCATATTAACCATTATTTAAACGCAGACAAGCAGTTTTTATATGCTTTATGACAATAAGGGGCAAATAAGAATTATAGGCAAAATTGCTTTATTTTATTAAGGTAAGTCTATTTACACTATAACATTCAGGTTTGGATCATTCTCTCATAAGAAAATGCAAACTGCATTATTACTATCATTTTCACGCAGACAAGCAGTTTTCACATGTTTTACGACAATTAGGTGGAAATAAGTCCTTAAAGGCAAAATTGTTTTATTTCACAAAGGTAAGTCTATTTACACTATAAAATTCAGGTTTGGATCATTCTCTCATAAGAAAATGCAAACTGCATATTAACCATTATTTTAACGCAGACAAGCAGTTTTTACATGCTTTACGACAATTAGGTACAAATGAGTCCTTATAGGCGAAATTGCTTTATTTTACAAAGGTAAGTCTATTTACACTATAACATTCAGGTTTGGATCATTCTCTCATAAGAAAATGCAAACTGCTAATTTACTATCATTTTCACGCAGACAAGCAGTTTTTACATGCTTCACGACAATTGGGTGCAAATGAGTCCTTATAGGCAAAATTGCTTTATTTTACAAAGGTAAGTCTATTTACACTATAACATTCAGGTTTGGATCATTCTCTCATAAGAAAATGCAAACTGCACATTTACTATCATTTTAACGCAGACAATCAGTTTTTACATGCTTTACGACAATTAGGTGCAAATCAGTCCTTATAGGCAAAATTGCTTTATTTCATGAGGGTAAGTCTATTTACACTATAACATTCAGGTTTGGATCATTCTCTCATAAGAAAATGCAAACTACATATTTACTATCATTTTAACGCATACAAGCAGTTTTTACATGCTTTATGACAATTAGGTGCAAATGAGTCTTTATAGGCAAAATTGCTTTATTTCATGAGGGTAAGTCTATTTACACTATAACATTCAGGTTTGGATCATTCTCTCATAAGAAAATGCAAACTGCATATTAACCATTATTTTAACGCAGACAAGCAGTTTTTACATGCTTCACGACAATTGCGTGCAAATGAGTCCTTATAGGCAAAATTGCGTTATTTTACAAAGGTAAGTCTATTTTCACTATAATATTCAGGTTTGGATCATTCTCTCATAAGAAAATGCAAACTGCATATTTACTATCATTTTCACGCAGACAAGCAGTTTTCACATGTTTTACGACAATTAGGTTGAAATAAGTCCTTAAAGGCAAAATTGTTTTATTTCACAAAGGTAAGTCTATTTACACTATAACATTCAGGTCTGGATCATTCTCTCATAAGAAAATGCAAACTGCATATTAACCATTATTTTAACGCAGACAAGCAGTTTTTACATGCTTCACGACAATTGCGTGCAAATGAGTCCTTATAGGCAAAATTGCTTTATTTTACAAAAGTAAGTCTATTTACACTATAACATTCAGGTTTGGATTATTCTCTCATATAGAAAATGCAAACTGCATATTAACCATTATTTAAACGTAGACAAGCAGTTTTTACATGCTTTACGACAATTAGGTGCAAATAAGTCTTTATAGGCAAAATTGCTTTATTTCATGAGGGTAAGTCTACTTTCACTATAACATTCAGGTTTGGATCATTCTCTATTAAGAAAATGCAAACTGCATATTAACCATTATTTTAACGCAGACAAGCAGTTTTTACATGCTTCACGACAATTGCGTGCAAATGAGTCCTTATAGGCAAAATTGCTTTATTTTACAAAGGTAAGTCTATTTACACTATTACATTCAGGTTTGGATCATTCTCTCATAAGAAAATGCAAACTGCATATTAACCATTATTTTAACGCATACAAGCAGTTTTTACATGCTTTATGACAATTAGGGGCAAATGAGTCTTTATAGTCAAAATTGCTTTATTTCATGAAGGTAAGTCTATTTACACTATAACATTCAGGTTTGGATCTTTCTCTCATAAGAAAATGCAAACTGCATATTAACCATTATTTAAACGCAGACAAGCAGTTTTTACATGCTTTACGACAATTAGGTGCAAATAAGTCTTTATAGGCAAAATTGTTTTATTTCATGAGGGTAAGTCTATTTATACTATAACATTCAGGTTTGGATCATTCTCTCATAAGAAAATGCAAACTGCATATTAACCATTATTTAAACGCAGACAAGCAGTTTTTACATGCTTTACGACAATTAGGTGCAAATAAGTCTTTATAGGCAAAATTGCTTTATTTCATGAGGGTAAGTCTATTTACACTATAACATTCAGGTTTAGATCATTCTCTCATAAGAAAATGCATACTGCATATTTACTATCATTTTCACGCAGACAAGCAGTTTTTACATGCTTCACGACAATTGGGTGCAAATGAGTCCTTATAGGCAAAATTGCTTTATTTTACAAAGGTAAGTCTATTTACACTATAACATTCAGGTTTGGATCATTCTCTCATAAGAAAATGCAAACTGCATATTAACCATTATTTTAACGCATACAAGCAGTGTTTACAAGCTTTATGACAATTAGGTGCAAATGAGTCCTTATAGGCAAAATTGCTTTATTTCATGAGGGTAAGTCTATTTAAACTATAACATTCAGGTTTGGATCATTCTCTCATAAGAAAATGCAACCTGCATATTTACTATCATTTTAACGCATACAAGCAGTTTTTACATGCTTTATGACAATTAGGTGCAAATGAGTCTTTATAGGCAAAATTGCTTTATTTCATGAGGGTAAGTCTATTTACACTATAACATTCAGGTTTGGATCATTTTCTCATAAGAAAATGCAAACTGCATATTAACCATTATTTTAACGCAGACAAGCAGTTTTTACATGCTTTATAACAATTAAGTGCAAATGAGTCTTTATAAGCAAAATTGCTTTATTTCATGAGGGTAAGTCTATTTACACTATAACATTCAGGTTTGGATCATTCTCTCATAAGAAAATGCAAACTGCATATTAACCATTATTTTAACGCAGACAAGCAGTTTTTACATGCTTCACGACAATTGCGTGCAAATGATGCCTTATAGGCAAAATTGCGTAATTTTACAAAGGTAAGTCTATTTTCACTATAACATTCAGGTTTGGATCATTCTCTCATAAGAAAATGCAAACTGCGTATTAACTATTATTTTAACGCATACAAGCAGTTTTTACATGCTTTATGACAATTAGGGGCAAATGAGTCCTTAGAGGCAAAATTGCTTAATTTCATTAAGGTAAGCCTATTTACACTATAACATTCAGGTTTAGATCATTCTCTCATAAGAAAATGCAAACTGCATTATTACTATCATTTTCACGCAGACAAGCAGTTTTCACTAGTTTTACGACAATTAAGTGGAAATAATTCCTTAAAGGCAAAATTGTTTTATTTCACAAAGGTAAGTCTATTTACACTGTAACATTCAGGTTTGGATCATTCTCTCATAAGAAAATGCAAACTGCATATTAACCATTATTTTAACGCTGACAAGCAGTTTTTACATGCTTTACGACAATTAGGTGCAAATGAGTCCTTATAGGCAAAAGTGCTTTATTTCATGAGGGTAAGTCTATTTACTCTATAACATTCAGGTTTGGATCATTCTCTCATAAGAAATTGCAAACTGCATATTTACTATCAGTTTCACGCAGACAAGCAGTTTTCAAATGTTTTACGACAATTGGGTGCAAATGAGTCCTTATAGGCAAAATTGCTTTATTTTACAAAGGTAAGTCTATTTACACTATAACATTTAGGTTTGGATCATTCTCTCATAAGAAAATGCAAACTGCATATTAACCATTATTTTAACGCATACAAGCAGTTTTTACATGCTTCACGACAATTGCGTGCAAATGAGTCCTTATAGGCAAAATTGCTTTATTTTACAAAGGTAAGTCTATTAACACTATAACATTAAGATTTGGATCATTCTCTCATAAGAAAATGCAAACTGCATATTAACCATTATTTAAACGCAGACAAGCAGTTTTTACATGCTTTACGACAATTAGGTGCAAATAAGTCTTTATAGGCAAAATTGCTTTATTTCATGAGAGTAAGTCTATTTACACTATAACATTCAGGTTTGGATCATTCTCTCATAAGAAAATGCAAATTTACTATCATTTTCACGCAGACAAGCAGTTTTTACATGCTTCACGACAATTGGGTGCAATTGAGTCCTTATAGGCAAAATTGCTTTATTTTACAAAGGTAAGTCTATTTACACTATAACATTCAGATTTGGATCATTCTCTTATAAGAAAATGCAAACTGCATATTAACCATTATTTTAACGCATACAAGCAGTTTTTACATGCTTTATGATAATTAGGGGCAAATGAGTCTTTATAGGCAAAATTGCATTATTTCATGAAGGTAAGTCTATTTACACTATAACATTCAGGTTTGGATCTTTCTCTCATAAGAAAATGCAAACTGCATATTAAGCATTATTTAAACGCAGACAATCAGTTTTTACATGCTTTACGACAATTAGGTGCAAATAAGTCTTTATAGGCAAAATTGCTTTATTTCATGAGGGTAAGTCTATTTATACTATACAATTCAGGTTTGGATCATTCTCTCATAAGAAAATGCATACTGCATATTTACTATCATTTTCACGCAGACAAGCAGTTTTTACATGCTTCACGACAATAGCGTGCAAATGAGTCCTTATAGGCAAAATTGCTTTATTTTACAAAGGTAAGTCTATTTACACTATAACATTCAGGTTTGGATCAATATCTCATAAGAAAATGCAAATTGCATATTAACCATTATTTAAACGCAGACAAGCAGTTTTTACATGCTTTACGACAATTAGGTGCAAATAAGTCTTTATAGGCAAAATTGCTTTATTTCATGGGGGTAAGTCTATTTACACTATAACATTCAGGTTTGGATCATTCTCTCATAAGAAAATGCATACTGCATATTTACTATCATTTTCACGCAGACAAGCAGTTTTTACATGCTTCACGACAATTGGGTGCAAATGAGTCCTTATAGGCAAAATTGCTTTATTTTACAAAGGTAAGTCTATTTACACTATAACATTCAGGTTTGGATCATTCTCTCATAAGAAAATGCAAACTGCATATTAACCATTATTTTAACGCATACAAGCAGTGTTTACAAGCTTTATGACAATTAGGTGCAAATGAGTCCTTATAGGCAAAATTGCTTTATTTCATGAGGGTAAGTCTATTTAAACTATAACATTCAGGTTTGGATCATTCTCTCATAAGAAAATGCAACCTGCATATTTACTATCATTTTAACGCATACAAGCAGTTTTTACATGCTTTATGACAATTAGGTGCAAATGAGTCTTTATAGGCAAAATTGCTTTATTTCATGAGGGTAAGTCTATATACACTATAACATTCAGGTTTGGATCATTCTCTCATAAGAAAATGCAAACTGCATATTAACCATTATTTTAACGCAAACAAGCAGTTTTTACATGCTTTATGACAATTAAGTGCAAATGAGTCTTTATAAGCAAAATTGCTTTATTTCATGAGGGTAAGTCTATTTACACTATAACATTCAGGTTTGGATCATTCTCTCATAAGAAAATGCAAACTGCATATTAACCATTATTTTAACGCAGACAAGCAGTTTTTACATGCTTCACGACAATTGCGTGCAAATGAGTCCTTATAGGCAAAATTGCGTAATTTTACAAAGGTAAGTCTATTTTCACTATAACATTCAGGTTTGGATCATTTTCTCATAAGAAAATGCAAACTGCGTATTAACTATTATTTTAACGCATACAAGCAGTTTTTACATGCTTTATGACAATTAGGGGCAAATGAGTCCTTAGAGGCAAAATTGCTTAATTTCATTAAGGTAAGTCTATTTACACTATAACATTCAGGTTTAGATCATTCTCTCATAAGAAAATGCAAACTTCATTATTACTATCATTTTCACGCAGACAAGCAGTTTTCACATGTTTTACGACAATTAGGTGAAAATAATTCCTTAAAGGCAAAATTGTTTTATTTCACAAAGGTAAGTCTATTTACACTATAACATTCAGGTTTGGATCATTCTCTCATAAGAAAATGCAAACTGCATATTAACCATTATTTTAACGCTGACAAGCAGTTTTTACATGCTTTATGACAATAAGGGGCAAATAAGAATTATAGGCAAAATTGCTTTATTTCATTAAGGTAAGTCTATTTACACTATAACATTCAGGTTTGGATCATTCTCTCATAAGAAAATGCAAACTGCATTATTACTATCATTTTCACGCAGACAAGCAGTTTTCACATGTTTTACGACAATTTGGTGGAAATAAGTCCTTAAAGGCAAAATTGTTTTATTTCACAAAGGTAAGTCTATTTACACTATAAAATTCAGGTTTGGATCATTCTCTCATATGAAAATGCAAACTGCATATTAACCATTATTTTAACGCAGACAAGCAGTTTTTACATGCTTTACGACAATTAGGTACAAATGAGTCCTTATAGGCGAAATTGCTTTATTTTACAAAGGTAAGTCTATTTACACTATAACATTAAGGTTTGGATCATTCTCTCATAAGAAAATGCAAACTGCTAATTTACTATCAATTTCACGCAGACAAGCAGTTTTTACATGCTTCACGACAATTGGGTGCAAATGAGTCCTTATAGGCAAAATTGCTTTATTTTACAAAGGAAAGTCTATTTACACTATAACATTCAGGTTTGGATCATTCTCTCATAAGAAAATGCAAACTGCACATTTACTATCATTTTAACGCAGACAATCAGTTTTTACATGCTTTACGACAATTAGGTGCAAATCAGTCCTTATAGGCAAAATTGCTTTATTTCATGTGGGTAAGTCTATTTACACTATAACATTCAGGTTTGGATCATTCTCTCATAAGAAAATGCAAACTGCATATTTACTATCATTTTAACGCATACAAGCAGTTTTTACATGCTTTATGACAATTAGGTGCAAATGAGTCTTTATAGGCAAAATTGCTTTATTTCATGAGGGTAAGTCTATTTACACTATAACATTCAGGTTTGGATCATTCTCTCATAAGAAAATGCAAACTGCATATTAACCATTATTTTAACGCAGACAAGCAGTTTTTACATGCTTCACGACAATTGCGTGCAAATGAGTCCTTATAGGCAAAATTGCGTTATTTTACAAAGGTAAGTCTATTTTCACTATAATATTCAGGTTTGGATCATTCTCTCATAAGAAAATGCAAACTGCATATTTACTATCATTTTCACGCAGACAAGCAGTTTTCACATGTTTTACGACAATTAGGTTGAATTAAGTCCTTAAAGGCAAAATTGTTTTATTTCACAAAGGTAAGTCTATTTACACTATAACATTCAGGTCTGGATCATTCTCTCATAAGAAAATGCAAACTGCATATTAACTATTATTTTAACGCAGACAAGCAGTTTTTACATGCTTCACGACAATTGCGTGCAAATGAGTCCTTATAGGCAAAATTGCTTTATTTTACAAAGGTAAGTCTATTTACACTATAACATTCAGGTTTGGATCATTCTCTCATAAGAAAATGCAAACTGCACATTTACTATCATTTTAACGCAGACAATCAGTTTTTACATGCTTTACGACAATTAGGTGCAAATCAGTCCTTATAGGCAAAATTGCTTTATTTCATGTGGGTAAGTCTATTTACACTATAACATTCAGGTTTGGATCATTCTCTCATAAGAAAATGCAAACTGCATATTTACAATCATTTTAACGCATACAAGCAGTTTTTACATGCTTTATGACAATTAGGTGCAAATGAGTCTTTATAGGCAAAATTGCTTTATTTCATGAGGGTAAGTCTATTTACACTATAACATTCAGGTTTGGATCATTCTCTCATAAGAAAATGCAAACTGCACATTTACTATCATTTTAACGCAGACAATCAGTTTTTACATGCTTTACGACAATTAGGTGCAAATCAGTCCTTATAGGCAAAATTGCTTTATTTCATGTGGGTAAGTCTATTTACACTATAACATTCAGGTTTGGATCATTCTCTCATAAGAAAATGCAAACTGCATATTTACTATCATTTTAACGCATACAAGCAGTTTTTACATGCTTTATGACAATTAGGTGCAAATGAGTCTTTATAGGCAAAATTGCTTTATTTCATGAGGGTAAGTCTATTTACACTATAACATTCAGGTTTGGATCATTCTCTCATAAGAAAATGCAAACTGCATATTAACCATTATTTTAACGCAGACAAGCAGTTTTTACATGCTTCACGACAATTGCGTGCAAATGAGTCCTTATAGGCAAAATTGCGTTATTTTACAAAGGTAAGTCTATTTTCACTATAATATTCAGGTTTGGATCATTCTCTCATAAGAAAATGCAAACTGCATATTTACTATAATTTTCACGCAGACAAGCAGTTTTCACATGTTTTACGACAATTAGGTTGAATTAAGTCCTTAAAGGCAAAATTGTTTTATTTCACAAAGGTAAGTCTATTTACACTATAACATTCAGGTGTGGATTATTCTCTCATATAGAAAATGCAAACTGCATATTAACCATTATTTAAACGTAGACAAGCAGTTTTTACATGCTTTACGACAATTAGGTGCAAATAAATCTTTATAGGCAAAATTGCTTTATTTCATGAGGGTAAGTCTACTTTCACTATAACATTCAGGTTTGGATCATTCTCTATTAAGAAAATGCAAACTGCATATTAACCATTATTTTAACGCAGACAAGCAGTTTTTACATGCTTCACGACAATTGCGTGCAAATGAGTCCTTATAGGCAAAATTGCTTTATTTTACAAAGGTAAATCTATTTACACTATTACATTCAGGTTTGGATCATTCTCTCATAAGAAAATGCAAACTGCATATTAACCATTATTTTAACGCATACAAGCAGTTTTTACATGCTTTATGACAATTAGGGGCAAATGAGTCTTTATAGGCAAAATTGCTTTATTTCATGAAGGTAAGTCTATTTACACTATAACATTCAGGTTTGGATCTTTCTCTCATAAGAAAATGCAAACTGCATATTAACCATTATTTAAACGCAGACAAGCAGTTTTTACATGCTTTACGACAATTAGGTGCAAATAAGTCTTTATAGGCAAAATTGCTTTATTTCATGAGGGTAAGTCTATTTATACTATAACATTCAGGTTTGGATCATTCTCTCATAAGAAAATGCATACTGCATATTTACTATCATTTTCACGCAGACAAGCAGTTTTCACATGTTTTACGACAATTAGGTTGAAATAAGTCCTTAACGGCAAAATTGTTTTATTTCACAAAGGTAAGTCTATTTACACTATAACATTCAGGTTTGGATCATTCTCTCATAAGAAAATGCAAACTGCATATTAACCATTATTTTAACGCAGACAAGCAGTTTTTACATGCTTCACGACCATTGCGTGCAAATGAGTCCTTATAGGCAAAATTGCTTTATTTTACAAAGGTAAGTCTATTTACACTATAACATTCAGGTTTGGATTATTCTCTCATATAGAAAATGCAAACTGCATATTAACCATTATTTAAATGTAGACAAGCAGTTTTTACATGCTTTACGACAATTAGGTGCAAATAAGTCTTTATAGGCAAAATTGCTTTATTTCATGAGGGTAAGTCTACTTTCACTATAACATTCAGGTTTGGATCATTCTCTATTAAGAAAATGCAAACTGCATATTAACCATTATTTTAACGCAGACAAGCAGTTTTTACATGCTTCACGACAATTGCGTGCAAATGAGTCCTTATAGGCAAAATTGCTTTATTTTACAAAGGTAAGTCTATTTACACTATTACATTCAGGTTTGGATCATTCTCTCATAAGAAAATGCAAACTGCATATTAACCATTATTTTAACGCATACAAGCAGTTTTTACATGCTTTATGACAATTAGGGGCAAATGAGTCTTTATAGTCAAAATTGCTTTATTTCATGAAGGTAAGTCTATTTACACTATAACATTCAGGTTTGGATCTTTCTCTCATAAGAAAATGCAAACTGCATATTAACCATTATTTAAACGCAGACAAGCAGTTTTTACATGCTTTACGACAATTAGGTGCAAATAAGTCTTTATAGGCAAAATTGTTTTATTTCATGAGGGTAAGTCTATTTATACTATAACATTCAGGTTTGGATCATTCTCTCATAAGAAAATGCAAACTGCATATTAACCATTATTTAAACGCAGACAAGCAGTTTTTACATGCTTTACGACAATTAGGTGCAAATAAGTCTTTATAGGCAAAATTGCTTTATTTCATGAGGGTAAGTCTATTTACACTATAACATTCAGGTTTGGATCATTCTCTCATAAGAAAATGCATACTGCATATTTACTATCATTTTCACGCAGACAAGCAGTTTTTACATGCTTCACGACAATTGGGTGCAAATGAGTCCTTATAGGCAAAATTGCTTTATTTTACAAAGGTAAGTCTATTTACACTATAACATTCAGGTTTGGATCATTCTCTCATAAGAAAATGCAAACTGCATATTAACCATTATTTTAACGCATACAAGCAGTGTTTACAAGCTTTATGACAATTAGGTGCAAATGAGTCCTTATAGGCAAAATTGCTTTATTTCATGAGGGTAAGTCTATTTAAACTATAACATTCAGGTTTGGATCATTCTCTCATAAGAAAATGCAACCTGCATATTTACTATCATTTTAACGCATACAAGCAGTTTTTACATGCTTTATGACAATTAGGTGCAAATGAGTCTTTATAGGCAAAATTGCTTTATTTCATGAGGGTAAGTCTATTTACACTATAACATTCAGGTTTGGATCATTCTCTCATAAGAAAATGCAAACTGCATATTAACCATTATTTTAACGCAGACAAGCAGTTTTTACATGCTTTATGACAATTAAGTGCAAATGAGTCTTTATAAGCAAAATTGCTTTATTTCATGAGGGTAAGTCTATTTACACTATAACATTCAGGTTTGGATCATTCTCTCATAAGAAAATGCAAACTGCATATTAACCATTATTTTAACGCAGACAAGCAGTTTTTACATGCTTCACGACAATTGCGTGCAAATGATGCCTTATAGGCAAAATTGCGTAATTTTACAAAGGTAAGTCTATTTTCACTATAACATTCAGGTTTGGATCATTCTCTCATAAGAAAATGCAAACTGCGTATTAACTATTATTTTAACGCATACAAGCAGTTTTTACATGCTTTATGACAATTAGGGGCAAATGAGTCCTTAGAGGCAAAATTGCTTAATTTCGTTAAGGTAAGCCTATTTACACTATAACATTCAGGTTTAGATCATTCTCTCATAAGAAAATGCAAACTGCATTATTACTATCATTTTCACGCAGACAAGCAGTTTTCACTAGTTTTACGACAATTAAGTGGAAATAATTCCTTAAAGGCAAAATTGTTTTATTTCACAAAGGTAAGTCTATTTACACTATAACATTCAGGTTTGGATCATTCTCTCATAAGAAAATGCAAACTGCATATTAACCATTATTTTAACGCTGACAAGCAGTTTTTACATGCTTTACGACAATTAGGTGCAAATGAGTCCTTATAGGCAAAAGTGCTTTATTTCATGAGGGTAAGTCTATTTACTCTATAACATTCAGGTTTGGATCATTCTCTCATAAGAAATTGCAAACTGCATATTTACTATCAGTTTCACGCAGACAAGCAGTTTTCACATGTTTTACGACAATTAGGTGGAAATAAGTCCTTAAAGGCAAAATTGTTTTATTTCACAAAGGTAAGTCTACTTTCACTATAACATTCAGGTTTGGATCATTCTCTCATTAGAAAATGCAAACTGCATATTAACCATTATTTTAACGCAGACAAGCAGTTTTTACATGCTTCACGACAATTGCGTGCAAATGAGTCCTTATAGGCAAAATTGCTTTATTTTACAAATATAAGTCTATTTACACTATAACATTCAGGTCTGGATCATTCTCTCATAAGAAAATGCAAACTGCATATTAACCATTATTTTAACGCATAGGTACAAGCTGTTTTTAAATGCTTTATGACAATTAGGGGCAAATGAGTCCTTATAGGCAAAGTTGCTTTATTTCATGAAGGTAAATCTATTTACACTATAACATTCAGGTTTGGATCTTTCTCTCATAAGAAAATGCAAACTGCATATTAACCATTATTTAAACGCAGACAAGCAGTTTTTACATGCTTTACGACAATTAGGTGCAAATGAGTCTTTATAGGCAAAATTGCTTTATTTTATGAAGGTAAGTCTATTTACACTATAACATTCAGGTTTGGATCATTCTCTCATAAGAAAATGCAAACTGCATATTTACTATCATTTTCACGCAGACAAGCTGTTTTTACATGCTTCACGACAATTGGGTGCAAATGAGTCCTTATAGGCAAAATTGCTTTATTTTACAAAGGTAAGTCTATTTACACTATAACATTTAGGTTTGGATCATTCTCTCATAAGAAAATGCAAACTGCATATTAACCATTATTTTAACGCAGACAAGCAGTTTTTACATGCTTCACGACAATTGCGTGCAAATGAGTCCTTATAGGCAAAATTGCGTTATTTTACAAAGGTAAGTCTATTTTCACTATAATATTCAGGTTTGGATCATTCTCTCATAAGAAAATGCAAACTGCATATTTACTATAATTTTCACGCAGACAAGCAGTTTTCACATGTTTTACGACAATTAGGTTGAATTAAGTCCTTAAAGGCAAAATTGTTTTATTTCACAAAGGTAAGTCTATTTACACTATAACATTCAGGTGTGGATTATTCTCTCATATAGAAAATGCAAACTGCATATTAACCATTATTTAAACGTAGACAAGCAGTTTTTACATGCTTTACGACAATTAGGTGCAAATAAATCTTTATAGGCAAAATTGCTTTATTTCATGAGGGTAAGTCTACTTTCACTATAACATTCAGGTTTGGATCATTCTCTATTAAGAAAATGCAAACTGCATATTAACCATTATTTTAACGCAGACAAGCAGTTTTTACATGCTTCACGACAATTGCGTGCAAATGAGTCCTTATAGGCAAAATTGCTTTATTTTACAAAGGTAAATCTATTTACACTATTACATTCAGGTTTGGATCATTCTCTCATAAGAAAATGCAAACTGCATATTAACCATTATTTTAACGCATACAAGCAGTTTTTACATGCTTTATGACAATTAGGGGCAAATGAGTCTTTATAGGCAAAATTGCTTTATTTCATGAAGGTAAGTCTATTTACACTATAACATTCAGGTTTGGATCTTTCTCTCATAAGAAAATGCAAACTGCATATTAACCATTATTTAAACGCAGACAAGCAGTTTTTACATGCTTTACGACAATTAGGTGCAAATAAGTCTTTATAGGCAAAATTGCTTTATTTCATGAGGGTAAGTCTATTTATACTATAACATTCAGGTTTGGATCATTCTCTCATAAGAAAATGCATACTGCATATTTACTATCATTTTCACGCAGACAAGCAGTTTTCACATGTTTTACGACAATTAGGTTGAAATAAGTCCTTAACGGCAAAATTGTTTTATTTCACAAAGGTAAGTCTATTTACACTATAACATTCAGGTTTGGATCATTCTCTCATAAGAAAATGCAAACTGCATATTAACCATTATTTTAACGCAGACAAGCAGTTTTTACATGCTTCACGACCATTGCGTGCAAATGAGTCCTTATAGGCAAAATTGCTTTATTTTACAAAGGTAAGTCTATTTACACTATAACATTCAGGTTTGGATTATTCTCTCATATAGAAAATGCAAACTGCATATTAACCATTATTTAAACGTAGACAAGCAGTTTTTACATGCTTTACGACAATTAGGTGCAAATAAGTCTTTATAGGCAAAATTGCTTTATTTCATGAGGGTAAGTCTACTTTCACTATAACATTCAGGTTTGGATCATTCTCTATTAAGAAAATGCAAACTGCATATTAACCATTATTTTAACGCAGACAAGCAGTTTTTACATGCTTCACGACAATTGCGTGCAAATGAGTCCTTATAGGCAAAATTGCTTTATTTTACAAAGGTAAGTCTATTTACACTATTACATTCAGGTTTGGATCATTCTCTCATAAGAAAATGCAAACTGCATATTAACCATTATTTTAACGCATACAAGCAGTTTTTACATGCTTTATGACAATTAGGGGCAAATGAGTCTTTATAGTCAAAATTGCTTTATTTCATGAAGGTAAGTCTATTTACACTATAACATTCAGGTTTGGATCTTTCTCTCATAAGAAAATGCAAACTGCATATTAACCATTATTTAAACGCAGACAAGCAGTTTTTACATGCTTTACGACAATTAGGTGCAAATAAGTCTTTATAGGCAAAATTGTTTTATTTCATGAGGGTAAGTCTATTTATACTATAACATTCAGGTTTGGATCATTCTCTCATAAGAAAATGCAAACTGCATATTAACCATTATTTAAACGCAGACAAGCAGTTTTTACATGCTTTACGACAATTAGGTGCAAATAAGTCTTTATAGGCAAAATTGCTTTATTTCATGAGGGTAAGTCTATTTACACTATAACATTCAGGTTTGGATCATTCTCTCATAAGAAAATGCATACTGCATATTTACTATCATTTTCACGCAGACAAGCAGTTTTTACATGCTTCACGACAATTGGGTGCAAATGAGTCCTTATAGGCAAAATTGCTTTATTTTACAAAGGTAAGTCTATTTACACTATAACATTCAGGTTTGGATCATTCTCTCATAAGAAAATGCAAACTGCATATTAACCATTATTTTAACGCATACAAGCAGTGTTTACAAGCTTTATGACAATTAGGTGCAAATGAGTCCTTATAGGCAAAATTGCTTTATTTCATGAGGGTAAGTCTATTTAAACTATAACATTCAGGTTTGGATCATTCTCTCATAAGAAAATGCAACCTGCATATTTACTATCATTTTAACGCATACAAGCAGTTTTTACATGCTTTATGACAATTAGGTGCAAATGAGTCTTTATAGGCAAAATTGCTTTATTTCATGAGGGTAAGTCTATTTACACTATAACATTCAGGTTTGGATCATTCTCTCATAAGAAAATGCAAACTGCATATTAACCATTATTTTAACGCAGACAAGCAGTTTTTACATGCTTTATGACAATTAAGTGCAAATGAGTCTTTATAAGCAAAATTGCTTTATTTCATGAGGGTAAGTCTATTTACACTATAACATTCAGGTTTGGATCATTCTCTCATAAGAAAATGCAAACTGCATATTAACCATTATTTTAACGCAGACAAGCAGTTTTTACATGCTTCACGACAATTGCGTGCAAATGATGCCTTATAGGCAAAATTGCGTAATTTTACAAAGGTAAGTCTATTTTCACTATAACATTCAGGTTTGGATCATTCTCTCATAAGAAAATGCAAACTGCGTATTAACTATTATTTTAACGCATACAAGCAGTTTTTACATGCTTTATGACAATTAGGGGCAAATGAGTCCTTAGAGGCAAAATTGCTTAATTTCGTTAAGGTAAGCCTATTTACACTATAACATTCAGGTTTAGATCATTCTCTCATAAGAAAATGCAAACTGCATTATTACTATCATTTTCACGCAGACAAGCAGTTTTCACTAGTTTTACGACAATTAAGTGGAAATAATTCCTTAAAGGCAAAATTGTTTTATTTCACAAAGGTAAGTCTATTTACACTATAACATTCAGGTTTGGATCATTCTCTCATAAGAAAATGCAAACTGCATATTAACCATTATTTTAACGCTGACAAGCAGTTTTTACATGCTTTACGACAATTAGGTGCAAATGAGTCCTTATAGGCAAAAGTGCTTTATTTCATGAGGGTAAGTCTATTTACTCTATAACATTCAGGTTTGGATCATTCTCTCATAAGAAATTGCAAACTGCATATTTACTATCAGTTTCACGCAGACAAGCAGTTTTCACATGTTTTACGACAATTAGGTGGAAATAAGTCCTTAAAGGCAAAATTGTTTTATTTCACAAAGGTAAGTCTACTTTCACTATAACATTCAGGTTTGGATCATTCTCTCATTAGAAAATGCAAACTGCATATTAACCATTATTTTAACGCAGACAAGCAGTTTTTACATGCTTCACGACAATTGCGTGCAAATGAGTCCTTATAGGCAAAATTGCTTTATTTTACAAATATAAGTCTATTTACACTATAACATTCAGGTTTGGATCATTCTCTCATAAGAAAATGCAAACTGCATATTAACCATTATTTTAACGCATAGGTACAAGCTGTTTTTAAATGCTTTATGACAATTAGGGGCAAATGAGTCCTTATAGGCAAAGTTGCTTTATTTCATGAAGGTAAATCTATTTACACTATAACATTCAGGTTTGGATCTTTCTCTCATAAGAAAATGCAAACTGCATATTAACCATTATTTAAACGCAGACAAGCAGTTTTTACATGCTTTACGACAATTAGGTGCAAATGAGTCTTTATAGGCAAAATTGCTTTATTTTATGAAGGTAAGTCTATTTACACTATAACATTCAGGTTTGGATCATTCTCTCATAAGAAAATGCAAACTGCATATTTACTATCATTTTCACGCAGACAAGCTGTTTTTACATGCTTCACGACAATTGGGTGCAAATGAGTCCTTATAGGCAAAATTGCTTTATTTTACAAAGGTAAGTCTATTTACACTATAACATTTAGGTTTGGATCATTCTCTCATAAGAAAATGCAAACTGCATATTAACCATTATTTTAACGCATACAAGCAGTTTTTACATGCTTCACGACAATTGCGTGCAAATGAGTCCTTATAGGCAAAATTGCTTTATTTTACAAAGGTAAGTCTATTTACACTATAACATTAAGGTTTGGATCATTCTCTCATAAGAAAATGCAAACTGCATATTAACCATTATTTAAACGCAGACAAGCAGTTTTTACATGCTTTACGACAATTAGGTGCAAATAAGTCTTTATAGGCAAAATTGCTTTATTTCATGAGAGTAAGTCTATTTACACTATAACATTCAGGTTTGGATCATTCTCTCATAAGAAAATGCAAATTTACTATCATTTTCACGCAGACAAGCAGTTTTTACATGCTTCACGACAATTGGGTGCAATTGAGTCCTTATAGGCAAAATTGCTTTATTTTACAAAGGTAAGTCTATTTACACTATAACATTCAGATTTGGATCATTCTCTTATAAGAAAATGCAAACTGCATATTAACCATTATTTTAACGCATACAAGCAGTTTTTACATGCTTTATGACAATTAGGGGCAAATGAGTCTTTATAGGCAAAATTGCATTATTTCATGAAGGTAAGTCTATTTACACTATAACATTCAGGTTTGGATCTTTCTCTCATAAGAAAATGCAAACTGCATATTAAGCATTATTTAAACGCAGACAATCAGTTTTTACATGCTTTACGACAATTAGGTGCAAATAAGTCTTTATAGGCAAAATTGCTTTATTTCATGAGGGTAAGTCTATTTATACTATACAATTCAGGTTTGGATCATTCTCTCATAAGAAAATGCATACTGCATATTTACTATCATTTTCACGCAGACAAGCAGTTTTTACATGCTTCACGACAATAGCGTGCAAATGAGTCCTTATAGGCAAAATTGCTTTATTTTACAAAGGTAAGTCTATTTACACTATAACATTCAGGTTTGGATCAATATCTCATAAGAAAATGCAAACTGCATATTAACCATTATTTAAACGCAGACAAGCAGTTTTTACATGCTTTACGACAATTAGGTGCAAATAAGTCTTTATAGGCAAAATTGCTTTATTTCATGGGGGTAAGTCTATTTACACTATAACATTCAGGTTTGGATCATTCTCTCATAAGAAAATGCATACTGCATATTTACTATCATTTTCACGCAGACAAGCAGTTTTTACATGCTTCACGACAATTGGGTGCAAATGAGTCCTTATAGGCAAAATTGCTTTATTTTACAAAGGTAAGTCTATTTACACTATAACATTCAGGTTTGGATCATTCTCTCATAAGAAAATGCAAACTGCATATTAACCATTATTTTAACGCATACAAGCAGTGTTTACAAGCTTTATGACAATTAGGTGCAAATGAGTCCTTATAGGCAAAATTGCTTTATTTCATGAGGGTAAGTCTATTTAAACTATAACATTCAGGTTTGGATCATTCTCTCATAAGAAAATGCAACCTGCATATTTACTATCATTTTAACGCATACAAGCAGTTTTTACATGCTTTATGACAATTAGGTGCAAATGAGACTTTATAGGCAAAATTGCTTTATTTCATGAGGGTAAGTCTATATACACTATAACATTCAGGTTTGGATCATTCTCTCATAAGAAAATGCAAACTGCATATTAACCATTATTTAAACGCAGACAAGCAGTTTTTACATGCTTTACGACAATTAGGTGCAAATAAGTCTTTATAGGCAAAATTGCTTTATTTCATGAGAGTAAGTCTGTTTACACTATAACATTCAGGTTTGGATCATTCTCTCATAAGAAAATGCAAATTTACTATCATTTTCACGCAGACAAGCAGTTTTTACATGCTTCACGACAATTGGGTGCAAATGAGTCCTTATAGGCAAAATTGCTTTATTTTACAAAGGTAAGTCTATTTACACTATAACATTCAGATTTGGATCATTCTCTTATAAGAAAATGCAAACTGCATATTAACCATTATTTTAACGCATACAAGCAGTTTTTACATGCTTTATGACAATTAGGGGCAAATGAGTCTTTATAGGCAAAATTGCATTATTTCATGAAGGTAAGTCTATTTACACTATAACAATCAGGTTTGGATCTTTCTCTCATAAGAAAATGCAAACTGCATATTAAGCATTATTTAAACGCAGACAAGCAGTTTTTACATGCTTTACGACAATTAGGTGCAAATAAGTCTTTATAGGCAAAATTGCTTTATTTCATGAGGGTAAGTCTATTTACACTATAACATTCAGGTTTGGATCATTCTCTCATAAGAAAATGCAAAATGCATATTAACCATTATTTTAACGCAGACAAGCAGTTTTTACATGCTTCACGACAATTGCGTGCAAATGAGTCCTTATAGGCAAAATTGCGTAATTTTACAAAGGTAAGTCTATTTTCACTATAACATTCAGGTTTGGATCATTTTCTCATAAGAAAATGCAAACTGCGTATTAACTATTATTTTAACGCATACAAGCAGTTTTTACATGCTTTATGACAATTAGGGGCAAATGAGTCCTTAGAGGCAAAATTGCTTAATTTCATTAAGGTAAGTCTATTTACACTATAACATTCAGGTTTGGATCATTCTCTCATAAGAAAATGCAAACTGCATATTAACCATTATTTTAACGCTGACAAGCAGTTTTTACATGCTTTATGACAATAAGGGGCAAATAAGAATTATAGGCAAAATTGCTTTATTTCATTAAGGTAAGTCTATTTACACTATAACATTCAGGTTTGGATCATTCTCTCATAAGAAAATGCAAACTGCATTATTACTATCATTTTCACGCAGACAAGCAGTTTTCACATGTTTTACGACAATTAGGTGGAAATAAGTCCTTAAAGGCAAAATTGTTTTATTTCACAAAGGTAAGTCTATTTACACTATAAAATTCAGGTTTGGATCATTCTCTCATATGAAAATGCAAACTGCATATTAACCATTATTTTAACGCAGACAAGCAGTTTTTACATGCTTTACGACAATTAGGTACAAATGAGTCCTTATAGGCGAAATTGCTTTATTTTACAAAGGTAAGTCTATTTACACTATAACATTAAGGTTTGGATCATTCTCTCATAAGAAAATGCAAACTGCTAATTTACTATCAATTTCACGCAGACAAGCAGTTTTTACATGCTTCACGACAATTGGGTGCAAATGAGTCCTTATAGGCAAAATTGCTTTATTTTACAAAGGTAAGTCTATTTACACTATAACATTCAGGTTTGGATCATTCTCTCATAAGAAAATGCAAACTGCACATTTACTATCATTTTAACGCAGACAATCAGTTTTTACATGCTTTACGACAATTAGGTGCAAATCAGTCCTTATAGGCAAAATTGCTTTATTTCATGTGGGTAAGTCTATTTACACTATAACATTCAGGTTTGGATCATTCTCTCATAAGAAAATGCAAACTGCATATTTACTATCATTTTAACGCATACAAGCAGTTTTTACATGCTTTATGACAATTAGGTGCAAATGAGTCTTTATAGGCAAAATTGCTTTATTTCATGAGGGTAAGTCTATTTACACTATAACATTCAGGTTTGGATCATTCTCTCATAAGAAAATGCAAACTGCATATTAACCATTATTTTAACGCAGACAAGCAGTTTTTACATGCTTCACGACAATTGCGTGCAAATGAGTCCTTATAGGCAAAATTGCGTTATTTTACAAAGGTAAGTCTATTTTCACTATAATATTCAGGTTTGGATCATTCTCTCATAAGAAAATGCAAACTGCATATTTACTATAATTTTCACGCAGACAAGCAGTTTTCACATGTTTTACGACAATTAGGTTGAATTAAGTCCTTAAAGGCAAAATTGTTTTATTTCACAAAGGTAAGTCTATTTACACTATAACATTCAGGTCTGGATCATTCTCTCATAAGAAAATGCAAACTGCATATTAACTATTATTTTAACGCAGACAAGCAGTTTTTACATGCTTCACGACAATTGCGTGCAAATGAGTCCTTATAGGCAAAATTGCTTTATTTTACAAAGGTAAGTCTATTTACACTATAACATTCAGGTTTGGATCATTCTCTCATAAGAAAATGCAAACTGCACATTTACTATCATTTTAACGCAGACAATCAGTTTTTACATGCTTTACGACAATTAGGTGCAAATCAGTCCTTATAGGCAAAATTGCTTTATTTCATGTGGGTAAGTCTATTTACACTATAACATTCAGGTTTGGATCATTCTCTCATAAGAAAATGCAAACTGCATATTTACTATCATTTTAACGCATACAAGCAGTTTTTACATGCTTTATGACAATTAGGTGCAAATGAGTCTTTATAGGCAAAATTGCTTTATTTCATGAGGGTTAGTCTATTTACACTATAACATTCAGGTTTGGATCATTCTCTCATAAGAAAATGCAAACTGCATATTAACCATTATTTTAACGCAGACAAGCAGTTTTTACATGCTTCACGACAATTGCGTGCAAATGAGTCCTTATAGGCAAAATTGCGTTATTTTACAAAGGTAAGTCTATTTTCACTATAATATTCAGGTTTGGATCATTCTCTCATAAGAAAATGCAAACTGCATATTTACTATCATTTTCACGCAGACAAGCAGTTTTCACATGTTTTACGACAATTAGGTTGAATTAAGTCCTTAAAGGCAAAATTGTTTTATTTCACAAAGGTAAGTCTATTTACACTATAACATTCAGGTGTGGATTATTCTCTCATATAGAAAATGCAAACTGCATATTAACCATTATTTAAACGTAGACAAGCAGTTTTTACATGCTTTACGACAATTAGGTGCAAATAAGTCTTTATAGGCAAAATTGCTTTATTTCGTGAGGGTAAGTCTACTTTCACTATAACATTCAGGTTTGGATCATTCTCTCATAAGAAAATGCAATTTTACTATCATTTTCACGCAGACAAGCAGTTTTTACATGCTTCACGACAATTGGGTGCAAATGAGTCCTTATAGGCAAAATTGCTTTATTTTATGAAGGTAAGTCTATTTACACTATAACATTCAGGTTTGGATCATTCTCTCATAAGAAAATGCAAACTGCATATTAACCATTATTTTAACGCATACAAGCAGTTTTTACATGCTTCACGACAATTGCGTGCAAATGAGTCCTTATAGGCAAAATTGCTTTATTTTACAAAGGTAAGTCTATTTACACTATAACATTCAGGTTTGGATCTTTCTCTCATAAGAAAATGCAAACTGCATATTAACCATTATTTAAACGCAGACAAGCAGTTTTTACATGCTTTACGACAATTAGGTGCAAATAAGTCTTTATAGGCAAAATTGCTTTATTTCATGAGGGTAAGTCTATTTATACTATAACATTCAGGTTTGGATCATTCTCTCATAAGAAAATGCATACTGCATATTTACTATCATTTTCACGCAGACAAGCAGTTTTTACATGCTTCACGACAATAGCGTGCAAATGAGTCCTTATAGGCAAAATTGCTTTATTTTACAAAGGTAAGTCTATTTACACTATAACATTCAGGTTTGGATCATTCTCTCATAAGAAAATGCATACTGCATATTTACTATCATTTTCACGCAGACAAGCAGTTTTTACATGCTTCACGACAATTGGGTGCAAATGAGTCCTTATAGGCAAAATTGCTTTATTTTACAAAGGTAAGTCTATTTACACTATAACATTCAGGTTTGGATCATTCTCTCATAAGAAAATGCAAACTGCATATTAACCATTATTTAAACGCAGACAAGCAGTTTTTACATGCTTCACGACAATTAGGTGCAAATGAGTCCTTATAGGCAAAATTGCTTTATTTCATGAGAGTAACTCTATTTACACTATAACATTCAGGTTTGGATCATTCTCTCATAAGAAAATGCAAATTTACTATCATTTTCACGCAGACAAGCAGTTTTTACATGCTTTATGACAATTAGGTGCAAATGAGTCTTTATAGGCAAAATTGCTTTATTTCATGAGGGTAAGTCTATTTACACTATAACATTCAGGTTTGGATCATTCTCTCATAAGAAAATGCAAACTGCATATTAACCATTATTTTAACGCAGACAAGCAGTTTTTACATGCTTTTGACAATTAAGTGCAAATGAGTCTTTATAAGCAAAATTGCTTTATTTCATGAGGGTAAGTCTATTTACACTATAACATTCAGGTTTGGATCATTCTCTCATAAGAAAATGCAAACTGCATATTAACCATTATTTTAACGCAGACAAGCAGTTTTTACATGCTTCACGACAATTGCGTGCAAATGATGCCTTATAGGCAAAATTGCGTAATTTTACAAAGGTAAGTCTATTTTCACTATTACATTCAGGTTTGGATCATTCTCTCATAAGAAAATGCAAACTGCGTATTAACTATTATTTTAACGCATACAAGCAGTTTTTACATGCTTTATGACAATTAGGGGCAAATGAGTCCTTAGAGGCAAAATTGCTTAATTTCATTAAGGTAAGCCTATTTACACTATAACATTCAGGTTTAGATCATTCTCTCATAAGAAAATGCAAACTGCATTATTACTATCATTTTCACGCAGACAAGCAGTTTTCACTAGTTTTACGACAATTAAGTGGAAATAATTCCTTAAAGGCAAAATTGTTTTATTTCACAAAGGTAAGTCTATTTACACTATAACATTCAGGTTTGGATCATTCTCTCATAAGAAATTGCAAACTGCATATTTACTATCAGTTTCACGCAGACAAGCAGTTTTCACATGTTTTACGACAATTAGGTGGAAATAAGTCCTTAAAGGCAAAATTGTTTTATTTCACAAAGGTAAGTCTACTTTCACTATAACATTCAGGTTTGGATCATTGTCTCATTAGAAAATGCAAACTGCATATTAACCATTATTTTAACGCAGACAAGCAGTTTTTACATGCTTCACGACAATTGCGTGCAAATGAGTCCTTATAGGCAAAATTGCTTTATTTTATGAAGGTAAGTCTATTTACACTATAACATTCAGGTTTGGATTATTCTCTCATAAGAAAATGCAAACTGCATATTAACCATTATTTTAACGCATACAAGCAGTTTTTACATGCTTCACGACAATTGCGTGCAAATGAGTCCTTATAGGCAAAATTGCTTTATTTTACAAAGGTAAGTCTATTTACACTATAACATTAAGGTTTGGATCATTCTCTCATAAGAAAATGCAAACTGCATATTAACCATTATTTAAACGCAGACAAGCAGTTTTTACATGCTTTACGACAATTAGGTGCAAATAAGTCTTTATAGGCAAAATTGCTTTATTTCATGAGAGTAAGTCTGTTTACACTATAACATTCAGGTTTGGATCATTCTCTCATAAGAAAATGCAAATTTACTATCATTTTCACGCAGACAAGCAGTTTTTACATGCTTCACGACAATTGGGTGCAAATGAGTCCTTATAGGCAAAATTGCTTTATTTTACAAAGGTAAGTCTATTTACACTATAACATTCAGATTTGGATCATTCTCTTATAAGAAAATGCAAACTGCATATTAACCATTATTTTAACGCATACAAGCAGTTTTTACATGCTTTATGACAATTAGGGGCAAATGAGTCTTTATAGGCAAAATTGCATTATTTCATGAAGGTAAGTCTATTTACACTATAACATTCAGGTTTGGATCTTTCTCTCATAAGAAAATGCAAACTGCATATTAAGCATTATTTAAACGCAGACAAGCAGTTTTTACATGCTTTACGACAATTAGGTGCAAATAAGTCTTTATAGGCAAAATTGCTTTATTTCATGAGGGTAAGTCTATTTATACTATACAATTCAGGTTTGGATCATTCTCTCATAAGAAAATGCATACTGCATATTTACTATCATTTTCACGCAGACAAGCAGTTTTTACATGCTTCACGACAATAGCGTGCAAATGAGTCCTTATAGGCAAAATTGCTTTATTTTACAAAGGTAAGTCTATTTACACTATAACATTCAGGTTTGGATCAATATCTCATAAGAAAATGCAAACTGCATATTAACCATTATTTAAACGCAGACAAGCAGTTTTTACATGCTTTACGACAATTAGGTGCAAATAAGTCTTTATAGGCAAAATTGCTTTATTTCATGGGGGTAAGTCTATTTACACTATAACATATAGGTTTGGATCATTCTCTCATAAGAAAATGCATACTGCATATTTACTATCATTTTCACGCAGACAAGCAGTTTTTACATGCTTCACGACAATTGGGTGCAAATGAGTCCTTATAGGCAAAATTGCTTTATTTTACAAAGGTAAGTCTATTTACACTATAACATTCAGGTTTAGATCATTCTCTCATAAGAAAATGCAAACTGCATTATTACTATCATTTTCACGCAGACAAGCAGTTTTCACATGTTTTACGACAATTAGGTGCAAATGAGTCCTTATAGGCAAAATTGCTTTATTTTACAAAGGTAAGTCTATTTACACTATAACATTCAGATTTGGATCATTCTCTTATAAGAAAATGCAAACTGCATATTAACCATTATTTTAACGCATACAAGCAGTTTTTACATGCTTTATGACAATTAGGGGCAAATGAGTCCTTATAGGCAAAATTGCATTATTTCATGAAGGTAAATCTATTTACACTATAACATTCAGGTTTGGATCTTTCTCTCATAAGAAAATGCAAACTGCATATTAACCATTATTTAAACGCAGACAAGCAGTTTTTACATGCTTTACGACAATTAGGTGCAAATGAGTCTTTATAGGCAAAATTGCTTTATTTTATGAAGGTAAGTCTATTTACACTATAACATTCAGGTTTGGATCATTCTCTCATAAGAAAATGCAAACTGCATATTTACTATCATTTTCACGCAGACAAGCTGTTTTTACATGCTTCACGACAATTGGGTGCAAATGAGTCCTTATAGGCAAAATTGCTTTATTTTACAAAGGTAAGTCTATTTACACTATAACATTTAGGTTTGGATCATTCTCTTATAAGAAAATGCAAACTGCATATTAACCATTATTTTAACGCATACAAGCAGTTTTTACATGCTTCACGACAATTGCGTGCAAATGAGTCCTTATAGGCAAAATTGCTTTATTTTACAAAGGTAAGTCTATTTACACTATAACATTAAGGTTTGGATCATTCTCTCATAAGAAAATGCAAACTGCATATTAACCATTATTTAAACGCAGACAAGCAGTTTTTACATGCTTCACGACAATTAGGTGCAAATAAGTCTTTATAGGCAAAATTGCTTTATTTCATGAGAGTAAGTCTATTTACACTATAACATTCAGGTTTGGATCATTCTCTCATAAGAAAATGCAAATTTACTATCATTTTCACGCAGACAAGCAGTTTTTACATGCTTCACGACAATTGGGTGCAAATGAGTCCTTATAGGCAAAATTGCTTTATTTTACAAAGGTAAGTCTATTTACACTATAACATTCAGATTTGGATCATTCTCTTATAAGAAAATGCAAACTGCATATTAACCATTATTATAACGCATACAAGCAGTTTTTACATGCTTTATGACAATTAGGGGCAAATGAGTCTTTATAGGCAAAATTGCATTATTTCATGAAGGTAAGTCTATTTACACTATAACATTCAGGTTTGGATCTTTCTCTCATAAGAAAATGCAAACTGCATATTAAGCATTATTTAAACGCAGACAAGCGGTTTTTACATGCTTTACGACAATTAGGTGCAAATAAGTCTTTATAGGCAAAATTGCTTTATTTTATGAGGGTAAGTCTATTTATACTATACAATTCAGGTTTGGATCATTCTCTCATAAGAAAATGCATACTGCATATTTACTATCATTTTCACGCAGACAAGCAGTTTTTACATGCTTCACGACAATAGCGTGCAAATGAGTCCTTATAGGCAAAATTGCTTTATTTTACAAAGGTAAGTCTATTTACACTATGACATTCAGGTTTGGATCAATATCTCATAAGAAAATGCAAACTGCATATTAACCATTATTTAAACGCAGACAAGCAGTTTTTACATGCTTTACGACAATTAGGTGCAAATAAGTCTTTATAGGCAAAATTGCTTTATTTCATGAGAGTAAGTCTATTTACACTATAACATTCAGGTTTGGATCATTCTCTCATAAGAAAATGCAAATTTACTATCATTTTCACGCAGACAAGCAGTTTTTACATGCTTCACGACAATTGGGTGCAAATGAGTCCTTATAGGCAAAATTGCTTTATTTTACAAAGGTAAGTCTATTTACACTATAACATTCAGATTTGGATCATTCTCTTATAAGAAAATGCAAACTGCATATTAACCATTATTTTAACGCATACAAGCAGTTTTTACATGCTTTATGACAATTAGGGGCAAATGAGTCTTTATAGGCAAAATTGCTTTATTTCATGAGGGTAAGTCTATTTAAACTATAACATTCAGGTTTGGATCATTCTCTCATAAGAAAATGCAAACTGCGTATTAACTATTATTTTAACGCATACAAGCAGTTTTTACATGCTTCACGACAATTGCGTGCAAATGAGTCCTTATAGGCAAAATTGCGTAATTTTACAAAGGTAAGTCTATTTTCACTATAACATTCAGGTTTGGATCATTCTCTCATAAGAAAATGCAAACTGCGTATTAACTATTATTTTAACGCATACAAGCAGTTTTTACATGCTTTATGACAATTAGGGGCAAATGAGTCCTTAGAGGCAAAATTGCTTAATTTCATTAAGGTAAGTCTATTTACACTATAACATTCAGGTTTAGATCGTTCTCTCATAAGAAAATGCAAACTGCATTATTACTATCATTTTCACGCAGACAAGCAGTTTTCACATGTTTTACGACAATTAGGTGGAAATAATTCCTTAAAGGCAAAATTGTTTTATTTCACAAAGGTAAGTCTATTTACACTATAACATTCAGGTTTGGATCATTCTCTCATAAGAAAATGCAAACTGCATATTAACCATTATTTTAACGCTGACAAACAGTTTTTACATGCTTTACGACAATTAGGTGCAAATGAGTCCTTATAGGCAAAAGTGCTTTATTTCATGAGGGTAAGTCTATTTACTCTATAACATTCAGGTTTGGATCATTCTCTCATAAGAAATTGCAAACTGCATATTTACTATCATTTTCACGCAGACAAGCAGTTTTCACATGTTTTACGACAATTAGGTGGAAATAAGTCCTTAAAGGCAAAATTGTTTTATTTCACGAAGGTAAGTCTACTTTCACTATAACATTCAGGTTTGGATCATTCTCTCATTAGAAAATGCAAACTGCATATTAACCATTATTTTAACGCAGACAAGCAGTTTTTACATGCTTCACGACAATTGCGTGCAAATGAGTCCTTATAGGCAAAATTGCTTTATTTCATAAAGGTAAATCTATTTACACTGTAACATTCAGGTTTGGATCTTTCTCTCATAAGAAAATGCAAACTGCATATTTACTATCATTTTAACGCAGACAAGCTGTTTTTACATGCTTCACGACAATTGGGTGCAAATGAGTCCTTATAGGCAAAATTGCTTTATTTTACAAAGGTAAGTCTATTTACACTATAACATTTAGGTTTGGATCATTCTCTCATAAGAAAATGCAAACTGCATATTAACCATTATTTTAACGCATACAAGCAGTTTTTACATGCTTCACGACAATTGCGTGCAAATGAGTCCTTATAGGCAAAATTGCTTTATTTTACAAAGGTAAGTCTATTTACACTATAACATTCAGGTTTGGATCATTCTTTCATAAGAAAATGCAAATTTACTATCATTTTCACGCAGACAAGCAGTTTTTACATGCTTCACGACAATTGGGTGCAAATGAGTCCTTATAGGCAAAATTGCTTTATTTTACAAAGGTAAGTCTATTTACACTATAACATTCAGATTTGGATCATTCTCTTATAAGAAAATGCAAACTGCATATTAACCATTATTTTAACGCATACAAGCAGTTTTTACATGCTTTATGACAATTAGGGGCAAATGAGTCTTTATAGGCAAAATTGCTTTATTTCATGAAGGTAAGTCTATTTACACTATAACATTCAGGTTTGGATCTTTCTCTCATAAGAAAATGCAAACTGCATATTAAGCATTATTTAAACGCAGACAAACAGTTTTTACATGCTTTACGACAATTAGGTGCAAATAAGTCTTTATAGGCAAAATTGCTTTATTTCATGAGGGTAAGTCTATTTATACTATACAATTCAGGTTTGGATCATTCTCTCATAAGAAAATGCATACTGCATATTTACTATCATTTTCACGCAGACAAGCAGTTTTAACATGCTTCACGACAATAGCGTGCAAATGAGTCCTTATAGGCAAAATTGCTTTATTTTACAAAGGTAAGTCTATTTACACTATAACATTCAGGTTTGGATCAATATCTCATAAGAAAATGCAGACTGCATAATAACCAATATTTAAACGCAGACAAGCAGTTTTTACATGCTTTACAACAATTAGGTGCAAATAAGTCTTTATAGGCAAAATTGCTTTATTTCATGGGGATAAGTCTATTTACACTATAACATTCAGGTTTGGATCATTCTCTCATAAGAAAATGCATACTGCATATTTACTATCATTTTAACGCAGACAAGCAGTTTTTACATGCTTCACGACAATTGCGTGCAAATGAGTCCTTATAGGCAAAATTGCTTTATTTTACAAATATAAGTCTATTTACACTATAACATTCAGGTTTGGATCATTCTCTCATAAGAAAATGCAAACTGCATATTAACCATTATTTTAACGCATACAAGCTGTTTTTAAATGCTTTATGACAATTAGGGGCAAATGAGTCCTTATAGGCAAAATTGCTTTATTTCATGAAGGTAAATCTATTTACACTATAACATTCAGGTTTGGATCTTTCTCTCATAAGAAAATGCAAACTGCATATTTACTATCATTTTAACGCAGACAAGCTGTTTTTACATGCTTCACGACAATTGGGTGCAAATGAGTCCTTATAGGCAAAATTGCTTTATTTTACAAAGGTAAGTCTATTTACACTATAACATTTAGGTTTGGATCATTCTCTCATAAGAAAATGCAAACTGCATATTAACCATTATTTTAACGCATACAAGCAGTTTTTACATGCTTCACGACAATTGCGTGCAAATGAGTCCTTATAGGCAAAATTGCTTTATTTTACAAAGGTAAGTCTATTTACACTATAACATTAAGGTTTGGATCATTCTCTCATAAGAAAATGCAAACTGCATATTAACTATTATTTAAACGCAGACAAGCAGTTTTTACATGCTTTACGACAATTAGGTGCAAATAAGTCTTTATAGGCAAAATTGCTTTATTTCATGAGAGTAAGTCTATTTACACTATAACATTCAGGTTTGGATCATTCTCTCATAAGAAAATGCAAATTTACTATCATTTTCACGCAGACAAGCAGTTTTTACATGCTTCACGACAATTGGGTGCAAATGAGTCCTTATAGGCAAAATTGCTTTATTTTACAAAGGTAAGTCTATTTACACTATAACATTCAGATTTGGATCATTCTCTTATAAGAAAATGCAAACTGCATATTAACCATTATTTTAACGCATACAAGCAGTTTTTACATGCTTTATGACAATTAGGGGCAAATGAGTCTTTATAGGCAAAATTGCTTTATTTCATGAAGGTAAGTCTATTTACACTATAACATTCAGGTTTGGATCTTTCTCTCATAAGAAAATGCAAACTGCATATTAAGCATTATTTAAACGCAGACAAACAGTTTTTACATGCTTTACGACAATTAGGTGCAAATAAGTCTTTATAGGCAAAATTGCTTTATTTCATGAGGGTAAGTCTATTTATACTATACAATTCAGGTTTGGATCATTCTCTCATAAGAAAATGCATACTGCATATTTACTATCATTTTCACGCAGACAAGCAGTTTTTACATGCTTCACGATAATAGCGTGCAAATGAGTCCTTATAGGCAAAATTGCTTTATTTTACAAAGGTAAGTCTATTTACACTATAACATTCAGGTTTGGATCAATATCTCATAAGAAAATGCAGACTGCATATTAACCATTATTTAAACGCAGACAAGCAGTTTTTACATGCTTTACAACAATTAGGTCCAAATAAGTCTTTATAGGCAAAATTGCTTTATTTCATGGGGATAAGTCTATTTACACTATTACATTCAGGTTTGGATCATTCTCTCATAAGAAAATGCATACTGCATATTTACTATCATTTTCACGCAGACAAGCAGTTTTTACATGCTTCACGACAATTGGGTGCAAATGAGTCCTTATAGACAAAATTGCTTTATTTTACAAAGGTAAGTCTATTTACACTATAACATTCAGGTTTGGATCATTCTCTCATAAGAAAATGCAAACTGCATATTAACCATTATTTTAACGCATACAAGCAGTGTTTACAAGCTTTATGACAATTAGGTGCAAATGAGTCCTTATAGGCAAAATTGCTTTATTTCATGAGGGTAAGTCTATTTAAACTATAACATTCAGGTTTGGATCATTCTCTCATAAGAAAATGCAACCTGCATATTTACTATCATTTTAACGCATACAAGCAGTTTTTACATGCTTTATGACAATTAGGTGCAAATGAGTCTTTATAGGCAAAATTGCTTTATTTCATGAGGGTAAGTCTATTTACACTATAACATTCAGGTTTGGATCATTCTCACATAAGAAAATGCAAACTGCATATTAACCATTATTTTAACGCAGACAAGCAGTTTTTACATGCTTTATGACAATTAAGTGCAAATGAGTCTTTATAAGCAAAATTGCTTTATTTCATGAGGGTAAGTCTATTTACACTATAACATTCAGGTTTGGATCATTCTCTCATAAGAAAATGCAAACTGCATATTAACCATTATTTTAACGCAGACAAGCAGTTTTTACATGCTTCACGACAATTGCGTGCAAATGAGTCCTTATAGGCAAAATTGCGTAATTTTACAAAGGTTAGTCTATTTTCACTATAACATTCAGGTTTGGATCATTCTCTCATAAGAAAATGCAAACTGCGTATTAACTATTATTTTAACGCATACAAGCAGTTTTTACATGCTTTATGACAATTAGGGGCAAACGAGTCCTTAGAGGCAAAATTGCTTAATTTCATTAAGGTAAGTCTATTTACACTATAACATTCAGGTTTAGATCATTCTCTCATAAGAAAATGCAAACTGCATTATTACTATCATTTTCACGCAGACAAGCAGTTTTCACATGTTTTACGACAATTAGGTGGAAATAATTCCTTAAAGGCAAAATTGTTTTATTTCACAAAGGTAAGTCTATTTACACTATAACATTCAGGTTTGGATCATTCTCTCATAAGAAAATGCAAACTGCATATTAACCATTATTTTAACGCTGACAAGCAGTTTTTACATGCTTTACGACAATTAGGTGCAAATGAGTCCTTATAGGCAAAAGTGCTTTATTTCATGAGGGTAAGTCTACTTACTCTATAACATTCAGGTTTGGATCATTCTCTCATAAGAAATTGCAAACTGCATATTTACTATCAGTTTCACGCAGACAAGCAGTTTTCACATGTTTTACGACAATTAGGTGGAAATAAGTCCTTAAAGGCAAAATTGTTTTATTTCACAAAGGTAAGTCTACTTTCACTATAACATTCAGGTTTGGATCATTGTCTCATTAGAAAATGCAAACTGCATATTAACCATTATTTTAACGCAGACAAGCAGTTTTTACATGCTTCACGACAATTGCGTGCAAATGAGTCCTTATAGGCAAAATTGCTTTATTTTACAAATATAAGTCTATTTACATTATAACATTCAGGTTTGGATCATTCTCTCATAAGAAAATGCAAACTGCATATTAACCATTATTTTAACGCATACAAGCTGTTTTTAAATGCTTTATGACAATTAGGGGCAAATGAGTCCTTATAGGCAAAATTGCTTTATTTCATGAAGGTAAATCTATTTAAACTATAACATTCAGGTTTGGATCTTTCTCTCATAAGAAAATGCAAACTGCATATTAACCATTATTTAAACGCAGACAAGCAGTTTTTACATGCTTTACGACAATTAGGTGCAAATAAGTCTTTATAGGCAAAATTGCTTTATTTTTATGAGAGTAAGTCTGTTTACACTATAACATTCAGGTTTGGATCATTCTCTCATAAGAAAATGCAAATTTACTATCATTTTCACGCAGACAAGCAGTTTTTACATGCTTCACGACAATTGGGTGCAAATGAGTCCTTATAGGCAAAATTGCTTTATTTTATGAAGGTAAGTCTATTTACACTATAACATTCAGGTTTGGATTATTCTCTCATAAGAAAATGCAAACTGCATATTAACCATTATTTTAACGCATACAAGCAGTTTTTACATGCTTCACGACAATTGCGTGCAAATGAGTCCTTATAGGCAAAATTGCTTTATTTTACAAAGGTAAGTCTATTTACACTATAACATTAAGGTTTGGATCATTCTCTCATAAGAAAATGCAAACTGCATATTAACCATTATTTAAACGCAGACAAGCAGTTTTTACATGCTTTACGACAATTAGGTGCAAATAAGTCTTTATAGGCAAAATTGCTTTATTTCATGAGAGTAAGTCTGTTTACACTATAACATTCAGGTTTGGATCATTCTCTCATAAGAAAATGCAAATTTACTATCATTTTCACGCAGACAAGCAGTTTTTACATGCTTCACGACAATTGGGTGCAAATGAGTCCTTATAGGCAAAATTGCTTTATTTTACAAAGGTAAGTCTATTTACACTATAACATTCAGATTTGGATCATTCTCTTATAAGAAAATGCAAACTGCATATTAACCATTATTTTAACGCATACAAGCAGTTTTTACATGCTTTATGACAATTAGGGGCAAATGAGTCTTTATAGGCAAAATTGCATTATTTCATGAAGGTAAGTCTATTTACACTATAACATTCAGGTTTGGATCTTTCTCTCATAAGAAAATGCAAACTGCATATTAAGCATTATTTAAACGCAGACAAGCAGTTTTTACATGCTTTACGACAATTAGGTGCAAATAAGTCTTTATAGGCAAAATTGCTTTATTTCATGAGGGTAAGTCTATTTATACTATACAATTCAGGTTTGGATCATTCTCTCATAAGAAAATGCATACTGCATATTTACTATCATTTTCACGCAGACAAGCAGTTTTTACATGCTTCACGACAATAGCGTGCAAATGAGTCCTTATAGGCAAAATTGCTTTATTTTACAAAGGTAAGTCTATTTACACTATAACATTCAGGTTTGGATCAATATCTCATAAGAAAATGCAAACTGCATATTAACCATTATTTAAACGCAGACAAGCAGTTTTTACATGCTTTACGACAATTAGGTGCAAATAAGTCTTTATAGGCAAAATTGCTTTATTTCATGGGGGTAAGTCTATTTACACTATAACATATAGGTTTGGATCATTCTCTCATAAGAAAATGCATACTGCATATTTACTATCATTTTCACGCAGACAAGCAGTTTTTACATGCTTCACGACAATTGGGTGCAAATGAGTCCTTATAGGCAAAATTGCTTTATTTTACAAAGGTAAGTCTATTTACACTATAACATTCAGGTTTAGATCATTCTCTCATAAGAAAATGCAAACTGCATTATTACTATCATTTTCACGCAGACAAGCAGTTTTCACATGTTTTACGACAATTAGGTGGAAATAATTCCTTAAAGGCAAAATTGTTTTATTTCACAAAGGTAAGTCTATTTACACTATAACATTCAGGTTTGGATCATTCTCTCATAAGAAAATGCAAACTGCATATTAACCATTATTTTAACGCTGACAAACAGTTTTTACATGCTTTACGACAATTAGGTGCAAATGAGTCCTTATAGGCAAAAGTGCTTTATTTCATGAGGGTAAGTCTATTTACTCTATAACATTCAGGTTTGGATCATTCTCTCATAAGAAAATGCAAACTGCATATTAACCATTATTTTAACGCATACAAGCTGTTTTTAAATGCTTTATGACAATTAGGGGCAAATGAGTCCTTAGAGGCAAAATTGCTTTATTTCATGAAGGTAAATCTATTTACACTAAAACATTCAGGTTTGGATCTTTCTCTCATAAGAAAATGCAAACTGCATATTTACTATCATTTTCACGCAGACAAGCTGTTTTTACATGCTTCACGACAATTGGGTGCAAATGAGTCCTTATAGGCAAAATTGCTTTATTTTACAAAGGTAAGTCTATTTACACTATAACATTTAGGTTTGGATCATTCTCTCATAAGAAAATGCAAACTGCATATTAACCATTATTTTAACGCATACAAGCAGTTTTTACATGCTTCACGACAATTGCGTGCAAATGAGTCCTTATAGGCAAAATTGCTTTATTTTACAAAGGTAAGTCTATTTACACTATAACATTAAGGTTTGGATCATTCTCTCATAAGAAAATGCAAACTGCATATTAACCATTATTTAAACGCAGACAAGCAGTTTTTACATGCTTTACGACAATTAGGTGCAAATAAGTCTTTATAGGCAAAATTGCTTTATTTCATGAGAGTAAGTCTATTTACACTATAACATTCAGGTTTGGATCATTCTCTCATAAGAAAATGCAAATTTACTATCATTTTCACGCAGACAAGCAGTTTTTACATGCTTCACGACAATTGGGTGCAAATGAGTCCTTATAGGCAAAATTGCTTTATTTTACAAAGGTAAGTCTATTTACACTATAACATTCAGATTTGGATCATTCTCTTATAAGAAAATGCAAACTGCATATTAACCATTATTTTAACGCATACAAGCAGTTTTTACATGCTTTATGACAATTAGGGGCAAATGAGTCCTTATAGGCAAAATTGCATTATTTCATGAAGGTAAATCTATTTACACTATAACATTCAGGTTTGGATCTTTCTCTCATAAGAAAATGCAAACTGCATATTAACCATTATTTAAACGCAGACAAGCAGTTTTTACATGCTTTACGACAATTAGGTGCAAATGAGTCTTTATAGGCAAAATTGCTTTATTTTATGAAGGTAAGTCTATTTACACTATAACATTCAGGTTTGGATCATTCTCTCATAAGAAAATGCAAACTGCATATTTACTATCATTTTCACGCAGACAAGCTGTTTTTACATGCTTCACGACAATTGGGTGCAAATGAGTCCTTATAGGCAAAATTGCTCTATTTTACAAAGGTAAGTCTATTTACACTATAACATTTAGGTTTGGATCATTCTCTCATAAGAAAATGCAAACTGCATATTAACCATTATTTTAACGCATACAAGCAGTTTTTACATGCTTCACGACAATTGCGTGCAAATGAGTCCTTATAGGCAAAATTGCTTTATTTTACAAAGGTAAGTCTATTTACACTATAACATTAAGGTTTGGATCATTCTCTCATAAGTAAATGCAAACTGCATATTAACCATTATTTAAACGCAGACAAGCAGTTTTTACATGCTTCACGACAATTAGGTGCAAATAAGTCTTTATAGGCAAAATTGCTTTATTTCATGAGAGTAAGTCTATTTACACTATAACATTCAGGTTTGGATCATTCTCTCATAAGAAAATGCAAATTTACTATCATTTTCACGCAGACAAGCAGTTTTTACATGCTTCACGACAATTGGGTGCAAATGAGTCCTTATAGGCAAAATTGCTTTATTTTACAAAGGTAAGTCTATTTACACTATAACATTCAGATTTGGATCATTCTCTTATAAGAAAATGCAAACTGCATATTAACCATTATTATAACGCATACAAGCAGTTTTTACATGCTTTATGACAATTAGGGGCAAATGAGTCTTTATAGGCAAAATTGCATTATTTCATGAAGGTAAGTCTATTTACACTATAACATTCAGGTTTGGATCTTTCTCTCATAAGAAAATGCAAACTGCATATTAAGCATTATTTAAACGCAGACAAGCGGTTTTTACATGCTTTACGACAATTAGGTGCAAATAAGTCTTTATAGGCAAAATTGCTTTATTTCATGAGGGTAAGTCTATTTATACTATACAATTCAGGTTTGGATCATTCTCTCATAAGAAAATGCATACTGCATATTTACTATCATTTTCACGCAGACAAGCAGTTTTTACATGCTTCACGACAATAGCGTGCAAATGAGTCCTTATAGGCAAAATTGCTTTATTTTACAAAGGTAAGTCTATTTACACTATGACATTCAGGTTTGGATCAATATCTCATAAGAAAATGCAAACTGCATATTAACCATTATTTAAACGCAGACAAGCAGTTTTTACATGCTTTACGACAATTAGGTGCAAATAAGTCTTTATAGGCAAAATTGCTTTATTTCATGAGAGTAAGTCTATTTACACTATAACATTCAGGTTTGGATCATTCTCTCATAAGAAAATGCAAATTTACTATCATTTTCACGCAGACAAGCAGTTTTTACATGCTTCACGACAATTGGGTGCAAATGAGTCCTTATAGGCAAAATTGCTTTATTTTACAAAGGTAAGTCTATTTACACTATAACATTCAGATTTGGATCATTCTCTTATAAGAAAATGCAAACTGCATATTAACCATTATTTTAACGCATACAAGCAGTTTTTACATGCTTTATGACAATTAGGGGCAAATGAGTCTTTATAGGCAAAATTGCTTTATTTTACAAAGGTAAGTCTATTTACACTATAACATTTAGGTTTGGATCATTCTCTCATAAGAAAATGCAAACTGCATATTAACCATTATTTTAACGCATACAAGCAGTGTTTACAAGCTTTATGACAATTAGGTGCAAATGAGTCCTTATAGGCAAAATTGCTTTATTTCATGAGGGTAAGTCTATTTAAACTATAACATTCAGGTTTGGATCATTCTCTCATAAGAAAATGCAACCTGCATATTTACTATCATTTTAACGCATACAAGCAGTTTTTACATGCTTTATGACAATTAGGTGCAAATGAGTCTTTATAGGCAAAATTGCTTTATTTCATGAGGGTAAGTCTATTTACACTATAACATTCAGGTTTGGATCATTCTCTCATAAGAAAATGCAAACTGCATATTAACCATTATTTTAACGCAGACAAGCAGTTTTTACATGCTTTATGACAATTAAGTGCAAATGAGTCTTTATAAGCAAAATTGCTTTATTTCATGAGGGTAAGTCTATTTACACTATAACATTCAGGTTTGGATCATTCTCATATAAGAAAATGCAAACTGCATATTAACCATTATTTTAACGCAGACAAGCAGTTTTTATATGCTTCACGACAATTGCGTGCAAATGAGTCCTTATAGGCAAAATTGCGTAATTTTACAAAGGTAAGTCTATTTTCACTATAACATTCAGGTTTGGATCATTCTCTCATAAGAAAATGCAAACTGCGTATTAACTATTATTTTAACGCATACAAGCAGTTTTTACATGCTTTATGACAATTAGGGGCAAATGAGTCCTTAGAGGCAAAATTGCTTAATTTCATTAAGGTAAGTCTATTTACACTATAACATTCAGGTTTAGATCGTTCTCTCATAAGAAAATGCAAACTGCATTATTACTATCATTTTCACGCAGACAAGCAGTTTTCACATGTTTTACGACAATTAGGTGGAAATAATTCCTTAAAGGCAAAATTGTTTTATTTCACAAAGGTAAGTCTATTTACACTATAACATTCAGGTTTGGATCATTCTCTCATAAGAAAATGCAAACTGCATATTAACCATTATTTTAACGCTGACAAACAGTTTTTACATGCTTTACGACAATTAGGTGCAAATGAGTCCTTATAGGCAAAAGTGCTTTATTTCATGAGGGTAAGTCTATTTACTCTATAACATTCAGGTTTGGATCATTCTCTCATAAGAAATTGCAAACTGCATATTTACTATCATTTTCACGCAGACAAGCAGTTTTCACATGTTTTACGACAATTAGGTGGAAATAAGTCCTTAAAGGCAAAATTGTTTTATTTCACGAAGGTAAGTCTACTTTCACTATAACATTCAGGTTTGGATCATTCTCTCATTAGAAAATGCAAACTGCATATTAACCATTATTTTAACGCAGACAAGCAGTTTTTACATGCTTCACGACAATTGCGTGCAAATGAGTCCTTATAGGCAAAATTGCTTTATTTCATAAAGGTAAATCTATTTACACTATAACATTCAGGTTTGGATCTTTCTCTCATAAGAAAATGCAAACTGCATATTTACTATCATTTTAACGCAGACAAGCTGTTTTTACATGCTTCACGACAATTGGGTGCAAATGAGTCCTTATAGGCAAAATTGCTTTATTTTACAAAGGTAAGTCTATTTACACTATAACATTTAGGTTTGGATCATTCTCTCATAAGAAAATGCAAACTGCATATTAACCATTATTTTAACGCATACAAGCAGTTTTTACATGCTTCACGACAATTGCGTGCAAATGAGTCCTTATAGGCAAAATTGCTTTATTTTACAAAGGTAAGTCCATTTACACTATAACATTAAGGTTTGGATCATTCTCTCATAAGAAAATGCAAACTGCATATTAACCATTATTTAAACGCAGACAAGCAGTTTTTACATGCTTTACGACAATTAGGTGCAAATAAGTCTTTATAGGCAAAATTGCTTTATTTCATGAGAGTAAGTCTATTTACACTATAACATTCAGGTTTGGATCATTTTCTCATAAGAAAATGCAAATTTACTATCATTTTCACGCAGACAAGCAGTTTTTACATGCTTCACGACAATTGGGTGCAAATGAGTCCTTATAGGCAAAATTGCTTTATTTTACAAAGGTAAGTCTATTTACACTATAACATTCAGATTTGGATCATTCTCTTATAAGAAAATGCAAACTGCATATTAACCATTATTTTAACGCATACAAGCAGTTTTTACATGCTTTATGACAATTAGGGGCAAATGAGTCTTTATAGGCAAAATTGCTTTATTTCATGAAGGTAAGTCTATTTACACTATAACATTCAGGTTTGGATCTTTCTCTCATAAGAAAATGCAAACTGCATATTAAGCATTATTTAAACGCAGACAAACAGTTTTTACATGCTTTACGACAATTAGGTGCAAATAAGTCTTTATAGGCAAAATTGCTTTATTTCATGAGGGTAAGTCTATTTATACTATACAATTCAGGTTTGGATCATTCTCTCATAAGAAAATGCATACTGCATATTTACTATCATTTTCACGCAGACAAGCAGTTTTTACATGCTTCACGACAATAGCGTGCAAATGAGTCCTTATAGGCAAAATTGCTTTATTTTACAAAGGTAAGTCTATTTACACTATAACATTCAGGTTTGGATCAATATCTCATAAGAAAATGCAGACTGCATATTAACCAATATTTAAACGCAGACAAGCAGTTTTTACATGCTTTACAACAATTAGGTGCAAATAAGTCTTTATAGGCAAAATTGCTTTATTTCATGGGGATAAGTCTATTTACACTATAACATTCAGGTTTGGATCATTCTCTCATAAGAAAATGCATACTGCATATTTACTATCATTTTAACGCAGACAAGCAGTTTTTACATGCTTCAAGACAATTGCGTGCAAATGAGTCCTTATAGGCAAAATTGCTTTATTTTACAAATATAAGTCTATTTACACTATAACATTCAGGTTTGGATCATTCTCTCATAAGAAAATGCAAACTGCATATTAACCATTATTTTAACGCATACAAGCTGTTTTTAAATGCTTTATGACAATTAGGGGCAAATGAGTCCTTATAGGCAAAATTGCTTTATTTCATGAAGGTAAATCTATTTACACTATAACATTCAGGTTTGGATTCTCTCATAAGAAAATGCAAACTGCATATTTACTATCATTTTAACGCAGACAAGCTGTTTTTACATGCTTCACGACAATTGGGTGCAAATGAGTCCTTATAGGCAAAATTGCTTTATTTTACAAAGGTAAGTCTATTTACACTATAACATTTAGGTTTGGATCATTCTCTCATAAGAAAATGCAAACTGCATATTAACCATTATTTTAACGCATACAAGCAGTTTTTACATGCTTCACGACAATTGCGTGCAAATGAGTCCTTATAGGCAAAATTGCTTTATTTTACAAAGGTAAGTCTATTTACACTATAACATTAAGGTTTGGATCATTCTCTCATAAGAAAATGCAAACTGCATATTAACTATTATTTAAACGCAGACAAGCAGTTTTTACATGCTTTACGACAATTAGGTGCAAATAAGTCTTTATAGGCAAAATTGCTTTATTTCATGAGAGTAAGTCTATTTACACTATAACATTCAGGTTTGGATCATTCTCTCATAAGAAAATGCAAATTTACTATCATTTTCACGCAGACAAGCAGTTTTTACATGCTTCACGACAATTGGGTGCAAATGAGTCCTTATAGGCAAAATTGCTTTATTTTACAAAGGTAAGTCTATTTACACTATAACATTCAGATTTGGATCATTCTCTTATAAGAAAATGCAAACTGCATATTAACCATTATTTTAACGCATACAAGCAGTTTTTACATGCTTTATGACAATTAGGGGCAAATGAGTCTTTATAGGCAAAATTGCTTTATTTCATGAAGGTAAGTCTATTTACACTATAACAATCAGGTTTGGATCTTTCTCTCATAAGAAAATGCAAACTGCATATTAAGCATTATTTAAACGCAGACAAACAGTTTTTACATGCTTTACGACAATTAGGTGCAAATAAGTCTTTATAGGCAAAATTGCTTTATTTCATGAGGGTAAGTCTATTTATACTATACAATTCAGGTTTGGATCATTCTCTCATAAGAAAATGCATACTGCATATTTACTATCATTTTCACGCAGACAAGCAGTTTTTACATGCTTCACGACAATAGCGTGCAAATGAGTCCTTATAGGCAAAATTGCTTTATTTTACAAAGGTAAGTCTATTTACACTATAACATTCAGGTTTGGATCAATATCTCATAAGAAAATGCAGACTGCATATTAACCATTATTTAAACGCAGACAAGCAGTTTTTACATGCTTTACAACAATTAGGTCCAAATAAGTCTTTATAGGCAAAATTGCTTTATTTCATGGGGATAAGTCTATTTACACTATTACATTCAGGTTTGGATCATTCTCTCATAAGAAAATGCATACTGCATATTTACTATCATTTTCACGCAGACAAGCAGTTTTTACATGCTTCACGACAATTGGGTGCAAATGAGTCCTTATAGACAAAATTGCTTTATTTTACAAAGGTAAGTCTATTTACACTATAACATTCAGGTTTGGATCATTCTCTCATAAGAAAATGCAAACTGCATATTAACCATTATTTTAACGCATACAAGCAGTGTTTACAAGCTTTATGACAATTAGGTGCAAATGAGTCCTTATAGGCAAAATTGCTTTATTTCATGAGGGTAAGTCTATTTAAACTATAACATTCAGGTTTGGATCATTCTCTCATAAGAAAATGCAACCTGCATATTTACTATCATTTTAACGCATACAAGCAGTTTTTACATGCTTTATGACAATTAGGTGCAAATGAGTCTTTATAGGCAAAATTGCTTTATTTCATGAGGGTAAGTCTATTTACACTATAACATTCAGGTTTGGATCATTCTCACATAAGAAAATGCAAACTGCATATTAACCATTATTTTAACGCAGACAAGCAGTTTTTACATGCTTTATGACAATTAAGTGCAAATGAGTCTTTATAAGCAAAATTGCTTTATTTCATGAGGGTAAGTCTATTTACACTATAACATTCAGGTTTGGATCATTCTCTCATAAGAAAATGCAAACTGCATATTAACCATTATTTTAACGCAGACAAGCAGTTTTTACATGCTTCACGACAATTGCGTGCAAATGAGTCCTTATAGGCAAAATTGCGTAATTTTACAAAGGTTAGTCTATTTTCACTATAACATTCAGGTTTGGATCATTCTCTCATAAGAAAATGCAAACTGCGTATTAACTATTATTTTAACGCATACAAGCAGTTTTTACATGCTTTATGACAATTAGGGGCAAATGAGTCCTTAGAGGCAAAATTGCTTAATTTCATTAAGGTAAGTCTATTTACACTATAACATTCAGGTTTAGATCATTCTCTCATAAGAAAATGCAAACTGCATTATTACTATCATTTTCACGCAGACAAGCAGTTTTCACATGTTTTACGACAATTAGGTGGAAATAATTCCTTAAAGGCAAAATTGTTTTATTTCACAAAGGTAAGTCTATTTACACTATAACATTCAGGTTTGGATCATTCTCTCATAAGAAAATGCAAACTGCATATTAACCATTATTTTAACGCTGACAAGCAGTTTTTACATGCTTTATGACAATTAGGTGCAAATGAGTCCTTATAGGCAAAAGTGCTTTATTTCATGAGGGTAAGTCTACTTACTCTATAACATTCAGGTTTGGATCATTCTCTCATAAGAAATTGCAAACTGCATATTTACTATCATTTTCACGCAGACAAGCAGTTTTCACATGTTTTACGACAATTAGGTGGAAATAAGTCCTTAAAGGCAAAATTGTTTTATTTCACAAAGGTAAGTCTACTTTCACTATAACATTCAGGTTTGGATCATTCTCTCATAAGAAAATGCAAACTGCATATTAACCATTATTTTAACGCAGACAAGCAGTTTTTACATGCTTCACGACAATTGCGTGCAAATGAGTCCTTATAGGCAAAATTGCTTTATTTTACAAATATAAGTCTATTTACACTATAACATTCAGGTTTGGATCATTCTCTCATAAGAAAATGCAAACTGCATATTAACCATTATTTTAACGCATACAAGCTGTTTTTAAATGCTTTATGACAATTAGGGGCAAATGAGTCCTTATAGGCAAAATTGCTTTATTTCATGAAGGTAAATCTATTTACACTATAACATTCAGGTTTGGATCTTTCTCTCATAAGAAAATGCAAACTGCATATTAACTATGATTTAAACGCAGACAAGCAGTTTTTACATGCTTTACGACAATTAGGTGCAAATGAGTCTTTATAGGCAAAATTGCTTTATTTTACAAAGGTAAGTCTATTTACACTATAACATTAAGGTTTGGATCATTCTCTCATAAGAAAATGCAAATTTACTATCATTTTCACGCAGACAAGCAGTTTTTACATGCTTCACGACAATTGGGTGCAAATGAGTCCTTATAGGCAAAATTGCTTTATTTTACAAAGGTAAGTCTATTTACACTATAACATTCAGATTTGTATCATTCTCTTATAAGAAAATGCAAACTGCATATTAACCATTATTTAAACGCATACAAGCAGTTTTTACATGCTTTATGACAATTAGGGGCAAATGAGTCCTTATAGGCAAAATTGCTTTATTTTACAAAGGTAAGTTTACTTAAACTATAACATTCCGGTTTAGATCATTCTCTTATAAGAAAATGCAAACTGCATATTTACTATCATTTTAACGCATACAAGCAGTTTTTACATGCTTTATGACAATTAGGTGCAAATGAGTCTTTATAGGCAAAATTGCTTTATTTCATGAGGGTAAGTATATTTACATTATAACATTCAGGTTTGGATTATTCTCTCATAAGAAAATGCAAACTGCATATTAACCATTATTTTAACGCAGACAAGCAGTTTTTACATGCTTTACGACAATTGCGTGCAAATGAGTCCTTATAGGCAAAATTGCTTTATTTTACAAAGGTAAGTCTATTTACACTATAACATTCAGGTTTGGATCATTCTGTCATAAGAAAATGCAAACTGTATATTAACCATTATTTAAACGCAGACAAGCAGTTTTTACATGCTTTATGACAATTAGGGGCAAATAAGAATTATAGGCAAAATTGCTTTATTTCATTAAGGTAAGTCTATTTACACTATAACATTCAGGTTTGGATCATTCTCTCATAAGAAAATGCAAACTGCATTATTACTATCATTTTCACGCAGACAAGCAGTTTTCACATGTTTTACGACAATTAGGTGGAAATAAGTCCTTAAAGGCAAAATTGTTTTATTTCACAAAGGTAAGTCTATTTACACTATAACATTAAGGTTTGGATCATTCTCTCATAAGAAAATGCAAATTTACTATCAAATTCACGCAGACAAGCAGTTTTTACATGCTTCACGACAATTGGGTGCAAATGAGTCCTTATAGGCAAAATTGCTTTATTTTACAAAGGTAAGTCTATTTACACTATAACATTCAGATTTGGATCATTCTCTTATAAGAAAATGCAAACTGCATATTAACCATTATTTAAACGCATACAAGCAGTTTTTACATGCTTTATGACAATTAGGGGCAAATGAGTCCTTATAGGCAAAATTGCTTTATTTTACAAAGGTAAGTTTACTTAAACTATAACATTCCGGTTTAGATCATTCTCTCATAAGAAAATGCAAACTGCATATTTACTATCATTTTAACGCATACAAGCAGTTTTTACATGCTTTATGACAATTAGGTGCAAATGAGTCTTTATAGGCAAAATTGCTTTATTTCATGAGGGTAAGTATATTTACATTATAACATTCAGGTTTGGATTATTCTCTCATAAGAAAATGCAAACTGCATATTAATCATTATTTTAACGCAGACAAGCAGTTTTTACATGCTTTACGACAATTGCGTGCAAATGAGTCCTTATAGGCAAAATTGCTTTATTTTACAAAGGTAAGTCTATTTACACTATAACATTCAGGTTTGGATCATTCTGTCATAAGAAAATGCAAACTGTATATTAACCATTATTTAAACGCAGACAAGCAGTTTTTACATGCTTTATGACAATTAGGGGCAAATAAGAATTATAGGCAAAATTGCTTTATTTCATTAAGGTAAGTCTATTTACACTATAACATTCAGGTTTGGATCATTCTCTCATAAGAAAATGCAAACTGCATTATTACTATCATTTTCACGCAGACAAGCAGTTTTCACATGTTTTACGACAATTAGGTGGAAATAAGTCCTTAAAGGCAAAATTGTTTTATTTCACAAAGGTAAGTCTATTTACACTATAACATTCAGGTTTGGATCATTCTCTCATAAGAAAATGCAAACTGCATATTAACCATTATTTTAACGCAGACAAGCAGTTTTTACATGCTTTACGACAATTAGGTACAAATGAGTCCTTATAGGCGAAATTGCTTTATTTTACAAAGGTAAGTCTATTTACACTATAACATTCAGGTTTGAATCATTCTCTCATAAGAAAATGCAAACTGCATATTTACTATCATTTTCACGCAGACAAGCAGTTTTTACTTGCTTCACGACAATTGGGTGCAACTGAATCCTTATAGGCAAAATTGCTTTATTTTACAAAGGTAAGTCTATTTACACTATATACATTCAGGTTTGGATCATTCTGTCATAAGAAAATGCAAACTGCATATTAACCATTATTTAAACGCAGACAAGCAGTTTTTACATGCTTTATGACAATTAGGGGCAAATAAGAATTATAGGCAAAATTGCTTTATTTCATTAAGGTAAGTCTATTTACACTATAACATTCAGGTTTGGATCATTCTCTCATAAGAAAATGCAAACTGCATTATTACTACCATTTTCACGCAGACAAGCAGTTTTCACATGTTTTACGACAATTAGGTGGAAATAAGTCCTTAAAGGCAAAATTGTTTTATTTCACGAAGGTAAGTCTACTTTCACTATAACATTCAGGTTTGGATCATTCTCTCATTAGAAAATGCAAACTGCATATTAACCATTATTTTAACGCAGACAAGCAGTTTTTACATGCTTCACGACAATTGCGTGCAAATGAGTCCTTATAGGCAAAATTGCTTTATTTCATAAAGGTAAATCTATTTACACTATAACATTCAGGTTTGGATCTTTCTCTCATAAGAAAATGCAAACTGCATATTTACTATCATTTTAACGCAGACAAGCTGTTTTTACATGCTTCACGACAATTGGGTGCAAATGAGTCCTTATAGGCAAAATTGCTTTATTTTACAAAGGTAAGTCTATTTACACTATAACATTTAGGTTTGGATCATTCTCTCATAAGAAAATGCAAACTGCATATTAACCATTATTTTAACGCATACAAGCAGTTTTTACATGCTTCACGACAATTGCGTGCAAATGAGTCCTTATAGGCAAAATTGCTTTATTTTACAAAGGTAAGTCCATTTACACTATAACATTAAGGTTTGGATCATTCTCTCATAAGAAAATGCAAACTGCATATTAACCATTATTTAAACGCAGACAAGCAGTTTTTACATGCTTTACGACAATTAGGTGCAAATAAGTCTTTATAGGCAAAATTGCTTTATTTCATGAGAGTAAGTCTATTTACACTATAACATTCAGGTTTGGATCATTCTCTCATAAGAAAATGCAAATTTACTATCATTTTCACGCAGACAAGCAGTTTTTACATGCTTCACGACAATTGGGTGCAAATGAGTCCTTATAGGCAAAATTGCTTTATTTTACAAAGGTAAGTCTATTTACACTATAACATTCAGATTTGGATCATTCTCTTATAAGAAAATGCAAACTGCATATTAACCATTATTTTAACGCATACAAGCAGTTTTTACATGCTTTATGACAATTAGGGGCAAATGAGTCTTTATAGGCAAAATTGCTTTATTTCATGAAGGTAAGTCTATTTACACTATAACATTCAGGTTTGGATCTTTCTCTCATAAGAAAATGCAAACTGCATATTAAGCATTATTTAAACGCAGACAAACAGTTTTTACATGCTTTACGACAATTAGGTGCAAATAAGTCTTTATAGGCAAAATTGCTTTATTTCATGAGGGTAAGTCTATTTATACTATACAATTCAGGTTTGGATCATTCTCTCATAAGAAAATGCATACTGCATATTTACTATCATTTTCACGCAGACAAGCAGTTTTTACATGCTTCACGACAATAGCGTGCAAATGAGTCCTTATAGGCAAAATTGCTTTATTTTACAAAGGTAAGTCTATTTACACTATAACATTCAGGTTTGGATCAATATCTCATAAGAAAATGCAGACTGCATATTAACCAATATTTAAACGCAGACAAGCAGTTTTTACATGCTTTACAACAATTAGGTGCAAATAAGTCTTTATAGGCAAAATTGCTTTATTTCATGGGGATAAGTCTATTTACACTATAACATTCAGGTTTGGATCATTCTCTCATAAGAAAATGCATACTGCATATTTACTATCATTTTAACGCAGACAAGCAGTTTTTACATGCTTCAAGACAATTGCGTGCAAATGAGTCCTTATAGGCAAAATTGCTTTATTTTACAAATATAAGTCTATTTACACTATAACATTCAGGTTTGGATCATTCTCTCATAAGAAAATGCAAACTGCATATTAACCATTATTTTAACGCATACAAGCTGTTTTTAAATGCTTTATGACAATTAGGGGCAAATGAGTCCTTATAGGCAAAATTGCTTTATTTCATGAAGGTAAATCTATTTACACTATAACATTCAGGTTTGGATTCTCTCATAAGAAAATGCAAACTGCATATTTACTATCATTTTAACGCAGACAAGCTGTTTTTACATGCTTCACGACAATTGGGTGCAAATGAGTCCTTATAGGCAAAATTGCTTTATTTTACAAAGGTAAGTCTATTTACACTATAACATTTAGGTTTGGATCATTCTCTCATAAGAAAATGCAAACTGCATATTAACCATTATTTTAACGCATACAAGCAGTTTTTACATGCTTCACGACAATTGCGTGCAAATGAGTCCTTATAGGCAAAATTGCTTTATTTTACAAAGGTAAGTCTATTTACACTATAACATTAAGGTTTGGATCATTCTCTCATAAGAAAATGCAAACTGCATATTAACTATTATTTAAACGCAGACAAGCAGTTTTTACATGCTTTACGACAATTAGGTGCAAATAAGTCTTTATAGGCAAAATTGCTTTATTTCATGAGAGTAAGTCTATTTACACTATAACATTCAGGTTTGGATCATTCTCTCATAAGAAAATGCAAATTTACTATCATTTTCACGCAGACAAGCAGTTTTTACATGCTTCACGACAATTGGGTGCAAATGAGTCCTTATAGGCAAAATTGCTTTATTTTACAAAGGTAAGTCTATTTACACTATAACATTCAGATTTGGATCATTCTCTTATAAGAAAATGCAAACTGCATATTAACCATTATTTTAACGCATACAAGCAGTTTTTACATGCTTTATGACAATTAGGGGCAAATGAGTCTTTATAGGCAAAATTGCTTTATTTCATGAAGGTAAGTCTATTTACACTATAACAATCAGGTTTGGATCTTTCTCTCATAAGAAAATGCAAACTGCATATTAAGCATTATTTAAACGCAGACAAACAGTTTTTACATGCTTTACGACAATTAGGTGCAAATAAGTCTTTATAGGCAAAATTGCTTTATTTCATGAGGGTAAGTCTATTTATACTATACAATTCAGGTTTGGATCATTCTCTCATAAGAAAATGCATACTGCATATTTACTATCATTTTCACGCAGACAAGCAGTTTTTACATGCTTCACGACAATAGCGTGCAAATGAGTCCTTATAGGCAAAATTGCTTTATTTTACAAAGGTAAGTCTATTTACACTATAACATTCAGGTTTGGATCAATATCTCATAAGAAAATGCAGACTGCATATTAACCATTATTTAAACGCAGACAAGCAGTTTTTACATGCTTTACAACAATTAGGTCCAAATAAGTCTTTATAGGCAAAATTGCTTTATTTCATGGGGATAAGTCTATTTACACTATTACATTCAGGTTTGGATCATTCTCTCATAAGAAAATGCATACTGCATATTTACTATCATTTTCACGCAGACAAGCAGTTTTTACATGCTTCACGACAATTGGGTGCAAATGAGTCCTTATAGACAAAATTGCTTTATTTTACAAAGGTAAGTCTATTTACACTATAACATTCAGGTTTGGATCATTCTCTCATAAGAAAATGCAAACTGCATATTAACCATTATTTTAACGCATACAAGCAGTGTTTACAAGCTTTATGACAATTAGGTGCAAATGAGTCCTTATAGGCAAAATTGCTTTATTTCATGAGGGTAAGTCTATTTAAACTATAACATTCAGGTTTGGATCATTCTCTCATAAGAAAATGCAACCTGCATATTTACTATCATTTTAACGCATACAAGCAGTTTTTACATGCTTTATGACAATTAGGTGCAAATGAGTCTTTATAGGCAAAATTGCTTTATTTCATGAGGGTAAGTCTATTTACACTATAACATTCAGGTTTGGATCATTCTCACATAAGAAAATGCAAACTGCATATTAACCATTATTTTAACGCAGACAAGCAGTTTTTACATGCTTTATGACAATTAAGTGCAAATGAGTCTTTATAAGCAAAATTGCTTTATTTCATGAGGGTAAGTCTATTTACACTATAACATTCAGGTTTGGATCATTCTCTCATAAGAAAATGCAAACTGCATATTAACCATTATTTTAACGCAGACAAGCAGTTTTTACATGCTTCACGACAATTGCGTGCAAATGAGTCCTTATAGGCAAAATTGCGTAATTTTACAAAGGTTAGTCTATTTTCACTATAACATTCAGGTTTGGATCATTCTCTCATAAGAAAATGCAAACTGCGTATTAACTATTATTTTAACGCATACAAGCAGTTTTTACATGCTTTATGACAATTAGGGGCAAATGAGTCCTTAGAGGCAAAATTGCTTAATTTCATTAAGGTAAGTCTATTTACACTATAACATTCAGGTTTAGATCATTCTCTCATAAGAAAATGCAAACTGCATTATTACTATCATTTTCACGCAGACAAGCAGTTTTCACATGTTTTACGACAATTAGGTGGAAATAATTCCTTAAAGGCAAAATTGTTTTATTTCACAAAGGTAAGTCTATTTACACTATAACATTCAGGTTTGGATCATTCTCTCATAAGAAAATGCAAACTGCATATTAACCATTATTTTAACGCTGACAAGCAGTTTTTACATGCTTTATGACAATTAGGTGCAAATGAGTCCTTATAGGCAAAAGTGCTTTATTTCATGAGGGTAAGTCTACTTACTCTATAACATTCAGGTTTGGATCATTCTCTCATAAGAAATTGCAAACTGCATATTTACTATCATTTTCACGCAGACAAGCAGTTTTCACATGTTTTACGACAATTAGGTGGAAATAAGTCCTTAAAGGCAAAATTGTTTTATTTCACAAAGGTAAGTCTACTTTCACTATAACATTCAGGTTTGGATCATTCTCTCATAAGAAAATGCAAACTGCATATTAACCATTATTTTAACGCAGACAAGCAGTTTTTACATGCTTCACGACAATTGCGTGCAAATGAGTCCTTATAGGCAAAATTGCTTTATTTTACAAATATAAGTCTATTTACACTATAACATTCAGGTTTGGATCATTCTCTCATAAGAAAATGCAAACTGCATATTAACCATTATTTTAACGCATACAAGCTGTTTTTAAATGCTTTATGACAATTAGGGGCAAATGAGTCCTTATAGGCAAAATTGCTTTATTTCATGAAGGTAAATCTATTTACACTATAACATTCAGGTTTGGATCTTTCTCTCATAAGAAAATGCAAACTGCATATTAACTATGATTTAAACGCAGACAAGCAGTTTTTACATGCTTTACGACAATTAGGTGCAAATGAGTCTTTATAGGCAAAATTGCTTTATTTTACAAAGGTAAGTCTATTTACACTATAACATTAAGGTTTGGATCATTCTCTCATAAGAAAATGCAAATTTACTATCATTTTCACGCAGACAAGCAGTTTTTACATGCTTCACGACAATTGGGTGCAAATGAGTCCTTATAGGCAAAATTGCTTTATTTTACAAAGGTAAGTCTATTTACACTATAACATTCAGATTTGTATCATTCTCTTATAAGAAAATGCAAACTGCATATTAACCATTATTTAAACGCATACAAGCAGTTTTTACATGCTTTATGACAATTAGGGGCAAATGAGTCCTTATAGGCAAAATTGCTTTATTTTACAAAGGTAAGTTTACTTAAACTATAACATTCCGGTTTAGATCATTCTCTTATAAGAAAATGCAAACTGCATATTTACTATCATTTTAACGCATACAAGCAGTTTTTACATGCTTTATGACAATTAGGTGCAAATGAGTCTTTATAGGCAAAATTGCTTTATTTCATGAGGGTAAGTATATTTACATTATAACATTCAGGTTTGGATTATTCTCTCATAAGAAAATGCAAACTGCATATTAACCATTATTTTAACGCAGACAAGCAGTTTTTACATGCTTTACGACAATTGCGTGCAAATGAGTCCTTATAGGCAAAATTGCTTTATTTTACAAAGGTAAGTCTATTTACACTATAACATTCAGGTTTGGATCATTCTGTCATAAGAAAATGCAAACTGTATATTAACCATTATTTAAACGCAGACAAGCAGTTTTTACATGCTTTATGACAATTAGGGGCAAATAAGAATTATAGGCAAAATTGCTTTATTTCATTAAGGTAAGTCTATTTACACTATAACATTCAGGTTTGGATCATTCTCTCATAAGAAAATGCAAACTGCATTATTACTATCATTTTCACGCAGACAAGCAGTTTTCACATGTTTTACGACAATTAGGTGGAAATAAGTCCTTAAAGGCAAAATTGTTTTATTTCACAAAGGTAAGTCTATTTACACTATAACATTAAGGTTTGGATCATTCTCTCATAAGAAAATGCAAATTTACTATCAAATTCACGCAGACAAGCAGTTTTTACATGCTTCACGACAATTGGGTGCAAATGAGTCCTTATAGGCAAAATTGCTTTATTTTACAAAGGTAAGTCTATTTACACTATAACATTCAGATTTGGATCATTCTCTTATAAGAAAATGCAAACTGCATATTAACCATTATTTAAACGCATACAAGCAGTTTTTACATGCTTTATGACAATTAGGGGCAAATGAGTCCTTATAGGCAAAATTGCTTTATTTTACAAAGGTAAGTTTACTTAAACTATAACATTCCGGTTTAGATCATTCTCTCATAAGAAAATGCAAACTGCATATTTACTATCATTTTAACGCATACAAGCAGTTTTTACATGCTTTATGACAATTAGGTGCAAATGAGTCTTTATAGGCAAAATTGCTTTATTTCATGAGGGTAAGTATATTTACATTATAACATTCAGGTTTGGATTATTCTCTCATAAGAAAATGCAAACTGCATATTAATCATTATTTTAACGCAGACAAGCAGTTTTTACATGCTTTACGACAATTGCGTGCAAATGAGTCCTTATAGGCAAAATTGCTTTATTTTACAAAGGTAAGTCTATTTACACTATAACATTCAGGTTTGGATCATTCTGTCATAAGAAAATGCAAACTGTATATTAACCATTATTTAAACGCAGACAAGCAGTTTTTACATGCTTTATGACAATTAGGGGCAAATAAGAATTATAGGCAAAATTGCTTTATTTCATTAAGGTAAGTCTATTTACACTATAACATTCAGGTTTGGATCATTCTCTCATAAGAAAATGCAAACTGCATTATTACTATCATTTTCACGCAGACAAGCAGTTTTCACATGTTTTACGACAATTAGGTGGAAATAAGTCCTTAAAGGCAAAATTGTTTTATTTCACAAAGGTAAGTCTATTTACACTATAACATTCAGGTTTGGATCATTCTCTCATAAGAAAATGCAAACTGCATATTAACCATTATTTTAACGCAGACAAGCAGTTTTTACATGCTTTACGACAATTAGGTACAAATGAGTCCTTATAGGCGAAATTGCTTTATTTTACAAAGGTAAGTCTATTTACACTATAACATTCAGGTTTGAATCATTCTCTCATAAGAAAATGCAAACTGCATATTTACTATCATTTTCACGCAGACAAGCAGTTTTTACTTGCTTCACGACAATTGGGTGCAACTGAATCCTTATAGGCAAAATTGCTTTATTTTACAAAGGTAAGTCTATTTACACTATATACATTCAGGTTTGGATCATTCTGTCATAAGAAAATGCAAACTGCATATTAACCATTATTTAAACGCAGACAAGCAGTTTTTACATGCTTTATGACAATTAGGGGCAAATAAGAATTATAGGCAAAATTGCTTTATTTCATTAAGGTAAGTCTATTTACACTATAACATTCAGGTTTGGATCATTCTCTCATAAGAAAATGCAAACTGCATTATTACTATCATTTTCACGCAGACAAGCAGTTTTCACATGTTTTACGACAATTAGGTGGAAATAAGTCCTTAAAGGCAAAATTGTTTTATTTCACAAAGGTAAGTCTATTTACACTATAACATTCAGGTTTGGATCATTCTCTCATAAGAAAATGCAAACTGCATATTTACTATCATTTTAACGTATACAAGCAGTTTTTACATGTTTTATGACAATTAGGTGCAAATGAGTCTTTATAGGCAAAATTGCTTTATTTCATGAGGGTCAGTCTATTTACACTATAACATTCAGGTTTGGATCATTCTCTCATAAGAAAATGCAAACTGCATATTTACTATCATTTTCACGCAGACAAGCAGTTTTTACATGCTTCACGACAATTGGGTGCAAATGAATCCTTATAGGCAAAATTGCTTTATTTTACAAAGGTAAGTCTATTTACACTATAACATTCAGGTTTGGATCATTCTCTCATAAGAAAATGCAAACTGCATATTAACCATTATTTTAACGCATACAAGAAGTTTTTACATGCTTTACGACAATTAGGTGCAAATAAGTCTTTATAGGCAAAATTGCTTTATTTCATGAGGGTAAGTCTACTTTCACTATAACATTCAGGTTTGGATCATTCTCTCATAAGAAAATGCAAACTGCATATTAACCATTATTTTAACGCAGACAAGCAGTTTTTACATGCTTCACGACAATTGCGTGCAAATGAGTCCTTATAGGCAAAATTGCTTTATTTTACAAAGGTAAGTCTATTTACACTATAACATTCAGGTTTGGATCTTTCTCTCATAAGAAAATGCAAACTGCATATTAACCATTATTTTAACGCAAACAAGCAGTTTTTACATGCTTCACGACAATTGCGTGAAAATGAGTCCTTATAAACAAAATTGCTTTATTTTACAAAGGTAAGAATATTTTTACTATAACATTCAGGTTTGGATCATTCTCTCATAAGAAAATGCAAACTGCATACTAACAATTATTTTTACGCATACAAGCAGTTTTTACATGCTTTATGACAATTAGGGGCAATTGAGTCCTTATAGGCAAAATTGCTTTATTTCATAAAGATAAGTCTATTTACACTACAACATTCAGGTTTGGATCATTCTCTCATAAGAAAATGCAAACTGCATATTAACCATTATTTTAACGCTGACAAGCAGTTTTTACATGCTTTACGACAATTAGGTGCAAATGAGTCCTTATAGGCAAAAGTGCTTTATTTCATGAGGGTAAGTCTATTTACACTATAACATTCAGGTTTGGATCATTCTCTCATAAGAAAATGCAAACTGCATATTTAATATCATTTTCACGCAGACAAGCAGTTTTCACATGTTTTACGACAATTAGGTGGAAATAAGTCCTTAAAGGCAAAATTGTTTTATTTCACAAAGGTAAGTCTACTTTCACATTAACATTCAGGTTTGGATCATTCTCTTATAAGAAATTGCAAACTGCATATTAACTATTATTTTAACGCAGACAAGCAGTTTTTACATGCTTCACGACAATTGCGTGCAAATGAGTCCTTATAAACAAAATTGCTTTATTTTACAAAGGTAAGAATATTTTTACTATAACATTCAGGTTTGGATCATTCTCTCATAAGAAAATGCAAACTGCAATACTAACAATTATTTTAACGCATACAAGCAGTTTTTACATGCTTTATGACAATTAGGGGCAATTGAGTCCTTATAGGCAAAATTGCTATATTTCATAAAGGTAAGTCTATTTACACTATAACATTCGGGTTTGGATCATTCTCTCATAAGAAAATGCAATCTGCATATTTACTATCATTTTCACGCACCCAAGCAGTTATTACATGCTTCACGACAATTGGGTGCAAATGAGTCCTTATAGGCAAAATTGCTTTATTTTACAAAGGTAAGTCTATTTACACTATAACATTCAGATTTGGATCATTCTCTCATAAGAAAATGCAAACTGCATATTAACCATTATTTTAACGCATACAAGCAGTTTTTACATGCTTTATGACAATTAGGGGCAAATGAGTCCTTATAGGCAAAATTGCTTTATTTTACAAAGGTAAGTTTACATAAACTATAACATTCAGGTTTAGATCATTCTCTCATAAGAAAATGCAAACTGCATATTTACTATCATTTTAACGCATACAAGCAGTTTTTACATGCTTTATGACAATTAGGTGCAAATGAGTCTTTATAGGCAAAATTGCTTTATTTCATGAGGGTAAGTATATTTACACTATAACATTCAGGTTTGGATCATTCTCTCATAAGAAAATGCAAACTGCATATTAACCATTATTTTAACGCATACAAGCAGTTTTTACATGCTTCACGACAATTGCGTGCAAATGAGTCCTTATAGGCAAAATTGCCTTATTTTACAAAGGTAAGTCTATTTACACTATAACATTAAGGTTTGGATCATTCTCTCATAAGAAAATGCAAACTGCATATTACCCATTATTTAAACGCATACAAGCAGTTTTTACATGCTTTACGACAATTAGGTGCAAATAAGTCTTTATAGGCAAAATTGCTTTATTTCATGAGATTAAGTCTATTTACACTATAACATTCAGGTTTGGATCATTCTCTCATAAGAAAATGCAAACTGCATATTTACTATCATTTTCACGCAGACAAGCAGTTTTTACATGCTTTATGACAATTAGGGGCAAATGAGTCCTTATAGGCAAAATTGCTTTATTTTACGAAGGTAAGTTTACTTAAACTATAACATTCAGGTTTAGATCATTCTCTCATAAGAAAATGCAAACTGCATATTTACTATCATTTTAACGCATACAAGCAGTTTTTACATGCTTTATGACAATTAGGTGCAAATGAGTCTTTATAGGCAAAATTGCTTTATTTCATGAGGGTAAGTATATTTACACTATAACATTCAGGTTTGGATCATTCTCTCATAAGAAAATGCAAACTGCATATTAACCATTATTTTAACGCATACAAGCTGTTTTTAAATGCTTTATGACAATTAGGGGGAAATGAGTCCTTATAGGCAAAATTGCTTTATTTCATGAAGGTAAATATATTTACACTATAACATTCAGGTTTGGATCTTTCTCTCATAAGAAAATGCAAACTGCATATTAACCATTATTTAAACGCAGACAAGCAGTTTTTACATGCTTTACGACAATTAGGTGCAAATGAGTCTTTATAGGCAAAATTGCTTTATTTTATGAAGGTTAGTCTATTTACACTATAACATTCAGGTTTGGATCATTCCCTCATAAGAAAATGCAAACTGCATATTTACTATCATTTTCACGCAGACAAGCAGTTTTTACATGCTTCACGACAATTGCGTGAAAATGAGTCCTTATAAACAAAATTGCTTTATTTTACAAAGGTAAGAATATTTTTACTATAACATTTAGGGTTTGGATCATTCTCTCATAAGAAAATGCAAACTGCAATACTAACAATTATTTTAATGCATACAAGCAGTTTTTACATGCTTTATGACAATTAGGGGCAATTGAGTCCTTATAGGCAAAATTGCTTTATTTCATAAAGGTAAGTCTATTTACACTATAACATTCAGGTTTGGATCATTCTCTCATAAGAAAATGCAAACTGCATATTTACTATCATTTTCACGCACCCAAGCAGTTATTACATGCTTCACGACAATTGGGTGCAAATGAGTCCTTATAGGCAAAATTGCTTTATTTTACAAAGGTAAGTCTATTTACACTATAACATTCAGATTTGGATCATTCTCTCATAAGAAATTGCAAACTGCACATTAACCATTATTTTAACGCATACAAGCAGTTTTTACATGCTTTATGACAATTAGGGGCAAATGAGTCCTTATAGGCAAAATTGCTTTATTTTACAAAGGTAAGTTTACTTAAACTATAACATTCAGGTTTAGATCATTCTCTCATAAGAAAATGCAAACTGCATATTTACTATCATTTTAACGCATACAAGCAGTTTTTACATGCTTTATGACAATTAGGTGCAAATGAGTCTTTATAGGCAAAATTGCTTTATTTCATGAGGGTAAGTATATTTACACTATAACATTCAGGTTTGGATCATTCTCTCATAAGAAAATGCAAACTGCATATTAACCATTATTTTAACGCAGACAAGCAGTTTTTACATGCTTCACGACAATTGCGTGCTAATGAGTCCTTATAGGCAAAATTGCTTTATTTTACTAAGGTAAGTCTATTTACACTATAACATTCAGGTTTGGATCATTCTCTTATAAGAAAATGCAAACTGCATATTAACCCATATTTAAACGCAGACAAGCAGTTTTTACATGCTTTATGACAATTAGGGGCAAATAAGAATTATAGGCAAAATTGCTTTATTTCATTAAGGTAAGTCTATTTACACTATAACATTCAGGTTTGGATCATTCTCTCATAAGAAAATGCAAACTGCATTATTACTATCATTTTCACGCAGACAAGCAGTTTTCACATGTTTTACGACAATTAGGTGGAAATAAGTCCCTAAAGGCAAAATTGTTTTATTTCACAAAGGTAAGTCTATTTACACTATAACATTCAGGTTTGGATCATTCTCTCATAAGAAAATGCAAACTGCATATTAACCATTATTTTAACGCAGACAAGCAGTTTTTACATGCTTTACGACAATTAGGTACAAATGAGTCCTTATAGGCGAAATTGCTTTATTTTACAAAGGTAAGTCTATTTACACTATAACATTCAGGTTTGGATCATTCTCTCATAAGAAAATGCAAACTGCATATTAACCATTATTTTAACGCATACAAGCAGTTTTTACAAGCTTTATGACAATTAGGTGCAAATGAGTCCTTATAGGCAAAATTGCTTTATTTCATGAGGGTAAGTCTATTTAAACTATAACATTCAGGTTTGGATCATTCTCTCATAAGAAAATGCAACCTGCATATTTACTATCATTTTAACGCATACAAGCAGTTTTTACATGCTTTATGACAATTGGGTGCAAATGAGTCCTTATAGGCAAAATTGCTTTATTTTACAAAGGTAAGTCTATTTTTACTATAACATTCAGGTTTGGATCATTCTCTCATAAGAAAATGCAAACTGCGTATTAACTATTATTTTAACGCATACAAGCAGTTTTTACATGCTTTATGACAATTAGGGGCAAATGAGTCCTTAGAGGCAAAATTGCTTTATTTCATTAAGGTAAGTCTATTTACACTATATTATTCAGGTTTAGATCATTCTCTCATAAGAAAATGCAAACTGCATTATTACTATCATTTTCACGCAGACAAGCAGTTTTCACATGTTTTACGACAATTAGGTGGAAAAAATTCCTTAAAGGCAAAATTGTTTTATTTCACAAAGGTAAGTCTATTTACACTATAACATTCAGGTTTGGATCATTCTCTCATAAGAAAATGCAAACTGCATATTAACCATTATTTTAACGCTGACAAGCAGTTTTTACATGCTTTACGACAATTAGGTGCAAATGAGTCCTTATAGGCAAAAGTGCTTTATTTCATGAGGGTAAGTCTATTTACTCTATAACATTCAGGTTTGGATCATTCTCTCATAAGAAATTGCAAACTGCATATTTACTATCATTTTCACGCAGACAAGCAGTTTTCACATGTTTTACGACAATTAGGTGGAAATAAGTCCTTAAAGGCAAAATTGTTTTATTTCACAAAGGTAAGTCTACTTTCACTATAACATTCAGGTTTGGATCATTCTCTCATAAGAAAATGCAAACTGCATATTAACCATTATTTTAACGCAGACAAGCAGTTTTTACATGCTTCACGACAATTGCGTGCAAATGAGTCCTTATAGGCAAAATTGCTTTATTTTACAAATATAAGTCTATTTACACTATAACATTCAGGTTTGGATCATTCTCTCATAAGAAAATGCAAACTGCATATTAACCATTATTTTAACGCATACAAGCTGTTTTTAAATGCTTTATGACTATTAGGGGCAAATGAGTCCTTATAGGCAAAATTGCTTTATTTCATGAAGGTAAATCTATTTACACTATAACATTCAGGTTTGGATCATTCTCTCATAAGAAAATGCAAACTGCATATTTACTATCATTTTCACGCAGACAAGCTGTTTTTACATGCTTCACGACAATTGGGTGCAAATGAGTCCTTATAGGCAAAATTGCTTTATTTTACAAAGGTTAGTCTATTTACACTATAACATTTAGGTTTGGATCATTCTCTCATAAAAAATGCAAACTGCATATTAACCATTATTTTAACGCATACAAGCAGTTTTTACATGCTTCACGACAATTGCGTGCAAATGAGTCCTTATAGGCAAAATTGCTTTATTTCATGAGAGTAAGTCTATTTACACTATAACATTCAGGTTTGGATCATTCTCTCATAAGAAAATGCAAATTTACTATCATTTTCACGCAGACAAGCAGTTTTTACATGCTTCACGACAATTGGGTGCATGTGAGTCCTTATAGGCAAAATTGCTTTATTTTACAAAGGTAAGTCTATTTACACTATAACATTCAGATTTGGATCATTCTCTTTTAAGAAAATGCAAACTGCATATTAACCATTATTTAAACGCATACAAGCAGTTTTTACATGCTTTATGACAATTAGGGGCAAATGAGTCCTTATAGGCAAAATTGCTTTATTTTACAAAGGTAAGTTTACTTAAACTATAACATTCAGGTTTAGATCATTCTCTCATAAGAAAATGCAAACTGCATATTTACTATCATTTTAACGCATACAAGCAGTTTTTACATGTTTTATGACAATTAGGTGCAAATGAGTCTTTATAGGCAAAATTGCTTTATTTCATGAGGGTAAGTATATTTACACTATAACATTCAGGTTTGGATCATTCTCTCATAAGAAAATGCATACTGCATATTTACTATCATTTTCACGCCGACAAGCAGTTTTTACATGCTTCACGACAATTGGGTGCAAATGAGTCCTTATAGGCAAAATTGCTTTATTTTACAAAGGTAAGTCTATTTACACTATAACATTCAGGTTTGAATAATTCTCTCATAAGAAAATGCAAACTGCATATTAACCATTATTTTAACGCATACAAGCAGTTTTTACAAGCTTTATGACAATTAGGTGCAAATGAGTCCTTATAGGCAAAATTGCTTTATTTCATGAGGGTAAGTCTATTTAAACTATAACATTCAGGTTTGAATCATTCTCTCATAAGAAAATGCAACCTGCATATTTACTATCATTTTAACGCATACAAGCGGTTTTTACATGCTTTATGACAATTAGGTGCAAATGAGTCTTTATAGGCAAAATTGATTTATTTCATGAGGGTAAGTCTATTTACACTATAACATTCAGGTTTGGATCATTCTCTCATAAAAAAATGCAAACTGCATATTAACCATTATTTTACCGCAGACAAGCAGTTTTTACATGCTTTATGACAATTAAGTGCAAATGAGTCTTTATAAGCAAAATTGCTTTATTTCATGAGGGTAAGTCTATTTACACTATAACATTCAGGTTTGGATCATTCTCTCATAAGAAAATGCAAACTGCATATTAACCATTATTTTAACGCAGACAAGCAGTTTTTACATGCTTCACGACAATTGCGTGCAAATGAGTCCTTATAGGCAAAATTGCGTAATTTTACAAAGGTAAGTCTATTTTCACTATAACATTCAGGTTTGGATCATTCTCTCATAAGAAAATGCAAACTGCGTATTAACTATTATTTTAACGCATACAAGCAGTTTTTACATGCTTTATGACAATTAGGGGCAAATGAGTCCTTAGAGGCAAAATTGCTTTATTTCATTAAGGTAAGTCTATTTACACTATATTATTCAGGTTTAGATCATTCTCTCATAAGAAAATGCAAACTGCATTATTACTATCATTTTCACGCAGACAAGCAGTTTTCACATGTTTTACGACAATTAGGTGGAAATAAGTCCTTAAAGGCAAAATTGTTTTATTTCACAAAGGTAAGTCTACTTTCACTATAACATTCAGGTTTGGATCATTCTCTCATAAGAAAATGCAAACTGCATATTAACCATTATTTTAACGCAGACAAGCAGTTTTTACATGCTTCACGACAATTGCGTGCAAATGAGTCCTTATAGGCAAAATTGCTTTATTTTACAAATATAAGTCTATTTACACTATAACATTCAGGTTTGGATCATTCTCTCATAAGAAAATGCAAACTGCATATTAACCATTATTTTAACGCATACAAGCTGTTTTTAAATGCTTTATGACAATTAGGGGCAAATGAGTCCTTATAGGCAAAATTGCTTTATTTTATGAAGGTAAGTCTATTTACACTATAACATTCAGGTTTGGATCATTCTCTCATAAGAAAATGCAAACTGCATATTTACTATCATTTTCACGCAGACAAGCTGTTTTTACATGCTTCACGACAATTGGGTGCAAATGAGTCCTTATAGGCAAAATTGCTTTATTTTACAAAGGTAAGTCTATTTACACTATAACATTCAGATTTGGATCATTCTCTCATAAGAAAATGCAAACTGCATATTAACCATTATTTTAACGCATACAAGCAGTTTTTACATGCTTTATGACAATTAGGGGCAAATGAGTCCTTATAGGCAAAATTGCTTTATTTTACAAAGGTAAGTTTACTTAAACTATAACATTAAGTTTTAGATCATTCTCTCATAAGAAAATGCAAACTGCATATTTACTATCATTTTAACGCATACAAGCAGTTTTTACATGCTTTATGACAATTAGGTGCAAATGAGTCTTTATAGGCAAAATTGCTTTATTTCAGGAGGGTAAGTATATTTACACTATAACATTCAGGTTTATATCATTCTCTCATAAGAAAATGCAAACTGCATATTAACCATTATTTTAACGCAGACAAGCAGTTTTTACATGATTCACGACAATTGCGTGCAAATGAGTCCTTATAAGCAAAATTGCTTTATTTTACAAAGGTAAGTCTATTTACACTATAACATTCAGGTTTGGATCATTCTCTCATAAGAAAATGCAAACTGCATATTTACTATCATTTTCACGCAGACAAGCTGTTTTTACATGCTTCACGACAATTGGGTGCAAATGAGTCCTTATAGGCAAAATTGCTTTATTTTACAAAGGTAAGTCTATTTACACTATAACATTTAGGTTTGGATCATTCTCTCATAAGAAAATGCAAACTGCATATTAACCATTATTTTAACGCATACAAGCAGTTTTTACATGCTTCACGACAATTGCGTGCAAATGAGTCCTTATAGGCAAAATTGCTTTATTTTACAAAGGTAAGTCTATTTACACTATAACATTAAGGTTTGGATCATTCTCTCATAAGAAAATGCAAACTGCATATTACCCATTATTTAAACGCATACAAGCAGTTTTTACCTGCTTTACGACAATTAGGTGCAAATAAGTCTTTATAGGCAAAATTGCTTTATTTCATGAGAGTAAGTCTATTTACACTATATCATTCAGGTTTGGATCATTCTCTCATAAGAAAATGCAAACTGCATATTAACCATTATTTAAACGCAGACAAGCAGTTTTTACATGCTTTACGACAATTAGGTGCAAATGAGTCTTTATAGGCAAAATTGCTTTATTTTATGAAGGTTAGTCTATTTACACTATAACATTCAGGTTTGGATCATTCTCTCATAAGAAAATGCAGACTGCATATTTACTATCATTTTCACGCAGACAAGCTGTTTTTACATGCTTTACGACAATTAGGTACAAATGAGTTCTTATAGGCGAAATTGCTTTATTTTACAAAGGTAAGTCTATTTACACTATAACATTCAGGTTTGGATCATTCTCTCATAAGAAAATGCAAACTGCATATTTACTATCATTTTCACGCAGACAAGCAGTTTTTACATGCTTCACGACAATTGCGTCCAAATGAGTCCTTATAGGCAAAATTGCTTTATTTTACAAATATAAGTCTATTTACACTATAACATTCAGGTTTAGATCATTCTCTCATAAGAAAATGCAAACTGCATATTAACCATTATTTTAACGCATACAAGCTGTTTTTAAATGCTTTATGACAATTAGGGGGAAATGAGTCCTTATAGGCAAAATTGCTTTATTTCATGAAGGTAAATATATTTACACTATAACATTCAGGTTTGGATCTTTCTCTCATAAGAAAATGCAAACTGCATATTAACCATTATTTAAACGCAGACAAGCAGTTTTTACATGCTTTACGACAATTAGGTGCAAATGAGTCTTTATAGGCAAAATTGCTTTATTTTATGAAGGTTAGTCTATTTACACTATAACATTCAGGTTTGGATCATTCTCTCATAAGAAAATGCAAACTGCATATTTACTATCATTTTCACGCAGACAAGCTGTTTTTACATGCTTCACGACAATTGGGTGCAAATGAGTCCTTATAGGCAAAATTGCTTTATTTTACAAAGGTAAGTCTATTTACACTATAACATTTAGGTTTGGATCATTCTCTTATAAGAAAATGCAAACTGCATATTAACCATTATTTTAACGCATACAAGCAGTTTTTACATGCTTCACGACAATTGCGTGCAAATGAGTCCTTATAGGCAAAATTGCTTTATTTTACAAAGGTTAGTCTATTTCACTATAACATTAAGGTTTGGATCATTCTCTCATAAGAAAATGCAAACTGCATATTAACCATTATTTAAACGCAGACAAGCAGTTTTTACATGCTTTACGACAATTAGCTGCAAATAAGTCTTTATAAGCAAAATTGCTTTATTTCATGAGAGTAAGTCTATTTACACTATAACATTCAGGTTTGGATCATTCTCTCATAAGAAAATGCAAACTGCATATTTACTATCATTTTCACGCAGACAAGCAGTTTTTACATGCTTCACGACAATTGGGTGCAAATGAATCCTTATAGGCAAAACTGCTTTATTTTACAAAGGTAAGTCTATTTACACTATAACATTCAGGTTTGGATCATTCTCTCATAAGAAAATGCAAACTGCATATTAACCATTATTTTAACGCATACAAGCAGTTTTTACATGCTTTATGACAATTAGTGGCAAATGAGTCCTTATAGGCAAAATTGCTTTATTTTACAAAGGTAAGTTTACTTAAACTATAACATTCAGGTTTAGATCATTCTCTCATAAGAAAATGCAAACTGCATATTAACTATTATTTTAACGCATACAAGCAGTTTTTACATGCTTCACGACAATTGCGTGCAAATGAGTCCTTATAGGCAAAATTGCTTTATTTTACAAATATAAGTCTATTTATACTATAACATTCAGGTTTGGATCATTCTCTCATAAGAAAATGCAAACTGCATATTAACCATTATTTTAACGCATACAAGCAGTTTTTACATGCTTCACGACAATTGCGTGCAAATGAGTTCTTATAGGCAAAATTGCTTTATTTTACAAAGGTAAGTCTATTTCACTATAACATTAAGGTTTGGATCATTCTCTCATAAGAAAATGCAAACTGCATATTAACCATTATTTAAACGCAGACAAGCAGTTTTTACATGCTTTACGACAATTAGGTGCAAATAAGACTTTATAGGCAAAATTGCTTTATTTCATGAGAGTAAGTCTATTTACACTATAACATTCAGGTTTGGATCATTCTCTCATAAGAAAATGCAAACTGCATATTTACTATCATTTTCACGCAGACAAGCAGTTTTTACATGCTTCACGACAATTGGGTGCAAATGAGTCCTTATAGGCAAAATTGCTTTATTTTACAAAGGTAAGTCTATTTACACTATAACATTCAGATTTGGATCATTCTCTTATAAGAAAATGCAAACTGCATATTAACCATTATTTAAACGCATACAAGCAGTTTTTACATGCTTTATGACAATTAGGGGCAAATGAGTCCTTATAGGCAAAATTGCTTTATTTTACAAAGGTAAGTTTACTTAAACTATAACATTCAGGTTTAGATCATTCTCTCATAAGAAAATGCAAACTGCATATTAACTTTTATTTTAACGCATACAAGCAGTTTTTACAAGCTTTATGACAATTAGGTGCAAATGAGTCCTTATAGGCAAAATTGCTTTATTTCATGAGGGTAAGTCTATTTACACTATAACATTAAGGTTTGGATCATTCTCTCATAAGAAAATGCAAACTGCATATTAACCATTATTTTAACGCAGACAAGCAGTTTTTACATGCTTCACGACAATTGCGTGCAAATGAGTCCTTATAGGCAAAATTGCTTTATTTTACAAAGGTAAGTCTATTTACACTATAACATTCAGGTTTGGATCATTCTCTCATAAGAAAATGCAAACTGCATTATTACTATCATTTTCACGCAGACAAGCAGTTTTCACATGTTTTACGACAATTAGGTGGAAATAAGTCCTTAAAGGCAAAATTGTTTTATTTCACAAAGGTAAGTCTATTTTCACTATAATATTCAGGTTTGGATCATCCTCTCATAAGAAAATGCAAACTGCGTATTAACCATTATTTTAACGCATACAAGCAGTTTTTACATGCTTTATGACAATTAGGGGCAAATGAGTCCTTATAGGCAAAATTGCTTTATTTCATTAAGGTAAGTCTATTTACACTATAACATTCAGGTTTGGATCATTCTCTCATAAGAAAATGCAACCTGCATATTTACTATCATTTTCACGCAGACAAGCAGTTTTCACATGTTTTACGACAATTAGGTTGAAATAAGTCCTTAAAGGCAAAATTGTTTTATTTCACAAAGGTAAGTTTATTTACACTATAACATTCAGGTTTGGATCATTCTCTCATAAGAAAATGCAAACTGCATATTAACCATTATTTTAACGCATACAAGCAGTTTTTACATGCTTAATGACAATTAGGGGAAAATGAGTCTTTATAGGCAAAATTGCTTTATTTCATGAAGGTAAGTCTATTTACACTATAACATTCAGGTTTGGATTATTCTCTCATAAGAAAATGCAAACTGCATATTAACCATTATTTAAACGCAGACAAGCAGTTTTTACATGCTTTACGACAATAAGGTGCAAATAAGTCTTTATAGGCAAAATTGCTTTATTTCATGAGGGTAAGTCTACTTTCACTATAACATTCAGGTTTGGATCATTCTCTCATAAGATAATGCAAACTGCATATTAACCATTATTTTAACGCAAACAAGCAGTTTTTACATGCTTCACGACAATTGCGTGCAAATGAGTCCTTATAGGCAAAATTGCTTTATTTTACAAAGGTAAGTCTATTTACACTATAACATTCAGGTTTGGATAATTCTCTCATAAGAAGATGCAAACTGCATATTAACCATTATTTTAACGCATACAAGCAGTTTTTACATGCTTAATGACAATTAGGGGCAAATGAGTCTTTATAGGCAAAATTGCTTTATTCATGAAGGTAAGTCTATTTACACTATAACATTCAGGTTTGGATCTTTCTCTCATAAGAAAATGCAAACTGCATATTAACCATTATTTAAACGCAGACAAGCAGTTTTTACATGCTTTACGACAATTAGGTGCAAATGAGTCTTTATAAGCAAAATTGCTTTATTTCATGAAGGTAAGTCTATTTACTCTATAACATTCAGGTTTGGATCATTCTCTCATAAGAAAATGCAAACTGCATATTTACTATCATTTTCACGCAGACAAGCAGTTTTTACATGCTTCACGACAATTGCGTGCAAATGAGTCCTTATAAACAAAATTGCTTTATTTTACAAAGGTAAGAATATTTTTACTATAACATTCAGGTTTGGATCATTCTCTCATAAGAAAATGCAAACTGCATACTAACAATTATTTTAACGCATACAAGCAGTTTTTACATGCTTTATGACAATTAGGGGCAATTGAGTCCTTATAGGCAAAATTGCTTTATTTCATAAAGGTAAGTCTATTTACACTATAACATTCAGGTTTGGATCATTCTCTTATAAGAAAATGCAAACTGCATATTTACTATCATTTTCACGCAGACTAGCAGTTTTCACATGTTTTACGACAATTAGGTGGAAATAACTCCTTAAAGGCAAAATTGTTTTATTTCACAAAGGTAAGTCTACCTTCACTATAACATTCAGGTTTGGACCATTCTCTCATAAGAAAATGCAAACTGCATATTAACCATTATTTTAACGCAGACAAGCAGTTTTTACATGCTTCACGACAATTGCGTGCAAATGAGTCCTTATAGGCAAAATTGCTTTATTTTACAAAGGTAATTCTATTTACACTATAACATTCAGGTTTGGATCATTCTCTCATAAGAAAATGCAAACTGCATATTAACCATTATTTTAACGCATACAAGCAGTTTTTAAATGCTTTATGACAATTAGGGACAAATGAGTCCTTATAGGCAAAATTGCTTTATTTTATGAAGGGTAAGTCTATTTACACTATAACATTCAGGTTTGGATCTTTCTCTCATAAGAAAATGCAAACTGCATAATAATCATTATTTAAACGCAGACAAGTAGTTTTTACATGCTTTACGACAATTAGGTGCAAATGAGTCTTTATAGGCAAAATTGCTTTATTTCATGAGGGTAAGTCTATTTACACTATAACATTCAGGTTTGGATCATTCTCTCATACGAAAATGCAAACTGCATATTAACCATTATTTTAACGCAGACAAGCAGTTTTTACATGCTTCACGACAATTGCGTGCAAATGAGTCCTTATAGGCAAAATTGCTTTATTTTACAAAGGTAATTCTATTTACACTATAACATTCAGGTTTGGATCATTCTCTCATAAGAAAATGCAAACTGCATATTTACTATCATTTTCACGCAGACTAGCAGTTTTCACATGTTTTACGACAATTAGGTGGAAATAACTCCTTAAAGGCAAAATTGTTTTATTTCACAAAGGTAAGTCTACCTTCACTATAACATTCAGGTTTGGACCATTCTCTCATAAGAAAATGCAAACTGCATATTAACCATTATTTTAACGCAGACAAGCAGTTTTTACATGCTTCACGACAATTGCGTGCAAATGAGTCCTTATAGGCAAAATTGCTTTATTTTACAAAGGTAATTCTATTTACACTATAACATTCAGGTTTGGATCATTCTCTCATAAGAAAATGCAAACTGCATATTAACCATTATTTTAACGCATACAAGCAGTTTTTAAATGCTTTATGACAATTAGGGACAAATGAGTCCTTATAGGCAAAATTGCTTTATTTCATGAAGGGTAAGTCTATTTACACTATAACATTCAGGTTTGGATCTTTCTCTCATAAGAAAATGCAAACTGCATAATAATCATTATTTAAACGCAGACAAGTAGTTTTTACATGCTTTACGACAATTAGGTGCAAATGAGTCTTTATAGGCAAAATTGCTTTATTTCATGAGGGTAAGTCTATTTACACTATAACATTCAGGTTTGGATCATTCTCTCATAAGAAAATGAAAACTGAATATTAACTATCATTTTCACGCAGACAAGCAGTTTTTACATGGTTTACGACAATTAGGTGCAAATAAGTCCTTAAAAGCAAAATTGTTTTATTTCACAAAGGTAAGTCTACTTTCACTATAACATTCAAGTTTGGATCATTCTCTCATAAGAAAATGCAAACTGCATATTAACCATTATTTTAACGCAGACAAGCAGTTTTTACATGCTTCACGACAATTGCGTGCAAATGAGTCCTTATAGGCAAAATTGCTTTATTTTACAAAGGTAAGTCTATTTACACTATAACATTCAGGTTTGGATCATTCTCTCATAAGAAAATGCAAACTGCATATTTACTATCATTTTAACGCATACAAGCAGTTTTTACATGTTTTATGACAATTAGGTGCAAATGAGTCTTTATAGGCAAAATTGCTTTATTTCATGAGGGTAAGTCTATTTACACTATAACATTCAGGTTTGGATCATTCTCTCATAAGAAAATGCAAACTGCATATTTACTATCATTTTCACGCAGACAAGCAGTTTTTACATGCTTCACGACAATTGGGTGCAAATGAATCCTTATAGGCAAAATTGTTTTATTTCACAAAGGTAAGTCTATTTACACTATAACATTAAGGTTTGGATCATTCTCTCATAAGAAAATGCAAACTGCATATTAACCATTATTTTAACGCAAACAAGCAGTTTTTACATGCTTCACGACAATTGCGTGCAAATGAGTCCTTATAGGCAAAATTGCTTTATTTTACAAAGGTAAGTCTATTTACACTATAACATTCAGGTTTGGATTATTCTCTCATAAGAAAATGCAAACTGCATAATAACCATTATTTAAACGCAGACAAGCAGTTTTTACATGCTTTACGACAATTAGGTGCAAATAAGTCTTTATAGGCAAAATTGCTTTATTTCATGAGGGTAAGTCTACTTTCACTATAACATTCAGGTTTGGATCATTCTCTCATAAGAAAATGCAAACTGCATATTAACCATTATTTTAACGCAGACAAGCAGTTTTTACATGCTTCACGACAATTGCGTGCAAATGAGTCCTTATAGGCAAAATTGCTTTATTTTACAAAGGTAAGTCTATTTACACTATAACATTCAGGTTTGGATCTTTCTCTCATAAGAAAATGCAAACTGCATATTAACCATTATTTTAACGCAAACAAGCAGTTTTTACATGCTTCACGACAATTGCGTGAAAATGAGTCCTTATAAACAAAAATGCTTTATTTTACAAAGGTAAGAATATTTTTACTATAACATTCAGGTTTGGATCATTCTCTCATAAAAAAATGCAAACTGCATACTAACAATTATTTTTACGCATACAAGCAGTTTTTACATGCTTTATGACAATTAGGGGCAATTGAGTCCTTATAGGCAAAATTGCTTTATTTCATAAAGTTAAGTCTATTTACACTATAACATTCAGGTTTGGATCATTCTCTCATAAGAAAATGCAAACTGCATATTAACCATTATTTTAACGCTGACAAGCAGTTTTTACATGCTTTACGACAATTAGGTGCAAATGAGTCCTTATAGGCAAAAGTGCTTTACTTCATGAGGGTAAGTCTATTTACACTATAACATTCAGGTTTGGATCATTCTCTCATAAGAAAATGCAAACTGCATATTTAATATCATTTTCACGCAGACAAGCAGTTTTCACATGTTTTACGACAATTAGGTGGAAATAAGTCCTTAAAGGCAAAATTGTTTTATTTCACAAAGGAAAGTCTACTTTCACATTAACATTCAGGTTTGGATCATTCTCCTTTAAGAAATTGCAAACTGCATATTAACCATTATTTTAACGCAGACAAGCAGTTTTTACATGCTTCACGACAATTGCGTGCAAATGAGTCCTTATAAACAAAATTGCTTTATTTTACAAAGGTAAGAATATTTTTACTATAACATTCAGGTTTGGATCATTCTCTCATAAGAAAATGCAAACTGCAATACTAACAATTATTTTAACGCATACAAGCAGTTTTTACATGCTTTATGACAATTAGGGGCAATTGAGTCCTTATAGGCAAAATTGCTTTATTTCATAAAGGTAAGTCTATTTACACTATAACATTCAGGTTTGGATCATTCTCTCATAAGAAAATGCAAACTGCATATTTACTATCATTTTCACGCACCCAAGCAGTTATTACATGCTTTACGACAATTGGGTGCAAATAAGTCCTTATAGGCAAAATTGCTTTATTTTACAAAGGTAAGTCTATTTACACTATAACATTCAGATTTAGATCATTCTCTCATAAGAAAATGCAAACTGCATATTAACCATTATTTTAACGCATACAAGCAGTTTTTACATGCTTTATGGCAATTAGGGGCAAATGAGTCCTTATAGGCAAAATTGCTTTATTTTACAAAGGTAAGTTTACTTAAACTATAACATTCAGGTTTAGATCATTCTCTCATAAGAAAATGCAAACTGCATATTTACTATCATTTTAACGCATACAAGCAGTTTTTACATGCTTTATGACAATTAAATGCAAATGAGTCTTTATAGGCAAAATTGCTTTATTTCAGGAGGGTAAGTATATTTACACTATAACATTCAGGTTTATATCATTATCTCATAAGAAAATGCAAACTGCATATTAACCATTATTTTAACGCAGACAAGCAGTTTTTACATGATTCACGACAATTGCGCGCAAATGAGTCCTTATAGGCAAAATTGCTTTATTTTACAAAGGTAAGTCTATTTACACTATTACATTCAGGTTTGGATCATTCTCTCATAAGAAAATGCAAACTGCATATTAACCCATATTTAAACGCAGACAAGCAGTTTTTACATGCTTTATGACAATTAGGGGCAAATAAGAATTATAGGCAAAATTGCTTTATTTCATTAAGGTAAGTCTATTTACACTATAACATTTAGGTTTGGATCATTCTCTCATAAGAAAATGCAAACTGCATTATTACTATCATTTTCACCCAGACAAGCAGTTTTCACATGTTTTACGACAATTAGGTGGAAACAAGTCCTTAAAGTCAAAATTGTTTTATTTCACAATGGTAAGTCTACTTTCACTTTAACATTCAGGTTTGGATCATTCTCTCATAAGAAAATGCAAACTGCATATTTTCTATCATTTTCACGCAGACAAGCAGTTTTCACATGTTTTACGACAATTAGGTGGAAATAAATCCTTAAAGGCAAAATTGTTTTATTTCACAAAGGTAAGTCTATTTACACTATAACATTAAGGTTTGGATCATTCTCTCATAAGAAAATGCAAACTGCATATTAACCATTATTTTAACGCAGACAAGCAGTTTTTACATGCTTCACGACAATTGCGTGCAAATGAGTCCTTATAGGCAAAATTGCTTTATTTTACAAAGGTAAGTCTATTTACACTATAACATTAAGGTTTGGATCATTCTCTCATAAGAAAATGCAAACTGCATATTTACTATCATTTTCACGCAGACAAGTAGTTTTTACATGCTTTATGACAATTAGGGGCAAATGAGTCCTTATAAGCAAAATTGCTTTATTTTACAAAGGTAAGTTTACTTAAACTATAACATTCAGGTTTAGATCATTCTCTCATAAGAAAATGCAAACTGCATATTTACTATCATTTTAACGCATACAAGCAGTTTTTACATGCTTTATGACAATTAGGTGCAAATGAGTCTTTATAGGCAAAATTGCTTTATTTCATGAGGGTAAGTATATTTACACTATAACATTCAGGTTTGGATCATTCTCTCATAAGAAAATGCAAACTGCATATTAACCATTATTTTAACGCAGACAAGCAGTTTTTACATGCTTTACGACAATTGCGTGCAAATGAGTCCTTAGAGGCAAAATTGCTTTATTTTACAAAGGTAAGTCTATTTACACTATAACATTCAGGTTTGGATCATTCTGTCATAAGAAAATGCAAACTGCATATTAACCATTATTTAAACGCAGACAAGCAGTTTTTACATGCTTTACGACAATTAGGTGCAAATGAGTCTTTATAGGCAAAATTGCTTTATTTCATGAAAGTAAGTCTATTTACTCTATAACATTCAGGTTTGGATCATTCTCTCATAAGAAAATGCAAACTGCATATTTACAATCATTTTCACGCAGACAAGCATTTTTTACATGCTTCACGTCAATTGCGTGAAAATGAGTCCTTATAAACAAAATTGCTTTATTTTACAAAGGTAAGAATATTTTTACTATAACATTCAGGTTTAGATCATTCTCTCATAAGAAAATGCAAACTGAAATACTAACAATTATTTTAACGCATACAAGCAGTTTTTACATGCTTTATGACAATTAGGGGCAATTGAGTCCTTATAGGCAAAATTGCTTTATTTTACAAAGGTAAGTCTATTTACACTATAACATTCAGATTTGGATCATTCTCTTATAAGAAAATGCAAACTGCATATTAACCATTATTTAAACGCATACAAGCAGTTTTTACATGCTTTATGACAATTAGGGGCAAATGAGTCCTTATAGGCAAAATTGCTTTATTTTACAAAGGTAAGTTTACTTAAACTATAACATTCAGGTTTAGATCATTCTCTCATAAGAAAATGCAAACTGCATATTTACTATCATTTTAACGCATACAAGCAGTTTTTACATGCTTTATGACAATTAGGTGCAAATGAGTCTTTATAGGCAAAATTGCTTTATTTCATGAGGGTAAGTATATTTACACTATAACATTCAGGTTTGGATCATTCTCTCATAAGAAAATGCAAACTGCATATTAACCATTATTTTAACGCAGACAAGCAGTTTTTACATGCTTCACGACAATTGCGTGCAAATCAGTCCTTATAGGCAAAATTGCTTTATTTTACAAAGGTAAGTCTATTTACACTATTACATTCAGGTTTGGATCATTCTCTCATAAGAAAATGCAAACTGCATAATAACCCATATTTAAACGCAGACAAGCAGTTTTTACATGCTTTATGACAATTAGGGGCAAATAAGAATTATAGGCAAAATTGTTTTATTTCATTAAGGTAAGTCTATTTACACTATACCATTCAGGTTTCGTTCATTCTCTCATAAGAAAATGCAAACTGCATTATTACTATCATTTTCACGCAGACAAGCAGATTTCACATGTTTTACGACAATTAGGTGGAAATAAGTCCTTAAAGGCAAAATTGTTTTATTTCACAAAGGTAAGTCTACTTACACTATAACATTCAGGTTTGGATCATTCTCTCATAAGAAAATGCAAACTGCTAATTAACCATTATTTTAACGCAGACAAGCAGTTTTTACATGCTTTACGACAATTAGGTACAAATGAGTTCTTATAGGCGAAATTGCTTTATTTTACAAAGGTAAGTCTATTTACACTATAACATTCAGGTTTGGATCATTCTCTCATAAGAAAATGCAAACTGCATATTTACTATCATTTTCACGCAGACAAGCAGTTTTTACATGCTTCACGACAATTGCGTGCAAATGAGTCCTTATAGGCAAAATTGCTTTATTTTACAAATATAAGTGAATCGTTTATTGTTGAAAGGGACTAAGTAGCATTTTTACCGAAAACGAGTTTATGATGGATTCTTTATATTTAAACGTAGACCGATCGTTTGGTGTTGAAAAGAACTATGTGCAATATATGCAATAGTAAAATATATGCCTTTAAAAAATTTATATATTGTTGAAAGGTACTAAGTACAGTCAGTTAGGTCGTTTCAACACTTTACGTATTGTAGTACTATGTTATATATTGTGTACCTCAGTGCAGTCTAGTTAGAACTTTAGCAGTAAATGTCACTTGTGAAAATTAATGTAGTTTTTTATAAATTATAAAATGGAAAGTGATTCTGATAAAAACGTGGAGGAAATGGTCATCAAAAAAAAGAAATAAGGGTGTTAGACACGATGAAATGTTATCAAACAAAATCGAATCGCAGGTTTAGGTTATAAAAATTACAGAGATGCAGAAGTTAATAAAAAAATAGATCGGATCTGCTTGTCCGTAAATTTTGAACGTACTTCAATTTATTTTCTATTTTTAAGAGTTTCAGCTCACTGTTTTCATATTTTTTGTTAGATGCCCAATGAAATGTTTCAATATAATATCACACGTTCAAAAAAATGCCATCTTTCACAAGTTCTATAGATTTCAAAAGAAAGATGAACAGGGGGTGATTATTGGCCGGTGGAGGGGTTGGTAGGGGTCGGGCGCGATATCCAAAACACCCAACATGCTTAGCATCCTCGAAAATGGGGGTAAAGTACTTTTTTCTGCAGGGAAACCTAGTAAATCGCGTTTAACCCTTCTTGGGGGTGGTTTTTGGCCGGTTTGGGGGGTTGGGCCACCCTAACGAGAAATTCTGACGCCGCCATCGTGTTCAGCATCCTCGAAAACGGGGGGGAAGGTAGTTTCATTCCGGCTTAAAATATTTACCATTTTTGCGTTTTTTCCGACTCACACACGCCACTAAATTGTTATTAACTTGTGAAATAACACTTTAAACTTGTAATTGATTGTATTTTACATAGTTATTAATTTCATTAATTTGAAAATAAACCCATTAAACCACTTATCAAGGTTTATTTTTTCGTAAATTGTTGAAAGGAACTAAGTACACAAAAAAAAATTGTGTTTTTTTATACTTTAGAAATTTAATTTCACCTTGAAAACATGACTGCTTGCCAGGATATGCACATATTTTATTTTGCATATTACATTTTTTAATATAAAATCATAGTTTTTCATTAAAACAGTTTTTTGCGTTTTTCTCAAAACTTAAGAAATGTTACTTGGTTCCTTTCAACAATAAACGATTCAAGTCTATTTACACTATAACATTCAGGTTTAGATCATTCTCTCATAAGAAAATGCAAACTGCATATTAACCATTATTTTAACGCATACAAGCTGTTTTTAAATGCTTTATGACAATTAGGGGGAAATGAGTCCTTATAGGCAAAATTGCTTTATTTCATAAAGGTAAATCTATTTACACTATAACATTCAGGTTTGGATCTTTCTCTCATAAGAAAATGCAAACTGCATATTAACCATTATTTAAACGCAGACAAGCAGTTTTTACATGCTTTACGACAATTAGGTGCAAATGAGTCTTTATAGGCAAAATTGCTTTATTTTATGAAGGTTAGTCTATTTACACTATAACATTCAGGTTTGGATCATTCTTTCATAAGAAAATGCAAACTGCATATTTACTATCATTTTCACGCAGACAAGCTGTTTTTACATGCTTCACGACAATTGGGTGCAAATGAATCCTTATAGGCAAAACTGCTTTATTTTACAAAGGTAAGTCTATTTACACTATAACATTCAGGTTTGGATCATTCTCTCATAAGAAAATGCAAACTGCATATTAACCATTATTTTAACGCATACAAGCAGTTTTTACATGCTTTATGACAATTAGTAGCAAATGAGTCCTTATAGGCAAAATTGCTTTATTTTACAAAGGTAAGTTTACTTAAACTATAACATTCAGGTTTAGATCATTCTCTCATAAGAAAATGCAAACTGCATATTAACTATTATTTTAACGCATACAAGCAGTTTTTACATGCTTCACGACAATTGCGTGCAAATGAGTCCTTATAGGCAAAATTGCTTTATTTTACAAATATAAGTCTATTTACACTATAACATTCAGGTTTGGATCATTCTCTCATAAGAAAATGCAAACTGCATATTAACCATTATTTTAACGCATACAAGCTGTTTTTAAATGCTTTATGACAATTAGGGGCAAATGAGTCCTTATAGGCAAAATTGCTTTATTTTACAAAGGTAAGTCTATTTACACTATAACATTTAGGTTTGGATCATTCTCTCATAAGAAAATGCAGACTGCATATTAACCATTATTTTAACGCATACAAGCAGTTTTTACATGCTTTATGACAATTAGGGGAAAATGAGTCCTTATAGGCAAAATTGCTTTATTTCATGAAGGTAAGTCTATTTACACTATAACATTCAGGTTTGGATCGTTCTCTCATAAGAAAATGCAAACTGCATATTAACCATTATTTAAACGCAGACAAGCAGTTTTTACAAGCTTTACGACAAATAGGTGCAAATGAGTCTTTATAGGTAAAATTGCTTTATTTCATGAGGGTAAGTCTATTTACACTATAACATTCAGGTTTGGATCATTCTCTCATAAGAAAATGCAAACTGCATATTTACTATCATTTTCACGCAGACAAGCAGTTTTTACTTGCTTCACGACAATTGGGTGCAAATGAGTCCATATAGGCAAAATTGCTTTATTTTACAAAGGTAAGTCTATTTACACTATAACATTCAGATTTGGATCATTCTCTTATAAGAAAATGCAAACTGCATATTAACCATTATTTAAACGCATACAAGCAGTTTTTACATGCTTTATGACAATTAGGGGCAAATGAGTCTTTATAGGCAAAATTGCTTTATTTTACAAAGGTAAGTTTACTTAAACTATAACATTCAGGTTTAGATCATTCTCTCATAAGAAAATGCAAACTGCATATTTACTATCATTTTAACGCATACAAGCAGTTTTTACATGCTTTATGACAATTAGGTGCAAATGAGTCTTTATAGGCAAAATTGCTTTATTTCATGAGGGTAAGTATATTTACACTATAAAATTCAGGTTTGGATCATTCTGTCATAAGAAAATGCAAACTGCATATTAACCATTATTTTAACGCAGACAAGCAGTTTTTACATGCTTTACGACAATTAGGTACAAATGAGTCCCTATAGGCGAAATTGCTTTATTTTACAAAGGTAAGTCTATTTACACTATAACATTCAGGTTTGGATCATTCTCTCATAAGAAAATGCAAACTGCATATTTACTATCATTTTCACGCAGACAAGCAGTTTTTACATGCTTCACGACAATTGGAAGCAAATGAATCCTTATAGGCAAAACTGCTTTATTTTACAAAGGTAAGTCTATTTACACTATAACATTCAGGTTTGGATCATTCTCTCATAAGAAAATGCAAACTGCATATTAACCATTATTTCAACGCATACAAGCAGTTTTTACATGCTTTATGACAATTAGTGGCAAATGAGTCCTTATAGGCAAAATTGCTTTATTTTACAAAGGTAAGTTTACTTAAACTATAACATTCAGGTTTAGATCATTCTCTCATAAGAAAATGCAAACTGCATATTAACTATTATTTTAACGCATACAAGCAGTTTTTACAAGCTTTATGACAATTAGGTGCAAATGAGTCCTTATAGGCAAAATTGCTTTATTTCATGAGGGTAAGTCTATTTACACTATAACATTTGGGTTTGGATCAATCTCTCATAAGAAAATGCAAACTGCATATTAACCATTATTTTAACGCAGACAAGCAGTTTTTACATGCTTCACGACAATTGCGTGCAAATGAGTCCTTATAGGCAAAATTGCTTTATTTTACAAAGGTAAGTCTATTTACACTATAACATTCAGGTTTGAATCATTCTCTCATAAGAAAATGCAAACTGCATATTAACCATTATTTAAACGCAGACAAGCAGTTTTTACATGCTTTACGACAATTAGGTGCAAATGAGTCTTTATAGGCAAAATTGCTTTATTTTACAAAGGTAAGTCTATTTACACAATAACGTTCAGGTTTGGATCATTCTCTCATAAGAAAATGCAAACTGCATATTAACCCATATTTAAACGCAGACAAGCAGTTTTTACATGCTTTATGACAATTAGGGGCAAATAAGAATTATAGGCAAAATTGCTTTATTTCATTAAGGTAAGTCTATTTACACTATAACATTCAGGTTTGGATCATTCTCTCATAAGAAAATGCAAACTGCATTATTACTATCATTTTCACGCAGACAAGCAGTTTTCACATGTTTTACGACAATTAGGTGGAAATAAGTCCTTAAAGGCAAAATTGTTTTATTTTACAAAGGTAAGTCTATTTACACTATAACATTCAGGTTTGGATCATTCTCTCATAAGAAAATGCAAACTGCATATTAACCATTATTTTAACGCAGACAAGCAGTTTTTACATGCTTTACGACAATTAGGTACAAATGAGTCCTTATAGGCGAATTTGCTTTATTTTACAAAGGTAAGTCTATTTACACTATACATTCAGGTTTGGATTATTCTCTCATAAGAAAATGCAAACTGCATATTTACTATCATTTTCACGCAGACAAGCAGTTTTTACATGCTTCACGACAATTGGGTGCAAATGAGTCCTTATAGGCAAAATTGCTTTATTTTACAAAGGTAAGTTTACTTAAACTATAACATTCAGGTTTGGATCATTCTCTCATAAGAAAATGCAAACTGCATATTTACTATCATTTTAACGCGTACAAGCAGTTTTTACATGCTTTATGACAATTAGGTGCAAATGAGTCTTTATAGGCAAAATTGCTTTATTTCATGAGGGTAAGTCTATTTACACTATAACATTCAGGTTTGGATCATTCTCTCATAAGAAAATGCAAACTGCATATTAACCCATATTTAAACGCAGACAAGCAGTTTTTACATGCTTTATGACAATTAGGGGCAAATAAGAATTATAGGCAAAATTGGGTTATTTTACAAAGGTAAGTCTATTTTCACTATAATATTCAGGTTTGGATCATCCTCTCATAAGAAAATGCAAACTGAGTATTAACCATTATTTTAACGCATACAAGCAGTTTTTACATGCTTTATGACAATTAGGGGCAAATGAGTCCTTATAGGCAAAATTGCTTTATTTCATTAAGGTAAGTCTATTTACACTATAACATTCAGGTTTGGATCATTCTCTCATAAGAAAATGCAACCTGCATATTTACTATCATTTTCACGCAGACAAGCAGTTTTCACATGTTTTACGACAATTAGGTTGAAATAAGTCCTTAAAGGCAAAATTGTTTTATTTCACAAAGGTAAGTCTATTTACACTATAACATTCAGGTTTGGATCATTCTCTCATAAGAAAATGCAAACTGCATATTAACCATTATTTTAACGCAGGCAAGCAGTTTTTACATGCTTCACGACAATTGCGTGCAAATGAGTCCTTATAGGCAAAAATGCTTTATTTTAGAAAGGTAAGTCTATTTACACTATAACATTCAGGTTTGGATTATTCTCTCATAAGAAAATGCAAACTGCATATTAACTATTATTTAAACGCAGACAAGCAGTTTTTACATGCTTTACGACAATAAGGTGCAAATAAGTCTTTATAGGCAAAATTGCTTTATTTCATGAGGGTAAGTCTACTTTCACTATAACATTCAGGTTTGGATCATTCTCTCATAAGAAAATGCAAACTGCATATTAACCATTATTTTAACGCAGACAAGCAGTTTTTACATGCTTCACGACAATTGCGTGCAAATGAGTCCTTATAGGCAAAATTGCTTTATTTTACAAAGGTAAGTCTATTTACACTATAACATTCAGGTTTGGATCATTCTCTCATAAGAAAATGCAAACTGCATATTAACCATTATTTTAACGCATACAAGCAGTTTTTACATGCTTAATGACAATTAGGGGCAAATGAGTCTTTATAGGCAAAATTGCTTTATTTCATGAAGGTAAGTCTATTTACACTATAACATTCAGGTTTGGATCTTTCTCTCATAAGAAAATGCAAACTGCATATTAACCATTATTTAAACGCAGACAAGCAGTTTTTACATGCTTTACGACAATTAGGTGCAAATGAGTCTTTATAGGCAAAATTGCTTTATTTCATGAAGGTAAGTCTATTTACTCTATAACATTCAGGTTTGGATCATTCTCTCATAAGAAAATGCAAACTGCATATTTACTATCATTTTCACGCAGACAAGTAGTTTTTACATGCTTCACGACAATTGCGTGCAAATGAGTCCTTATAAACAAAATTGCTTTATTTTACAAAGGTAAGAATATTTTTACTATAACATTCAGGTTTGGATCATTCTCTCATAAGAAAATGCAAACTGCATACTAACAATTATTTTAACGCATACAAGCAGTTTTTACATGCTTTATGACAATTAGGGGCAATTGAGTCCTTATAGGCAAAATTGCTTTATTTCTTAAAGGTAAGTCTATTTACACTATAACATTCAGGTTTGGATTATTCTCTTATAAGAAAATGCAAACTGCATATTAACCATTATTTTACCGCTGACAAGCAGTTTTTACATGCTTTACGACAATTAGGTGCAAATGAGTCCTTATAGGCAAAAGTGCTTTATTTCATGAGGGTAAGTCTATTTACACTATAACATTCAGGTTTGGATCATTCTCTCATAAGAAAATGCAAACTGCATATTTACTATCATTTTCACGCAGACAAGCAGTTTTCACATGTTTTACGACAATTAGGTGGAAATAAGTCCTTAAAGGCAAAATTGTTTTATTTCACAAAGGTAAGTCTACCTTCACTATAACATTCAGGTTTGGACCATTCTCTCATAAGAAAATGCAAACTGCATATTAACCATTATTTTAACGCAGACAAGCAGTTTTTACATGCTTCACGACAATTGCGTGCAAATGAGTCCTTATAGGCAAAATTGCTTTATTTTACAAAGGTAATTCTATTTACACTATAACATTCAGGTTTGGATCATTCTCTCATAAGAAAATGCAAACTGCATATTAACCATTATTTTAACGCATACAAGCAGTTTTTAAATGCTTTATGACAATTAGGGACAAATGAGTCCTTATAGGCAAAATTGCTTTATTTCATGAAGGGTAAGTCTATTTACACTATAACATTCAGGTTTGGATCTTTCTCTCATAAGAAAATGCAAACTGCATATTAATCATTATTTAAACGCAGACAAGTAGTTTTTACATGCTTTACGACAATTAGGTGCAAATGAGTCTTTATAGGCAAAATTGCTTTATTTCATGAGGGTAAGTCTATTTACACTATAACATTCAGATTTGAATCATTCTCTCATAAGAAAATGCAAACTGCATATTAACCATTATTTTTAAGCAGACAAGCAGTTTTTACATGCTTTACGACAATTAGGTGCAAATGTGTCCTTATAGGCAAAATTGCTTTATTTTACAAAGGTAAGTTTACTTAAACTATAACATTCAGGTTTGGATCATTCTCTCATAAGAAAATGCGAACTGCATATTAACCATTATTTTAACGCATACAAGCAGTTTTTACATGCTTTATGACAATTAGGGGCAAATGAGTCCTTATAGGCAAAATTGCTTTATTTCATGAAGGTAAGTCTATTTACACTATAACATTCAGGTTTGGATCATTCTCTCATAAGAAAATGCAAACTGCATATTAACCATTATTTAAACGCAGACAAGCAGTTTTTTCATGCTTTACGACAATTAGGTGCAAATGAGTCTTTATAGCCAAATTGCTTTATTTCATGAGGGTAAGTCTATTTACACTATAACATTCAGGTTTGGATCATTCTCTCATAAGAAAATGCAAACTGCATATTTACTATCATTTTAACGCAGACAAGCAGTTTTTACATGCTTCACGACAATTGCGTGCAAATGAGTGCTTATAGGCAAAATTGCTTTATTTTACAAAGGTAAGTCTATTTACACTATAACATTCAGGTTTGGATCATTCTCTCATAAGAAAATGAAAACTGAATATTAACTATCATTTTCACGCAGACAAGCAGTTTTTACATGGTTTACGACAATTAGGTGCAAATAAGTCCTTAAAAGCAAAATTGTTTTATTTCACAAAGGTAAGTCTACTTTCACTATAACATTCAAGTTTGGATCATTCTCTCATAAGAAAATGCAAACTGCATATTAACCATTATTTTAACGCAGACAAGCAGTTTTTACATGCTTCACGACAATTGCGTGCAAATGAGTCCTTATAGGCAAAATTGCTTTATTTTACAAAGGTAAGTCTATTTACACTATAACATTCAGGTTTGGATCATTCTCTCATAAGAAAATGCAATCTGCATATTAACCATTATTTTAACGCATACAAGCAGTTTTTACATGCTTTATGACAATTATGGGGCAAATGAGTCCTTATAGGCAAAATTGCTTTATTTCATGAAGGTAAGTCTATTTACACTATAACATTCAGGTTTGGATCATTCTCTCATAAGAAAATGCAAACTGCATATTAACCATTATTTAAACGCAGACAAGCAGTTTTTACATGCTTTACGACAATTAGGTGCAAATGAGTCTTTATAGGCAAAATTGCTTTATTTCATGAGGGTAAGTCTATTTACACTATAACATTCAGGTTTGGATCATTCTCTCATAAGAAAATGCAAACTACGTATTAACCATTATTTTAACGCATACAAGCAGTTTTTACATGCTTTATGACGATTAGGGGCAAATGAGTCCTTATAGGCAAAATTGCTTTATTTCATTAAGGTAAGTATATTTACACTATAACATTCAGGTTTGGATCATTCTCTCATAAGAAAATGCAAACTGCATATTAACCATTATTTTAACGCATACAAGCAGTTTTTACATGCTTTATAACAATAAAGGGCAAATGAGTCTTTATAGGCAAAATTGCTTTATTTCATGAAGGTAAGTCTATTTACACTATATAATTCAGGTTTGGATCTTTCTCTCATAAGAAAATGTAAACTGCATATTAACCATTATTTAAACGCAGACAAGCAGTTTTTACATGCTTTACGACAATTAGGTGCAAATGAGTCTTTATAGGCAAAATTGCTTTATTTCATGAAGGTAAGTCTATTTACTCTATAACATTCAGGTTTGGATCATTCTTTCATAAGAAAATGCAAACTGCATATTTACTATCATTTTCACGCAGACAAGCAGTTTTTACATGCTTCACGACAATTGCGTGCAAATGAGTCCTTATAAACAAAATTGCTTTATTTTACAAAGGTAAGCCTATTTTCACTATAACATTCAGGTTTGGATTATTCTCTCATAAGAAAATGCAAACTGCATATTAACCATTATTTTAACGCTGACAAGCAGTTTTTACATGCTTTACGCAATTAGGTGCAAATGAGTCCTTATAGGCAAAAGTGCTTTATTTCATGAGGGTAAGTCTATTTACACTATAACATTCAGGTTTGGATCTTTCTCTCATAAGAAAATGCAAACTGCATATTTACTATCATTTTTACGAAGACAAGCAGTTTTCACATGTTTTACGACAATAAGGTGGAAATAAGTCCTTAAAGGCAAAATTGTTTTATTTCACAAAGGTAAGTCTACTATCACTATTACATTCAGGGTTGGATCATTCTCTCATAAGAAAATGCAAACTGCATATTGACCATTATTTTAACGCATACGAGCAGTTTTTACATGCTTTATGACAATTAGGGGCAAATGGGTCCTTATAGGCAAAATAGCTTTATTTCATGAAAGGTAAGTCTATTTACACTATAACATTCAGGTTTGGATCTTTATCTCATAAGAAAATGCAAACTGCTTATAAACCATTATTTAAACGCAGACAAGCATTCTTTACATGCTTTACGACAATTAGGTGCAAATGAGTCTTTATAGGCAAAATTGCTTTATATCATGAGGGTAAGTCTATTTACACTATACCATTCAGGTTTGAATCTTTATCTCATAAGAAAATGCAAACTGCATATTAACCATTATTTTAACGCATACAAGCAGTTTTTACATGCTTTACGACAATTAGGTGCAAATGAGTCTTTATAGGCAAAATTGCTTTATTTCATGAGGGTAAGTCTATTTACACTATAACATTCAGGTTTGGATCATTCTCTCATAAGAAAATGCAAACTGCATATTTACTATCTTTTCACGCAGACAAGCAGTTTTTACATGCTTCACGACAATTGCGTGCAAATGAGTCCTTATAGGCAAAATTGCTTTTTTTTACAAAGGTAAGTCTATTTACACTATAACATTCAGGTTTGGATCATTCTCTCATAAGAAAATGCAAACTGCATATTAACCATTATTTTAACGCATACAAGCAGTTTTTACAAGCTTTCTGACAATTAGGTGCAAATTAGTCCTTATAGGCAAAATTGCTTTATTTCATGAGGGTAAGTCTATTTACACTATAACATTCAGGTTTGGATCATTCTCTCATAAGAAAATGCAAACTGCATATTTACTATCATTTTAACGCATACAACCAGTTTTTACATGCTTTATGACAATTAGGTGCAAATGAGTCTTTACAGGCAAAATTGCTTTATTTCATGAGGGTAAGTCTATTTACACTATAACATTCAGGTTTGGATCATTCTCTCATAAGAAAATGCAAACTGCATATTTACTATCATCTTCACGCAGACAAGCAGTTTTTACATGCTTCACGACAATTGCGTGCAAATGAGTCCTTATAGGCAAAATTGCTTTATTTTACAAAGGTTAGTCTATTTACACTATAACATTCAGGTTTGGATCATTCTCTCATAAGAAAATGCAAACTGCATATTAACCTTAATTTTAAAGCATACAAGCAGTTTTTACAAGCTTTATAACAATTAGGTGCAAATTAGTCCTTATAGGCAAAATTGCTTTATTTCATGAGAATAAGTCTATTTACACTATAACATTCAGGTTTGGATCATTCTCTCATAAGAAAATGCAAACTGCATATTAACCATTATTTTAACGCAGACAAGCAGTTTTTACATGCTTCACGACAATTGCGTGCAAATGAGTCCTTATAGGCAAAATTGCTTTATTTTACAAAGGTTAGTCTATTTACACTATAACATTCAGGTTTGGATCATTCTCTCATAAGAAAATGCAAACTGCATATTAACCTTAATTTTAAAGCATACAAGCAGTTTTTACAAGCTTTATAACAATTAGGTGCAAATTAGTCCTTATAGGCAAAATTGCTTTATTTCATGAGGGTAAGTCTATTTACACTATAACATTCAGGTTTGGATCTTTCTCTCATAAGAAAATGCAAACTGCATATTAACCAATATTTTAACGCAGACAAGCAGTTTTTACATTCTTCACGACAATTGCGTGCAAATGAGTCCTTATAGGCAAAATTGCTTTATTTTACAAAGGTAAGTCTATTTACACTATAACATTCAGGTTTGGATCATTCTCTCATAAGAAAATGCAAACTGCATATTTACTATCATTTTCACGCAGACAAGCAGTTTTTACATGCTTCACGACAATTGCGTGCAATTGAGTCCTTATAAACAAAATTGCTTTATTTTACAAAGGTTAGTCTATTTTCACTATAACATTCAGGTTTGGATTATTCTCTCATAAGAAAATGCAAACTGCATATTAACCATTATTTTAACGCAGACAAGCAGTTTTTACATGCTTCACGACAATTGCGTGCAAATGAGTCCTTATAGGCAAAATTGCTTTATTTTACAAAGGTAAGTCTATTTACACTATAACATTCAGGTTTGGATCATTCTCTCATAAGAAAATGCAAACTGCACATTAACCTTAATTTTAAAGCATACAAGCAGTTTTTACAAGCTTTATAACAATTAGGTGCAAATTAGTCCTTATAGGCAAAATTGCTTTATTTCATGAGGGTAAGTCTATTTACACTATAACATTCAGGTTTGGATCTTTCTCTCATAAGAAAATGCAAACTGCATATTAACCAATATTTTAACGCAGACAAGCAGTTTTTACATGCTTCACGACAATTGCGTGCAAATGAGTCCTTATAGGCAAAATTGCTTTATTTTACAAAGGTAAGTCTATTTACACTATAACATTCAGGTTTGGATCATTCTCTCATAAGAAAATGCAAACTGCATATTTACTATCATTTTCACGCAGACAAGCAGTTTTTACATGCTTCACGACAATTGCGTGCAAATGAGTCCTTATAGGCAAAATTGCTTTATTTCATGAGGGTAAGTCTATTTACACTATAACATTCAGGTTTGGATCATTCTCTCATAAGAAAATGCAAACTGCATATTAACCATTATTTTAACGCAGACAAGCAGTTTTTACATGCTTCACGACAATTGCGTGCAAATGAGTCCTTATAGGCAAATATGCTTTATTTTACAAAGGTAAGTCTATTTACACTATAACATTCAGGTTTGGATCATTCTCTCATAAGAAAATGCAAACTGCATATTAACCTTAATTTTAAAGCATACAAGCAGTTTTTACAAGCTTTATAACAATTAGGTGCAAATTAGTCCTTATAGGCAAAATTGCTTTATTTCATGAGGGTTAGTCTATTTACACTATAACATTCAGGTTTGGATCTTTCTCTCATAAGAAAATGCAAACTGCATATTAACCAATATTTTAACGCAGACAAGCAGTTTTTACATGCTTCACGACAATTGCGTGCAAATGAGTCCTTATAGGCAAAATTGCTTTATTTTACAAAGGTAAGTCTATTTACACTATAACATTCAGGTTTGGATCATTCTCTCATAAGAAAATGCAAACTGCATATTTACTATCATTTTCACGCAGACAAGCAGTTTTTACATGCTTCACGACAATTGCGTGCAAATGAGTCCTTATAAACAAAATTGCTTTATTTTACAAAGGTTAGTCTATTTTCACTATAACATTCAGGTTTGGATTATTCTCTCATAAGAAAATGCAAACTGCATATTAACCATTATTTTAACGCTGACAAGCAGTTTTAACATGCTTTACGCAAATAGGTGCAAATGAGTCCTTATAAGAAAAAGTGCTTTATTTCATGAGGGTAAGTCTATTTACACTATAACTTTCAGGTTTGGATCTTTCTCTCATAAGAAAATGCAAACTGCATATTGACCATTATTTTAACGCAGACAAGCATTTTTTACATGCTTTACGACAATTAGGTGCAAATGAGTCTTTATAGGCAAAATTGCTTTATTTTACAAAGGAAAGTCTATTTACACTATAACATTTAGGTTTGGATCATTCTCTCATAAGAAAATGCAAACTGCATATTAACCATTATTTTAACGCATACAAGCAGTTTTTACATGCTTCACGACAATTGCGTGCAAATGAGTCCTTATAGGCAAATTGCTTTATTTCATGAAAGGTAAGTCTATTTACACTATAACATTCAGGTTTGGATCTTTATCTCATAAGAAAATGCCATCTGCATATTAACCATTATTTTAACGCTGACAAGCAGTTTTCACATGCTTTACGCAAATAGGTGCAAATGAGTCCTTATAGGCAAAAGTGCTTTATTTCATGAGGGTAAGTCTAATTACACTATAACTTTCAGGTTTGGATCTTTCTCTCATAAGAAAATGCAAACTGCATATTGACCATTATTTTCACGCAGACAAGCAGTTTTCACATGTTTTACGACAATTAGGTGGAAATAAGTCCTTAAAGGAAAAATTGTTTTATTTCACAAAGGTAAGTCTACTTTCACTATTACATTCAGGGTTGGATCATTCTCTCATAAGAAAATGCAAACTGCATATTAACCATTATTTTAACGCAGACAAGCAGTTTTTACATGCTTCACGATAATTGCGTGCAAATGAGTCCTTATAGGCAAAATTGCTTTATTTTACAAAGGAAAGTCTATTTACACTATAACATTTAGGTTTGGATCATTCTCTTATAAGAAAATGCAAACTGCATATTGACCATTATTTTAACGCATACAAGCAGTTTTTACATGCTTTATGACAATTAGGGGCAAATGAGTCCTTATAGGCAAAATAGCTTTATTTCATGAAAGGTAAGTCTATTTACACTATAACATTCAGGTTTGGATCTTTATCTCATAAGAAAATGCAAACTGCTTATTAACCATTATTTAAACGCAGACAAGCATTTTTTACATGCTTTACGACAATTAGGTGCAAATGAGTCTTTATAGGCAAAATTGCTTTATATCATGAGGGTAAGTCTATTTACACTATAACATTCAGGTTTGGATCTTTATCTCATAAGAAAATGCAAACTGCATATTAACCATTATTTTAACGCATACAAGCAGTTTTTACATGCTTTACGACAATTAGGTGCAAATGAGTCTTTATAGGCAAAATTGCTTTGATTCATGAGGGTAAGTCTATTTACACTATAACATTCAGGTTTGGATCATTCTCTCATAAGAAAATGCAAACTGCATATTTACTATCTTTTCACGCAGACAAGCAGTTTTTACATGCTTCACGACAATTGCGTGCAAATGAGTCCTTATAGGCAAAATTGCTTTTTTTTACAAAGGTAAGTCTATTTACACTATAACATTCAGGTTTGGATCATTCTCTCATAAGAAAATGCAAACTGCATATTAACCATTATTTTAACGCATACAAGCAGTTTTTACAAGCTTTATGACAATTAGGTGCAAATTAGTCCTTATAGGCAAAATTGCTTTATTTCATGAGGGTAAGTCTATTTACACTATAACATTCAGGTTTGGATCATTCTCTCATAAGAAAATGCAAACTGCATATTTACTATCATTTTAACGCATACAACCAGTTTTTACATGCTTTATGACAATTAGGTGCAAATGAGTCTTTACAGGCAAAATTGCTTTATTTCATGAGGGTAAGTCTATTTACACTATAACATTCAGGTTTGGATCATTCTCTCATAAGAAAATGCAAACTGCATATTTACTATCATCTTCACGCAGACAAGCAGTTTTTACATGCTTCACGACAATTGCGTGCAAATGAGTCCTTATAGGCAAAATTGCTTTATTTTACAAAGGTTAGTCTATTTACACTATAACATTCAGGTTTGGATCATTCTCTCATAAGAGAATGCAAACTGCATATTAACCTTAATTTTAAAGCATACAAGCAGTTTTTACAAGCTTTATAACAATTAGGTGCAAATTAGTCCTTATAGGCAAAATTGCTTTATTTCATGAGAATAAGTCTATTTACACTATAACATTCAGGTTTGGATCATTCTCTCATAAGAAAATGCAAACTGCATATTAACCATTATTTTAACGCAGACAAGCAGTTTTTACATGCTTCACGACAATTGCGTGCAAATGAGTCCTTATAGGCAAAATTGCTTTATTTTACAAAGGTTAGTCTATTTACACTATAACATTCAGGTTTGGATCATTCTCTCATAAGAAAATGCAAACTGCATATTAACCTTAATTTTAAAGCATACAAGCAGTTTTTACAAGCTTTATAACAATTAGGTGCAAATTAGTCCTTATAGGCAAAATTGCTTTATTTCATGAGGGTAAGTCTATTTACACTATAACATTCAGGTTTGGATCTTTCTCTCATAAGAAAATGCAAACTGCATATTAACCAATATTTTAACGCAGACAAGCAGTTTTTACATTCTTCACGACAATTGCGTGCAAATGAGTCCTTATAGGCAAAATTGCTTTATTTTACAAAGGTAAGTCTATTTACACTATAACATTCAGGTTTGGATCATTCTCTCATAAGAAAATGCAAACTGCATATTTACTATCATTTTAACGCGTACAAGCAGTTTTTACATGCTTTATGACAATTAGGTGCAAATGAGTCTTTATAGGCAAAATTGCTTTATTTCATGAGGGTAAGTCTATTTACACTATAACATTCAGGTTTGGATCATTCTCTCATAAGAAAATGCAAACTGCATATTAACCCATATTTAAACGCAGACAAGCAGTTTTTACATGCTTTATGACAATTAGGGGCAAATAAGAATTATAGGCAAAATTGGGTTATTTTACAAAGGTAAGTCTATTTTCACTATAATATTCAGGTTTGGATCATCCTCTCATAAGAAAATGCAAACTGAGTATTAACCATTATTTTAACGCATACAAGCAGTTTTTACATGCTTTATGACAATTAGGGGCAAATGAGTCCTTATAGGCAAAATTGCTTTATTTCATTAAGGTAAGTCTATTTACACTATAACATTCAGGTTTGGATCATTCTCTCATAAGAAAATGCAACCTGCATATTTACTATCATTTTCACGCAGACAAGCAGTTTTCACATGTTTTACGACAATTAGGTTGAAATAAGTCCTTAAAGGCAAAATTGTTTTATTTCACAAAGGTAAGTCTATTTACACTATAACATTCAGGTTTGGATCATTCTCTCATAAGAAAATGCAAACTGCATATTAACCATTATTTTAACGCAGGCAAGCAGTTTTTACATGCTTCACGACAATTGCGTGCAAATGAGTCCTTATAGGCAAAAATGCTTTATTTTAGAAAGGTAAGTCTATTTACACTATAACATTCAGGTTTGGATTATTCTCTCATAAGAAAATGCAAACTGCATATTAACTATTATTTAAACGCAGACAAGCAGTTTTTACATGCTTCACGACAATTGCGTGCAAATGAGTCCTTATAGGCAAAATTGCTTTATTTCATGAGGGTAAGTCTATTTACACTATAACATTCAGGTTTGGATCATTCTCTCATAAGAAAATGCAAACTGCATATTAACCATTATTTTAACGCAGACAAGCAGTTTTTACATGCTTCACGACAATTGCGTGCAAATGAGTCCTTATAGGCAAATATGCTTTATTTTACAAAGGTAAGTCTATTTACACTATAACATTCAGGTTTGGATCATTCTCTCATAAGAAAATGCAAACTGCATATTAACCTTAATTTTAAAGCATACAAGCAGTTTTTACAAGCTTTATAACAATTAGGTGCAAATTAGTCCTTATAGGCAAAATTGCTTTATTTCATGAGGGTTAGTCTATTTACACTATAACATTCAGGTTTGGATCTTTCTCTCATAAGAAAATGCAAACTGCATATTAACCAATATTTTAACGCAGACAAGCAGTTTTTACATGCTTCACGACAATTGCGTGCAAATGAGTCCTTATAGGCAAAATTGCTTTATTTTACAAAGGTAAGTCTATTTACACTATAACATTCAGGTTTGGATCATTCTCTCATAAGAAAATGCAAACTGCATATTTACTATCATTTTCACGCAGACAAGCAGTTTTTACATGCTTCACGACAATTGCGTGCAAATGAGTCCTTATAAACAAAATTGCTTTATTTTACAAAGGTTAGTCTATTTTCACTATAACATTCAGGTTTGGATTATTCTCTCATAAGAAAATGCAAACTGCATATTAACCATTATTTTAACGCTGACAAGCAGTTTTAACATGCTTTACGCAAATAGGTGCAAATGAGTCCTTATAAGAAAAAGTGCTTTATTTCATGAGGGTAAGTCTATTTACACTATAACTTTCAGGTTTGGATCTTTCTCTCATAAGAAAATGCAAACTGCATATTGACCATTATTTTAACGCAGACAAGCATTTTTTACATGCTTTACGACAATTAGGTGCAAATGAGTCTTTATAGGCAAAATTGCTTTATTTTACAAAGGAAAGTCTATTTACACTATAACATTTAGGTTTGGATCATTCTCTCATAAGAAAATGCAAACTGCATATTAACCATTATTTTAACGCATACAAGCAGTTTTTACATGCTTCACGACAATTGCGTGCAAATGAGTCCTTATAGGCAAATTGCTTTATTTCATGAAAGGTAAGTCTATTTACACTATAACATTCAGGTTTGGATCTTTATCTCATAAGAAAATGCCATCTGCATATTAACCATTATTTTAACGCTGACAAGCAGTTTTCACATGCTTTACGCAAATAGGTGCAAATGAGTCCTTATAGGCAAAAGTGCTTTATTTCATGAGGGTAAGTCTAATTACACTATAACTTTCAGGTTTGGATCTTTCTCTCATAAGAAAATGCAAACTGCATATTGACCATTATTTTCACGCAGACAAGCAGTTTTCACATGTTTTACGACAATTAGGTGGAAATAAGTCCTTAAAGGAAAAATTGTTTTATTTCACAAAGGTAAGTCTACTTTCACTATTACATTCAGGGTTGGATCATTCTCTCATAAGAAAATGCAAACTGCATATTAACCATTATTTTAACGCAGACAAGCAGTTTTTACATGCTTCACGATAATTGCGTGCAAATGAGTCCTTATAGGCAAAATTGCTTTATTTTACAAAGGAAAGTCTATTTACACTATAACATTTAGGTTTGGATCATTCTCTTATAAGAAAATGCAAACTGCATATTGACCATTATTTTAACGCATACAAGCAGTTTTTACATGCTTTATGACAATTAGGGGCAAATGAGTCCTTATAGGCAAAATAGCTTTATTTCATGAAAGGTAAGTCTATTTACACTATAACATTCAGGTTTGGATCTTTATCTCATAAGAAAATGCAAACTGCTTATTAACCATTATTTAAACGCAGACAAGCATTTTTTACATGCTTTACGACAATTAGGTGCAAATGAGTCTTTATAGGCAAAATTGCTTTATATCATGAGGGTAAGTCTATTTACACTATAACATTCAGGTTTGGATCTTTATCTCATAAGAAAATGCAAACTGCATATTAACCATTATTTTAACGCATACAAGCAGTTTTTACATGCTTTACGACAATTAGGTGCAAATGAGTCTTTATAGGCAAAATTGCTTTATTTCATGAGGGTAAGTCTATTTACACTATAACATTCAGGTTTGGATCATTCTCTCATAAGAAAATGCAAACTGCATATTAACCATTATTTTAACGCATACAAGCAGTTTTTACAAGCTTTATGACAATTAGGTGCAAATTAGTCCTTATAGGCAAAATTGCTTTATTTCATGAGGGTAAGTCTATTTACACTATAACATTCAGGTTTGGATCATTCTCTCATAAGAAAATGCAAACTGCATATTTACTATCATTTTAACGCATACAACCAGTTTTTACATGCTTTATGACAATTAGGTGCAAATGAGTCTTTACAGGCAAAATTGCTTTATTTCATGAGGGTAAGTCTATTTACACTATAACATTCAGGTTTGGATCATTCTCTCATAAGAAAATGCAAACTGCATATTTACTATCATCTTCACGCAGACAAGCAGTTTTTACATGCTTCACGACAATTGCGTGCAAATGAGTCCTTATAGGCAAAATTGCTTTATTTTACAAAGGTTAGTCTATTTACACTATAACATTCAGGTTTGGATCATTCTCTCATAAGAGAATGCAAACTGCATATTAACCTTAATTTTAAAGCATACAAGCAGTTTTTACAAGCTTTATAACAATTAGGTGCAAATTAGTCCTTATAGGCAAAATTGCTTTATTTCATGAGAATAAGTCTATTTACACTATAACATTCAGGTTTGGATCATTCTCTCATAAGAAAATGCAAACTGCATATTAACCATTATTTTAACGCAGACAAGCAGTTTTTACATGCTTCACGACAATTGCGTGCAAATGAGTCCTTATAGGCAAAATTGCTTTATTTTACAAAGGTTAGTCTATTTACACTATAACATTCAGGTTTGGATCATTCTCTCATAAGAAAATGCAAACTGCATATTAACCTTAATTTTAAAGCATACAAGCAGTTTTTACAAGCTTTATAACAATTAGGTGCAAATTAGTCCTTATAGGCAAAATTGCTTTATTTCATGAGGGTAAGTCTATTTACACTATAACATTCAGGTTTGGATCTTTCTCTCATAAGAAAATGCAAACTGCATATTAACCAATATTTTAACGCAGACAAGCAGTTTTTACATTCTTCACGACAATTGCGTGCAAATGAGTCCTTATAGGCAAAATTGCTTTATTTTACAAAGGTAAGTCTATTTACACTATAACATTCAGGTTTGGATCATTCTCTCATAAGAAAATGCAAACTGCATATTTACTATCATTTTAACGCGTACAAGCAGTTTTTACATGCTTTATGACAATTAGGTGCAAATGAGTCTTTATAGGCAAAATTGCTTTATTTCATGAGGGTAAGTCTATTTACACTATAACATTCAGGTTTGGATCATTCTCTCATAAGAAAATGCAAACTGCATATTAACCCATATTTAAACGCAGACAAGCAGTTTTTACATGCTTTATGACAATTAGGGGCAAATAAGAATTATAGGCAAAATTGGGTTATTTTACAAAGGTAAGTCTATTTTCACTATAATATTCAGGTTTGGATCATCCTCTCATAAGAAAATGCAAACTGAGTATTAACCATTATTTTAACGCATACAAGCAGTTTTTACATGCTTTATGACAATTAGGGGCAAATGAGTCCTTATAGGCAAAATTGCTTTATTTCATTAAGGTAAGTCTATTTACACTATAACATTCAGGTTTGGATCATTCTCTCATAAGAAAATGCAACCTGCATATTTACTATCATTTTCACGCAGACAAGCAGTTTTCACATGTTTTACGACAATTAGGTTGAAATAAGTCCTTAAAGGCAAAATTGTTTTATTTCACAAAGGTAAGTCTATTTACACTATAACATTCAGGTTTGGATCATTCTCTCATAAGAAAATGCAAACTGCATATTAACCATTATTTTAACGCAGGCAAGCAGTTTTTACATGCTTCACGACAATTGCGTGCAAATGAGTCCTTATAGGCAAAAATGCTTTATTTTAGAAAGGTAAGTCTATTTACACTATAACATTCAGGTTTGGATTATTCTCTCATAAGAAAATGCAAACTGCATATTAACTATTATTTAAACGCAGACAAGCAGTTTTTACATGCTTTACGACAATAAGGTGCAAATAAGTCTTTATAGGCAAAATTGCTTTATTTCATGAGGGTAAGTCTACTTTCACTATAACATTCAGGTTTGGATCATTCTCTCATAAGAAAATGCAAACTGCATATTAACCATTATTTTAACGCAGACAAGCAGTTTTTACATGCTTCACGACAATTGCGTGCAAATGAGTCCTTATAGGCAAAATTGCTTTATTTTACAAAGGTAAGTCTATTTACACTATAACATTCAGGTTTGGATCATTCTCTCATAAGAAAATGCAAACTGCATATTAACCATTATTTTAACGCATACAAGCAGTTTTTACATGCTTAATGACAATTAGGGGCAAATGAGTCTTTATAGGCAAAATTGTATTATTTCATGAAGGTAAGTCTATTTACACTATAACATTCAGGTTTGGATCTTTCTCTCATAAGAAAATGCAAACTGCATATTAACCATTATTTAAACGCAGACAAGCAGTTTTTACATGCTTTACGACAATTAGGTGCAAATGAGTCTTTATAGGCAAAATTGCTTTATTTCATGAAGGTAAGTCTATTTACTCTATAACATTCAGGTTTGGATCATTCTCTCATAAGAAAATGCAAACTGCATATTTACTATCATTTTCACGCAGACAAGTAGTTTTTACATGCTTCACGACAATTGCGTGCAAATGAGTCCTTATAAACAAAATCGCTTTATTTTACAAAGGTAAGAATATTTTTACTATAACATTCAGGTTTGGATCATTCTCTCATAAGAAAATGCAAACTGCATACTAACAATTATTTTAACGCATACAAGCAGTTTTTACATGCTTTATGACAATTAGGGGCAATTGAGTCCTTATAGGCAAAATTGCTTTATTTCTTAAAGGTAAGTCTATTTACACTATAACATTCAGGTTTGGATTATTCTCTTATAAGAAAATGCAAACTGCATATTAACCATTATTTTACCGCTGACAAGCAGTTTTTACATGCTTTACGACAATTAGGTGCAAATGAGTCCTTATAGGCAAAAGTGCTTTATTTCATGAGGGTAAGTCTATTTACACTATAACATTCAGGTTTGGATCATTCTCTCATAAGAAAATGCAAACTGCATATTTACTATCATTTTCACGCAGACAAGCAGTTTTCACATGTTTTACGACAATTAGGTGGAAATAAGTCCTTAAAGGCAAAATTGTTTTATTTCACAAAGGTAAGTCTACCTTCACTATAACATTCAGGTTTGGACCATTCTCTCATAAGAAAATGCAAACTGCATATTAACCATTATTTTAACGCAGACAAGCAGTTTTTACATGCTTCACGACAATTGCGTGCAAATGAGTCCTTATAGGCAAAATTGCTTTATTTTACAAAGGTAATTCTATTTACACTATAACATTCAGGTTTGGATCATTCTCTCATAAGAAAATGCAAACTGCATATTAACCATTATTTTAACGCATACAAGCAGTTTTTAAATGCTTTATGACAATTAGGGACAAATGAGTCCTTATAGGCAAAATTGCTTTATTTCATGAAGGGTAAGTCTATTTACACTATAACATTCAGGTTTGGATCTTTCTCTCATAAGAAAATGCAAACTGCATATTAATCATTATTTAAACGCAGACAAGTAGTTTTTACATGCTTTACGACAATTAGGTGCAAATGAGTCTTTATAGGCAAAATTGCTTTATTTCATGAGGGTAAGTCTATTTACACTATAACATTCAGATTTGGATCATTCTCTCATAAGAAAATGCAAACTGCATATTAACCATTATTTTTAAGCAGACAAGCAGTTTTTACATGCTTTACGACAATTAGGTGCAAATGTGTCCTTATAGGCAAAATTGCTTTATTTTACAAAGGTAAGTTTACTTAAACTATAACATTCAGGTTTGGATCATTCTCTCATAAGAAAATGCGAACTGCATATTAACCATTATTTTAACGCATACAAGCAGTTTTTACATGCTTTATGACAATTAGGGGCAAATGAGTCCTTATAGGCAAAATTGCTTTATTTCATGAAGGTAAGTCTATTTACACTATAACATTCAGGTTTGGATCATTCTCTCATAAGAAAATGCAAACTGCATATTAACCATTATTTAAACGCAGACAAGCAGTTTTTTCATGCTTTACGACAATTAGGTGCAAATGAGTCTTTATAGCCAAATTGCTTTATTTCATGAGGGTAAGTCTATTTACACTATAACATTCAGGTTTGGATCATTCTCTCATAAGAAAATGCAAACTGCATATTTACTATCATTTTAACGCAGACAAGCAGTTTTTACATGCTTCACGACAATTGCGTGCAAATGAGTGCTTATAGGCAAAATTGCTTTATTTTACAAAGGTAAGTCTATTTACACTATAACATTCAGGTTTGGATCATTCTCTCATAAGAAAATGAAAACTGAATATTAACTATCATTTTCACGCAGACAAGCAGTTTTTACATGGTTTACGACAATTAGGTGCAAATAAGTCCTTAAAAGCAAAATTGTTTTATTTCACAAAGGTAAGTCTACTTTCACTATAACATTCAAGTTTGGATCATTCTCTCATAAGAAAATGCAAACTGCATATTAACCATTATTTTAACGCAGACAAGCAGTTTTTACATGCTTCACGACAATTGCGTGCAAATGAGTCCTTATAGGCAAAATTGCTTTATTTTACAAAGGTAAGTCTATTTACACTATAACATTCAGGTTTGGATCATTCTCTCATAAGAAAATGCAATCTGCATATTAACCATTATTTTAACGCATACAAGCAGTTTTTACATGCTTTATGACAATTATGGGGCAAATGAGTCCTTATAGGCAAAATTGCTTTATTTCATGAAGGTAAGTCTATTTACACTATAACATTCAGGTTTGGATCATTCTCTCATAAGAAAATGCAAACTGCATATTAACCATTATTTAAACGCAGACAAGCAGTTTTTACATGCTTTACGACAATTAGGTGCAAATGAGTCTTTATAGGCAAAATTGCTTTATTTCATGAGGGTAAGTCTATTTACACTATAACATTCAGGTTTGGATCATTCTCTCATAAGAAAATGCAAACTACGTATTAACCATTATTTTAACGCATACAAGCAGTTTTTACATGCTTTATGACGATTAGGGGCAAATGAGTCCTTATAGGCAAAATTGCTTTATTTCATTAAGGTAAGTATATTTACACTATAACATTCAGGTTTGGATCATTCTCTCATAAGAAAATGCAAACTGCATATTAACCATTATTTTAACGCATACAAGCAGTTTTTACATGCTTTATAACAATAAAGGGCAAATGAGTCTTTATAGGCAAAATTGCTTTATTTCATGAAGGTAAGTCTATTTACACTATATAATTCAGGTTTGGATCTTTCTCTCATAAGAAAATGTAAACTGCATATTAACCATTATTTAAACGCAGACAAGCAGTTTTTACATGCTTTACGACAATTAGGTGCAAATGAGTCTTTATAGGCAAAATTGCTTTATTTCATGAAGGTAAGTCTATTTACTCTATAACATTCAGGTTTGGATCATTCTTTCATAAGAAAATGCAAACTGCATATTTACTATCATTTTCACGCAGACAAGCAGTTTTTACATGCTTCACGACAATTGCGTGCAAATGAGTCCTTATAAACAAAATTGCTTTATTTTACAAAGGTAAGCCTATTTTCACTATAACATTCAGGTTTGGATTATTCTCTCATAAGAAAATGCAAACTGCATATTAACCATTATTTTAACGCTGACAAGCAGTTTTTACATGCTTTACGCAATTAGGTGCAAATGAGTCCTTATAGGCAAAAGTGCTTTATTTCATGAGGGTAAGTCTATTTACACTATAACATTCAGGTTTGGATCTTTCTCTCATAAGAAAATGCAAACTGCATATTTACTATCATTTTTACGAAGACAAGCAGTTTTCACATGTTTTACGACAATAAGGTGGAAATAAGTCCTTAAAGGCAAAATTGTTTTATTTCACAAAGGTAAGTCTACTATCACTATTACATTCAGGGTTGGATCATTCTCTCATAAGAAAATGCAAACTGCATATTTACTATCATTTTAACGCATACAACCAGTTTTTACATGCTTTATGACAATTAGGTGCAAATGAGTCTTTACAGGCAAAATTGCTTTATTTCATGAGGGTAAGTCTATTTACACTATAACATTCAGGTTTGGATCATTCTCTCATAAGAAAATGCAAACTGCATATTTACTATCATCTTCACGCAGACAAGCAGTTTTTACATGCTTCACGACAATTGCGTGCAAATGAGTCCTTATAGGCAAAATTGCTTTATTTTACAAAGGTTAGTCTATTTACACTATAACATTCAGGTTTGGATCATTCTCTCATAAGAAAATGCAAACTGCATATTAACCTTAATTTTAAAGCATACAAGCAGTTTTTACAAGCTTTATAACAATTAGGTGCAAATTAGTCCTTATAGGCAAAATTGCTTTATTTCATGAGAATAAGTCTATTTACACTATAACATTCAGGTTTGGATCATTCTCTCATAAGAAAATGCAAACTGCATATTAACCATTATTTTAACGCAGACAAGCAGTTTTTACATGCTTCACGACAATTGCGTGCAAATGAGTCCTTATAGGCAAAATTGCTTTATTTTACAAAGGTTAGTCTATTTACACTATAACATTCAGGTTTGGATCATTCTCTCATAAGAAAATGCAAACTGCATATTAACCTTAATTTTAAAGCATACAAGCAGTTTTTACAAGCTTTATAACAATTAGGTGCAAATTAGTCCTTATAGGCAAAATTGCTTTATTTCATGAGGGTAAGTCTATTTACACTATAACATTCAGGTTTGGATCTTTCTCTCATAAGAAAATGCAAACTGCATATTAACCAATATTTTAACGCAGACAAGCAGTTTTTACATTCTTCACGACAATTGCGTGCAAATGAGTCCTTATAGGCAAAATTGCTTTATTTTACAAAGGTAAGTCTATTTACACTATAACATTCAGGTTTGGATCATTCTCTCATAAGAAAATGCAAACTGCATATTTACTATCATTTTCACGCAGACAAGCAGTTTTTACATGCTTCACGACAATTGCGTGCAAATGAGTCCTTATAAACAAAATTGCTTTATTTTACAAAGGTTAGTCTATTTTCACTATAACATTCAGGTTTGGATTATTCTCTCATAAGAAAATGCAAACTGCATATTAACCATTATTTTAACGCAGACAAGCAGTTTTTACATGCTTCACGACAATTGCGTGCAAATGAGTCCTTATAGGCAAAATTGCTTTATTTTACAAAGGTTAGTCTATTTACACTATAACATTCAGGTTTGGATCATTCTCTCATAAGAAAATGCAAACTGCATATTAACCCTAATTTTAAAGCATACAAGCAGTTTTTACAAGCTTTATAACAATTAGGTGCAAATTAGTCCTTATAGGCAAAATTGCTTTATTTCATGAGGGTAAGTCTATTTACACTATAACATTCAGGTTTGGATCTTTCTCTCATAAGAAAATGCAAACTGCATATTAACCAATATTTTAACGCAGACAAGCAGTTTTTACATGCTTCACGACAATTGCGTGCAAATGAGTCCTTATAGGCAAAATTGCTTTATTTTACAAAGGTAAGTCTATTTACACTATAACATTCAGGTTTGGATCATTCTCTCATAAGAAAATGCAAACTGCATATTTACTATCATTTTCACGCAGACAAGCAGTTTTTACATGCTTCACGACAATTGCGTGCAAATGAGTCCTTATAGGCAAAATTGCTTTGTTTCATGAGGGTAAGTCTATTTACACTATAACATTCAGGTTTGGATCATTCTCTCATAAGAAAATGCAAACTGCATATTAACCATTATTTTAACGCAGACAAGCAGTTTTTACATGCTTCACGACAATTGCGTGCAAATGAGTCCTTATAGGCAAAATTGCTTTATTTTACAAAGGTAAGTCTATTTACACTATAACATTCAGGTTTGGATCATTCTCTCATAAGAAAATGCAAACTGCATATTAACCTTAATTTTAAAGCATACAAGCAGTTTTTACAAGCTTTATAACAATTAGGTGCAAATTAGTCCTTATAGGCAAAATTGCTTTATTTCATGAGGGTAAGTCTATTTACACTATAACATTCAGGTTTGGATCTTTCTCTCATAAGAAAATGCAAACTGCATATTAACCAATATTTTAACGCAGACAAGCAGTTTTTACATGCTTCACGACAATTGCGTGCAAATGAGTCCTTATAGGCAAAATTGCTTTATTTTACAAAGGTAAATCTATTTACACTATAACATTCAGGTTTGGATCATTCTCTCATAAGAAAATGCAAACTGCATATTTACTATCATTTTCACGCAGACAAGCAGTTTTTACATGCTTCACGACAATTGCGTGCAAATGAGTCCTTATAAACAAAATTGCTTTATTTTACAAAGGTTAGTCTATTTTCACTATAACATTCAGGTTTGGATTATTCTCTCATAAGAAAATGCAAACTGCATATTAACCATTATTTTAACGCTGACAAGCAGTTTTAACATGCTTTACGCAAATAGGTGCAAATGAGTCCTTATAAGAAAAAGTGCTTTATTTCATGAGGGTAAGTCTATTTACACTATAACTTTCAGGTTTGGATCTTTCTCTCATAAGAAAATGCAAACTGCATATTGACCATTATTTTAACGCAGACAAGCATTTTTTACATGCTTTACGACAATTAGGTGCAAATGAGTCTTTATAGGCAAAATTGCTTTATTTTACAAAGGAAAGTCTATTTACACTATAACATTTAGGTTTGGATCATTCTCTCATAAGAAAATGCAAACTGCATATTAACCATTATTTTAACGCATACAAGCAGTTTTTACATGCTTCACGACAATTGCGTGCAAATGAGTCCTTATAGGCAAATTGCTTTATTTCATGAAAGGTAAGTCTATTTACACTATAACATTCAGGTTTGGATCTTTATCTCATAAGAAAATGCCATCTGCATATTAACCATTATTTTAACGCTGACAAGCAGTTTTCACATGCTTTACGCAAATAGGTGCAAATGAGTCCTTATAGGCAAAAGTGCTTTATTTCATGAGGGTAAGTCTAATTACACTATAACTTTCAGGTTTGGATCTTTCTCTCATAAGAAAATGCAAACTGCATATTGACCATTATTTTCACGCAGACAAGCAGTTTTCACATGTTTTACGACAATTAGGTGGAAATAAGTCCTTAAAGGAAAAATTGTTTTATTTCACAAAGGTAAGTCTACTTTCACTATTACATTCAGGGTTGGATCATTCTCTCATAAGAAAATGCAAACTGCATATTAACCATTATTTTAACGCAGACAAGCAGTTTTTACATGCTTCACGATAATTGCGTGCAAATGAGTCCTTATAGGCTAAATTGCTTTATTTTACAAAGGAAAGTCTATTTACACTATAACATTTAGGTTTGGATCATTCTCTTATAAGAAAATGCAAACTGCATATTGACCATTATTTTAACGCATACAAGCAGTTTTTACATGCTTTATGACAATTAGGGGCAAATGAGTCCTTATAGGCAAAATAGCTTTATTTCATGAAAGGTAAGTCTATTTACACTATAACATTCAGGTTTGGATCTTTATCTCATAAGAAAATGCAAACTGCTTATTAACCATTATTTAAACGCAGACAAGCATTTTTTACATGCTTTACGACAATTAGGTGCAAATGAGTCTTTATAGGCAAAATTGCTTTATATCATGAGGGTAAGTCTATTTACACTATAACATTCAGGTTTGGATCTTTATCTCATAAGAAAATGCAAACTGCATATTAACCATTATTTTAACGCATACAAGCAGTTTTTACATGCTTTACGACAATTAGGTGCAAATGAGTCTTTATAGGCAAAATTGCTTTATTTCATGAGGGTAAGTCTATTTACACTATAACATTCAGGTTTGGATCATTCTCTCATAAGAAAATGCAAACTGCATATTTACTATCTTTTCACGCAGACAAGCAGTTTTTACATGCTTCACGACAATTGCGTGCAAATGAGTCCTTATAGGCAAAATTGCTTTTTTTTACAAAGGTAAGTCTATTTACACTATAACATTCAGGTTTGGATCATTCTCTCATAAGAAAATGCAAACTGCATATTAACCATTATTTTAACGCATACAAGCAGTTTTTACAAGCTTTATGACAATTAGGTGCAAATTAGTCCTTATAGGCAAAATTGCTTTATTTCATGAGGGTAAGTCTATTTACACTATAACATTCAGGTTTGGATCATTCTCTAATAAGAAAATGCAAACTGCATATTTACTATCATTTTAACGCATACAACCAGTTTTTACATGCTTTATGACAATTAGGTGCAAATGAGTCTTTACAGGCAAAATTGCTTTATTTCATGAGGGTAAGTCTATTTACACTATAACATTCAGGTTTGGATCATTCTCTCATAAGAAAATGCAAACTGCATATTTACTATCATCTTCACGCAGACAAGCAGTTTTTACATGCTTCACGACAATTGCGTGCAAATGAGTCCTTATAGGCAAAATTGCTTTATTTTACAAAGGTTAGTCTATTTACACTATAACATTCAGGTTTGGATCATTCTCTCATAAGAAAATGCAAACTGCATATTAACCTTAATTTTAAAGCATACAAGCAGTTTTTACAAGCTTTATAACAATTAGGTGCAAATTAGTCCTTATAGGCAAAATTGCTTTATTTCATGAGAATAAGTCTATTTACACTATAACATTCAGGTTTGGATCATTCTCTCATAAGAAAATGCAAACTGCATATTAACCATTATTTTAACGCAGACAAGCAGTTTTTACATGCTTCACGACAATTGCGTGCAAATGAGTCCTTATAGGCAAAATTGCTTTATTTTACAAAGGTTAGTCTATTTACACTATAACATTCAGGTTTGGATCATTCTCTCATAAGAAAATGCAAACTGCATATTAACCTTAATTTTAAAGCATACAAGCAGTTTTTACAAGCTTTATAACAATTAGGTGCAAATTAGTCCTTATAGGCAAAATTGCTTTATTTCATGAGGGTAAGTCTATTTACACTATAACATTCAGGTTTGGATCTTTCTCTCATAAGAAAATGCAAACTGCATATTAACCAATATTTTAACGCAGACAAGCAGTTTTTACATTCTTCACGACAATTGCGTGCAAATGAGTCCTTATAGGCAAAATTGCTTTATTTTACAAAGGTAAGTCTATTTACACTATAACATTCAGGTTTGGATCATTCTCTCATAAGAAAATGCAAACTGCATATTTACTATCATTTTCACGCAGACAAGCAGTTTTTACATGCTTCACGACAATTGCGTGCAAATGAGTCCTTATAAACAAAATTGCTTTATTTTACAAAGGTTAGTCTATTTTCACTATAACATTCAGGTTTGGATTATTCTCTCATAAGAAAATGCAAACTGCATATTAACCATTATTTTAACGCAGACAAGCAGTTTTTACATGCTTCACGACAATTGCGTGCAAATGAGTCCTTATAGGCAAAATTGCTTTATTTTACAAAGGTAAGTCTATTTACACTATAACATTCAGGTTTGGATCATTCTCTCATAAGAAAATGCAAACTGCATATTAACCTTAATTTTAAAGCATACAAGCAGTTTTTACAAGCTTTATAACAATTAGGTGCAAATTAGTCCTTATAGGCAAAATTGCTTTATTTCATGAGGGTAAGTCTATTTACACTATAACATTCAGGTTTGGATCTTTCTCTCATAAGAAAATGCAAACTGCATATTAACCAATATTTTAACGCAGACAAGCAGTTTTTACATGCTTCACGACAATTGCGTGCAAATGAGTCCTTATAGGCAAAATTGCTTTATTTTACAAAGGTAAGTCTATTTACACTATAACATTCAGGTTTGGATCATTCTCTCATAAGAAAATGCAAACTGCATATTTACTATCATTTTCACGCAGACAAGCAGTTTTTACATGCTTCACGACAATTGCGTGCAAATGAGTCCTTATAAACAAAATTGCTTTATTTTACAAAGGTTAGTCTATTTTCACTATAACATTCAGGTTTGGATTATTCTCTCATAAGAAAATGCAAACTGCATATTAACCATTATTTTAACGCTGACAAGCAGTTTTAACATGCTTTACGCAAATAGGTGCAAATGAGTCCTTATAAGAAAAAGTGCTTTATTTCATGAGGGTAAGTCTATTTACACTATAACTTTCAGGTTTGGATCTTTCTCTCATAAGAAAATGCAAACTGCATATTGACCATTATTTTAACGCAGGCAAGCATTTTTTACATGCTTTACGACAATTAGGTGCAAATGAGTCTTTATAGGCAAAATTGCTTTATTTTACAAAGGAAAGTCTATTTACACTATAACATTTAGGTTTGGATCATTCTCTCATAAGAAAATGCAAACTGCATATTAACCATTATTTTAACGCATACAAGCAGTTTTTACATGCTTCACGACAATTGCGTGCAAATGAGTCCTTATAGGCAAATTGCTTTATTTCATGAAAGGTAAGTCTATTTACACTATAACATTCAGGTTTGGATCTTTATCTCATAAGAAAATGCCATCTGCATATTAACCATTATTTTAACGCTGACAAGCAGTTTTCACATGTTTTACGACAATTAGGTGGAAATAAGTCCTTAAAGGAAAAATTGTTTTATTTCACAAAGGTAAGTCTACTTTCACTATTACATTCAGGGTTGGATCATTCTCTCATAAGAAAATGCAAACTGCATATTAACCATTATTTTAACGCAGACAAGCAGTTTTTACATGCTTCACGATAATTGCGTGCAAATGAGTCCTTATAGGCAAAATTGCTTTATTTTACAAAGGAAAGTCTATTTACACTATAACATTTAGGTTTGGATCATTCTCTTATAAGAAAATGCAAACTGCATATTGACCATTATTTTAACGCATACAAGCAGTTTTTACATGCTTTATGACAATTAGGGGCAAATGAGTCCTTATAGGCAAAATAGCTTTATTTCATGAAAGGTAAGTCTATTTACACTATAACATTCAGGTTTGGATCTTTATCTCATAAGAAAATGCAAACTGCTTATTAACCATTATTTAAACGCAGACAAGCATTTTTTACATGCTTTACGACAATTAGGTGCAAATGAGTCTTTATAGGCAAAATTGCTTTATATCATGAGGGTAAGTCTATTTACACTATAACATTCAGGTTTGGATCTTTATCTCATAAGAAAATGCAAACTGCATATTAACCATTATTTTAACGCATACAAGCAGTTTTTACATGCTTTACGACAATTAGGTGCAAATGAGTCTTTATAGGCAAAATTGCTTTATTTCATGAGGGTAAGTCTATTTACACTATAACATTCAGGTTTGGATCATTCTCTCATAAGAAAATGCAAACTGCATATTTACTATCTTTTCACGCAGACAAGCAGTTTTTACATGCTTCACGACAATTGCGTGCAAATGAGTCCTTATAGGCAAAATTGCTTTTTTTTACAAAGGTAAGTCTATTTACACTATAACATTCAGGTTTGGATCATTCTCTCATAAGAAAATGCAAACTGCATATTAACCATTATTTTAACGCATACAAGCAGTTTTTACAAGCTTTATGACAATTAGGTGCAAATTAGTCCTTATAGGCAAAATTGCTTTATTTCATGAGGGTAAGTCTATTTACACTATAACATTCAGGTTTGGATCATTCTCTCATAAGAAAATACAAACTGCATATTTACTATCATTTTAACGCATACAACCAGTTTTTACATGCTTTATGACAATTAGGTGCAAATGAGTCTTTACAGGCAAAATTGCTTTATTTCATGAGGGTAAGTCTATTTACACTATAACATTCAGGTTTGGATCATTCTCTCATAAGAAAATGCAAACTACATATTTACTATCATCTTCACGCAGACAAGCAGTTTTTACATGCTTCACGACAATTGCGTGCAAATGAGTCCTTATAGACAAAATTGCTTTATTTTACAAAGGTTAGTCTATTTACACTATAACATTCAGGTTTGGATCATTCTCTCATAAGAAAATGCAAACTGCATATTAACCTTAATTTTAAAGCATACAAGCAGTTTTTACATGCTTTATGACAATTAGGTGCAAATGAGTCCTTATAGGCAAAATTGCTTTATTTCATGAGGGTAAGTCTATTTACACTATAACATTCAGGTTTGGATCATTCTCTCATAAGAAAATGCAAACTGAATATTGACTATCATTTATACGCAGACAAGCAGTTTTTACATGGTTTACAATTACGTGCAAATAAGTCCATAAAGGCAAAATTGTTTCATTTCACAAAAGTAAGTCTACTTTCACTATAACATTCAGGTTTGGATCATTCTCTCATAAGAAAATGCAAACTGCATATTAACCATTATTTTAACGCAGACAAGCAGTTTTTACATGCTTCACGACAATTGCGTGCAAATGAGTCCTTATAGGCAAAATTGCTTTATTTTACAAAGGTAAGTCTATTTACACTATAACATTCAGGTTTGGATCATTCTCTCATAAGAAAATGCAAACTGCATATTAACCATTATTTTAACGCATACAAGCAGTTTTTACATGCTTTATGACAATTAGGGGCAAATGAGTCCTTATAGGCAAAATTGCTTTATTTCATGAAGGGTAAGTCTATTTACACTATAACATTCAGGTTTGGATCTTTCCCTCATAAGAAAATGCAAACTGCATATTAACCAATATTTTAACGCAGACAAGCAGTTTTTACATGCTTCACGACAATTGCGTGCAAATGAGTCCTTATAGGCAAAATTGCTTTATTTTACAAAGGTAAGTCTATTTACACTATAACATTCAGGTTTGGATCATTCTCTCCTAAGAAAATGCAAACTGCATATTAACCATTATTTTAACGCATACAAGCAGTTTTTACATGCTTTATAACAATAAAGGGCAAATGAGTCTTTATAGGCAAAATTGCTATATTTCATGAAGGTAAGTCTATTTACACTATAACATTCAGGTTTGGATCTTTCTCTCATAAGAAAATGTAAACTGCATATTAACCATTATTTAAACGCAGACAAGCAGTTTTTACATGCTTTACGACAATTAGGTGCAAATGAGTCTTTATAGGCAAAATTGCTTTATTTCATGAAGGTAAGTCTATTTACTCTATAACATTCAGGTTTGGATCATTCTTTCATAAGAAAATGCAAACTGCATATTTACTATCATTTTCACGCAGACAAGCAGTTTTTACATGCTTCACGACAATTGCGTGCAAATGAGTCCTTATAAACAAAATTGCTTTATTTTACAAAGGTAAGTCTATTTTCACTATAACATTCAGGGTTGGATTATTCTCTCATAAGAAAATGCAAACTGCATATTAACCATTATTTTAACGCTGACAAGCAGTTTTAACATGCTTTACGCAAATAGGTGCAAATGAGTCCTTATAAGAAAAAGTGCTTTATTTCATGAGGGTAAGTCTATTTACACTATAACTTTCAGGATTGGATCTTTCTCTCATAAGAAAATGCAAACTGCATATTGACCATTATTTTAACGCAGACAAGCATTTTTTACATGCTTTACGACAATTAGGTGCAAATGAGTCTTTATAGGCAAAATTGCTTTATTTTACAAAGGAAAGTCTATTTACACTATAACATTTAGGTTTGGATCATTCTCTCATAAGAAAATGCAAACTGCATATTAACCATTATTTTAACGCATACAAGCAGTTTTTACATGCTTCACGACAATTGCGTGCCAATGAGTCCTTATAGGCAAAATTGCTTTATTTAACAAAGGCAAGTCTATTTACACTATAACACTCAGGTTTGGATCATTCTCTCATAAGAAAATGCAAACTGCATATTAACCATTATTTTAACGAATACAAGCAGTTTTTACATGCTTTATGACAATTAGGGGCAAATGAGTCCTTATAGGCAAAATTGCTTTATTTCATGAAAGGTAAGTCTATTTACACTATAACATTCAGGTTTGGATCTTTATCTCATAAGAAAATGCAAACTGCATATTAACCATTATTTTAACGCTGACAAGCAGTTTTAACATGCTTTACGCAAATAGGTGCAAATGAGTCCTTATAGGCAAAAGTGCTTTATTTCATGAGGGTTAGTCTAATTACACTATAACTTTCAGGTTTGGATCTTTCTCTCATAAGAAAATGCAAACTGCATATTGACCATTATTTTCACGCAGACAAGCAGTTTTCACATGTTTTACGACAATTAGGTGGAAATAAGTCCTTAAAGGCAAAATTGTTTTATTTCACAAAGGTAAGTTTACTTTCACTATTACATTCAGGGTTGGATCATTCTCTCATAAGAAAATGCAAACTGCATATTAACCATTATTTTAACGCAGACAAGCAGTATTTACATGCTTCACGACAATTGCGTGCAAATGAGTCCTTATAGGCAAAATTGCTTTATTTTACAAAGGAAAGTCTATTACCACTATAACATTTAGGTTTGGATCATTCTCTCATAAGAAAATGCAAACTGCATATTGACCATTATTTTAACGCATACAAGCAGTTTTTACATGCTTTATGACAATTAGGGGCAAATGAGTCCTTATAGGCAAAATTGCTTTATTTCATGAAGGGTAAGTCTATTTACACTATAACATTCAGGTTTGGATTTTTATCTCATAAGAAAATGCAAACTGCTTATTAACCATTATTTAAACGCAGACAAGCATTTTTTACATGCTTTACGACAATTAGGTGCAAATGAGTCTTTATAGGCAAAATTGCTTTATATCATGAGGGTAAGTCTATTTACACTATAACATTCAGGTTTGGATCATTCTCTCATAAGAAAATGCAAACTGCATATTTACTATCATTTTCACGCAGACAAGCAGTTTTTACATGCTTCACGACAATTGCGTGCAAATGAGTCCTTATAGGCAAAATTGCTTTATTTTACAAAAGTAAGTCTATTTACACTATAACACTCAGGTTTGGATCATTCTCTCATAAGAAAATGCAAACTGCATATTAACCATTATTTTAACGCATACAAGCAGTTTTTACATGCTTTACGACAATTAGGTGCAAATGAGTCTTTATAGGCAAAATTGCTTTATTTCATGAGGGTAAGTCTATTTACACTACAACATTCAGGTTTGGATCATTCTCTCATAAGAAAATGCAAACTGCATATTTACTATCTTTTCACGCAGACAAGCAGTTTTTACATGCTTCACGACAATTGCGTGCAAATGAGTTCTTATAGGCAAAATTGCTTTTTTTTACAAAGGTAAGTCTATTTACACTATAACATTCAGGTTTGGATCATTCTCTCATAAGAAAATGCAAACTGCATATTTACTATCATCTTCACGCAGACAAGCAGTTTTTACATGCTTCACGACAATTGCGTGCAGATGAGTCCTTATAGGCAAAATTGCTTTATTTTACAAAGGTTAGTCTATTTACACTATAACATTCAGGTTTGGATCATTCTCTCATAAGAAAATGCAAACTGAATATTGACTATCATTTATACGCAGACAAGCAGTTTTTACATGGTTTACGACAATTAGGTGCAAATAAGTCCATAAAGGCAAAATTGTTTCATTTCACAAAAGTAAGTCTACTTTCACTATAACATTCAGGTTTGGATCATTCTCTCATAAGAAAATGCAAACTGCATATTAACCATTATTTTAACTCAGACAAGCAGTTTTTACATGCTTCACGACAATTGCGTGCAAATGAGTCCTTATAGGCAAAATTGCTTTATTTTACAAAGGTAAGTCTATTCACACTATAACATTCAGGTTTGGATCATTCTCTCACAAGAAAATGCAAACTGCATGTTAACTATTATTTTCACGCATACAAGCAGTTTTTACATGCTTTATGACAATTAGGGGCAAATGAGTCCTTAAAGGCAAAATTGCTTTATTTCATAAAGGTAAGTCTATTTACACTATAACATTCAGGTTTGGATCATTCTCTCATAAGAAAATGCAAACTGCCTATTAACCACTATTTTAACGCATACAAGCAGTTTTTACATGCTTTATGACAATTAGAGGCAAATGAGTCCTTATAGACAAAATTGCTTTATTTCATGAAGGTAAGTCTATTTACACTATAACATTCAGGTTTGGATCATTCTCTCATAAGAAAATGCAAACTGCATATTAACCATTATTTTAACGCTGACAAGCAGTTTTTACATGCTTTATGACAATTAGGTGCAAATGAATCCCTATAGGCAAAATTGCTTTATTTCATGAAGGTAAGTCTATTTACACTATAACATTTAGGTTTGGATCATTCTCTCATAAGAAAATGCAAACTGCATATTAACCATTATTTTAACGCAGACAAGCAGTTTTTAGATGCTTCACGACAATTGCGTGCAAATGAGTCCTTATAGGCAAATTTGCTATATTTTACAAAGGTAAGTCTATTTACACTATAACATTCAGGTTTGGATCATTCTCTCATAAGAAAATGCAAACTGCATATTCACTATCATTTTCACGCAGACAAGCAGTTTTTACATGCTTCACGACAATTGCGTGCAAATGAGTCCTTATAGGCAAAATTGCTTTATTTTACAAAGGTAAGTCTATTTACACTATAATATTCAGGTTTGGATCATTCTCTCATAAGAAAATGCAAACTGCATATTAACCATTATTTTAACGCATACAAGCAGTTTTTACATGCTTTATGACAATTAGGGGCAAATGAGTCCTTATAGCCAAAATTGCTTTATTTCATGAAGGTAAGTCTATTTACACTATAACATTCAGGTTTAGATCATTCTCTCATAAGAAAATGCAAACTGCATATTAACCATTATTTAAACGCAGACACACAGTTTTTACATGCTTTACGACAATTATGTGCAAATGAGTCTTTATAGGCAAAATTGCTTTATTTCATGAGGGTAAGTCTATTTACACTATAACATTCAGGTTTAAATCATTCTTTCATAAGAAAATGCAAACTGCATATTAACCATTATTTTAACGCAGACAAGCAGTTTTTACATGCTTTACGACAATTAAGTGCAAATGAGTCTTTATAGGCAAAATTGCTTTATTTCATAAGGGTAAGTCTATTTACACTATAACATTCAGGTTTGGATCATTCTTTCATAAGAAAATGCAAACTGCATATTAACCATTATTTTAACGCAGACAAGCAGTTTTTACATGCTTTATGACAATTAGGTGCAAATGAGTCTTTATAGTCAAAATTGTTTTATTTTACAAAGGTAAGTCTATTTACACTATAACATTCAGGTTTGGATCATTCTTTCATAAGAAAATGCAAACTGCATATTAACCATTATTTTAACGCAGACAAGCAGTTTTTACATGCTTTACGACAATTAGGTGCAAATGAGTCCTTATAGGCAAAATTGCTTTATTTCATGAGAGTAAGTCTATTTACACTATAACATTCAGGTTTGGATCATTCTTTCATAAGAAAATGCAAACTGCATATTAACCATTATTTTAACGCAGACAAGCAGTTTTTACATGCTTTATGACAATTAGGTGCAAATGAGTCTTTATAGGCAAAATTGCTTTATTTCATGAGGGTAAGTCTATTTACAACATAACATTCAGGTTTGGATCATTCTCTCATAAGAAAATGCAAACTGCATATTAACCATTATTTTAACGCAGACAAGCAGTTTTTACATGCTTTATGACAATAAGGGGCAAATGAGTCCTTATAGGCAAAATTGCTTTATTTCATAAGGGTAAGTCTATTTACACTATAATATTCAGGTTTGGATCATTCTCTCATAAGAAAAAGCAAACTGCATATTAACCATTATTTTAACGCAGACAAGCAGTTTTTAAATGCTTCACGACAATTTTGTGCAAATGAGTCCTTATAGGCAAAATTGCTTTATTTTACAAAGGTAAGTCTATTTACACTATAACATTCATGTTTGGATCATTCTCTCATAAGAAAATGCAAACTGCATATTAACCATTATTTAAACGCAGACACACAGTTTTTACATGCTTTACGACAATTATGTGCAAATGAGTCTTTATAAGCAAAATTGCTTTATTTCATGAGGGTAAGTCTATTTACACTATAACATTCAGGTTTGGATCATTCTTTCATAAGAAAATGCAAACTGCATATTAACCATTATTTTAACGCAGACAAGCAGTTTTTACATGCTTTACGACAATTAGGTGCAAATGAGTCTTTATAGGCAAAATTGCTTTATTTCATGAGGGTAAGTCTATTTACACTATAACATTCAGGTTTGGATCATTCTTTCATAAGAAAATGCAAACTGCATATTAACCATTATTTTAACGCAGACAAGCAGTTTTTACATGCTTTATGACAATTAGGTGCAAATGAGTCTTTATAGTCAAAATTGTTTTATTTTACAAAGGTTAGTCTATTTACACTATAACATTCAGGTTTGGATCATTCTCTCATAAGAAAATGCAAACTGCATATTAACCATTATTTCAACGCAGACAAGCAGTTTTTACATGCTTTACGACAATTAGGTGCAAATGAGTCCTTATAGGCAAAATTGCTTTATTTCATTAGAGTAAGTCTATTTACACTATAACATTCAGGTTTGGATCATTCTTTCATAAGAAAATGCAAACTGCATATTAACCATTATTTTAACGCAGACAAGCAGTTTTTACATGCTTTATGACAATTAGGGGCAAATGAGTCCTTATAGGCAAAATTGCTTTATTTCATGAGGGTAAGTCTATTTACACTATAATATTCAGGTTTGGATCATTCTCTCATAAGAAAATGCAAACTGCATATTTACTATCTTTTTCACGCAGACAAGCAGTTTTTAAATGCTTCACGACAATTTTGTGCAAATGAGTCCTTATAGGCAAAATTGCTTTATTTTACAAAGGTTAGTCTATTTACACTATAACATTCAGGTTTGGATCATTCTCTCATAAGAAAATGCAAACTGCATATTAACCATTATTTTAACGCAGACAAGCAGTCTTTACATGCTTTATGACAATTAGGTGCAAATGAGTCTTTATAGGCAAAAGTGCTTTATTTCATGAGGGTAAGTCTATTTACTCTATAACATTCAGGTTTGGATCATTCTTTCATAAGAAAATGAAAACTGCATATTTACTATCATTTTCACGCAGACAAGCAGTTTTTACATGCTTCACGACAATTGCGTGCAAATGAGTCCTTATAAACAAAATTGCTTTATTTTACAAAGGTTAGTCTATTTTCACTATAACATTCAGGTTTGGATTATTCTCTCATAAGAAAATGCAAACTGCATATTAACCATTATTTTAACGCATACAAGCAGTTTTTACATGCTTTATGACAATTAGGGGCAAATGAGTCTATATAGGCAAAATTGCTTTATTTTACAAAGGTAAGTTTTTTTAAACTATAACATTCAGGTTTAGATCATTCTCTCATAAGAAAATGCAAACTGCATATTAACTATTATTTTAACGCATACAAGCAGTTTTTACAAGCTTTATGACAATTAGGTGCAAATGAGTCCTTACAGGCAAAATTGCTTTATTTCATAATGGTAAGTCTATTTACACTATAACATTCAGGTTTGGATCATTCTCTCATAAGAAAATATAAACAGCATATTTACTATCATTTTAACGCATACAAGCAGTTTTTACATGCTTTATGACAATTAGGTGCAAATGAGTCTTTATAGGCAAAATTGCTTTATTTCGTGAAGGTAAGTCTATTTACACTATAACATTCAGGTTTGGATCATTCTCTCATAAGAAAATGCAAACTGCATATTAACAATTATTTTAACGCTGACAAGCAGTTTTTACTTGCTTTACGACAATTAGGTGCAAATGAGTCCTTATAGGCAAAATTGCTTTATTTTACAACGGTAAGTCTATTTACACTATAACATTAAGGTTTGGATCATTCTCTCATAAGAAAATGCAAACTGCATATTCACCATTATTTTAACGCAGACAAGCAGTTTTTACATGCTTCACGACAATTGCGTGCAAATGAGTCCTTATAGGCAAAATTGCTTTATTTTACAACGGTAAGTCTATTTACACTATAACATTCAGGTTTGGATCATTCTCTCATAAGAAAATGCAATCTGCATTTTAACCAATATTTTAACGCATGCAATCAGTTTTTACATGCTTTATGACAATTAGGGGCAAATGAGTCCTTATAGGCAAAATTGCTTTATTTCATGAAGGTAAGTCTACTTTCACTATAACATTCAGGTTTGGATGATTCTCTCATAAGAAAATGCAAACTGCATATTCACCATTATTTTAACGCAGACAAGCAGTTTCTACATGCTTCACGACAATTGCGTGCAAATGAGTCCTTATAGGCAAAATTGCTTTATTTTACAACGGTAAGTCTATTTACACTATAACATTAAGGTTTGGATCATTCTCTCATAAGAAAATGCAATCTGCATATTAACCATTATTTTAACGCATACAAGCAGTTTTTACATGCTTTATGACAATTTGGGGCAAATGAGTCCTTATAGGCAAAATTGCTTTATTTCATGAAGGTAAGTCTATTTACACTATAACATTCAGGTTTGGATCATTCTCTCATAAGAAAATGCAAACTGCATATTAACCATAATTTAAAGGCAGACAAGCAGTTTTTACATGCTTTACGACAATTAGGTGCAAATGAGTCTTTATAGGCAAAATTGCTTTATTTCATGAGGGTAAGTCTATTTACACTATAACATTCAGGTTTGGATCATTCTCTCATAAGAAAATGCAAATTGCGTATTAACCATTATTTTAACGCAGACAAGCAGTTTTTACATGCTTTATGACAATTAGGGGCAAATGAGTCCTTATAGGCAAAATTGCTTTATTTCATAAGGGTAAGTCTATTTACACTATAACATTCAGGTTTGGATCATTCTCTCATAAGAAAATGCAAACTGCATATTTACTATCATTTTCACGCAGATAATCAGTTTTCACATGTTTTACGACAATTAGGTGGAAATAAGTCCTTAAAGGCAAAATTGTTTTATTTCACAAAGGTAAGTATACTTTCACTATAACATTCAGGTTTGGATCATTCTCTCATAAGAAAATGCAAACTACATATTAACCATAATTTAAACGCAGACAAGCAGTTTTTACATGCTTTACGACAATTAGGTGCAAATGAGTCTTTATAGGCAAAATTGCTTTATTTCATGAGGGTAAGTCTATTTACACTATACCATTCAGGTGTGGATCATTCTCTCATAAGAAAATGCAAACTGCGTATTAACCATTATTTTAACGCAGACAAGCAGTTTTTACATGCTTTACGACAATTAGGTGCAAATGAGTCTTTATAGGCAAAATTGCTTTATTTCATAAGGGTAAGTCTATTTACACTATAACATTCAGGTTTGGATCATTCTTTCATAAAAAAATGCAAACTGCATATTAACCATTATTTTAACGCTGACAAGCAGTTTTTACATGCTTTATGACAATTAGGTGCAAATGAGTCTTTATAGTCAAAATTGTTTTATTTTACAAAGGTAAGTCTATTTACACTATAACATTCAGGTTTGGATCATTCTTTCATAAGAAAATGCAAACTGCACATTAACCATTATTTTAACGCAGACAAGCAGTTTTTACATGCTTTACGACAATTAGGTGCAAATGAGTCCTTATAGGCAAAATTGCTTTATTTCATGAGAGTAAGTCTATTTACACTATAACATTCAGGTTTGGATCATTCTTTCATAAGAAAATGCAAACTGCATATTAACCATTATTTTAACGCAGACAAGCAGTTTTTACATGCTTTATGACAATTAGGTGCAAATGAGTCTTTATAGGCAAAATTGCTTTATTTCATGAGGGTAAGTCTATTTACAACATAACATTCAGGTTTGGAACATTCTCTCATAAGAAAATGCAAACTGCATATTAACCATTATTTTAACGCAGACAAGCAGTTTTTACATGCTTTATGACAATAAGGGGCAAATGAGTCCTTATAGGCAAAATTGCTTTATTTCATAAGGGTAAGTCTATTTACACTATAATATTCAGGTTTGGATCATTCTCTCATAAGAAAAAGCAAACTGCATATTTACTATCTTTTTCACGCAGACAAGCAGTTTTTAAATGCTTCACGACAATTTTGTGCAAATGAGTCCTTATAGGCAAAATTGCTTTATTTTACAAAGGTAAGTCTATTTACACTATAACATTCAGGTTTGGATCATTCTCTCATAAGAAAATGCAAACTGCATATTAACCATTATTTAAACGCAGACACACAGTTTTTACATGCTTTACGACAATTATGTGCAAATGAGTCTTTATAAGCAAAATTGCTTTATTTCATGAGGGTAAGTCTATTTACACTATAACATTCAGGTTTGGATCATTCTCTCATAAGAAAATGCAAACTGCATATTAACAATTATTTTAACGCTGACAAGCAGTTTTTACTTGCTTTACGACAATTAGGTGCAAATGAGTCCTTATAGGCAAAATTGCTTTATTTTACAACGGTAAGTCTATTTACACTATAACATTAAGGTTTGGATCATTCTCTCATAAGAAAATGCAAACTGCATATTCACCATTATTTTAACGCAGACAAGCAGTTTTTACATGCTTCACGACAATTGCGTGCAAATGAGTCCTTATAGGCAAAATTGCTTTATTTTACAACGGTAAGTCTATTTACACTATAACATTCAGGTTTGGATCATTCTCTCATAAGAAAATGCAATCTGCATTTTAACCAATATTTTAACGCATGCAATCAGTTTTTACATGCTTTATGACAATTAGGGGCAAATGAGTCCTTATAGGCAAAATTGCTTTATTTCATGAAGGTAAGTCTACTTTCACTATAACATTCAGGTTTGGATGATTCTCTCATAAGAAAATGCAAACTGCATATTCACCATTATTTTAACGCAGACAAGCAGTTTCTACATGCTTCACGACAATTGCGTGCAAATGAGTCCTTATAGGCAAAATTGCTTTATTTTACAACGGTAAGTCTATTTACACTATAACATTAAGGTTTGGATCATTCTCTCATAAGAAAATGCAATCTGCATATTAACCATTATTTTAACGCATACAAACAGTTTTTACATGCTTTATGACAATTTGGGGCAAATGAGTCCTTATAGGCAAAATTGCTTTATTTCATGAAGGTAAGTCTATTTACACTATAACATTCAGGTTTGGATCATTCTCTCATAAGAAAATGCAAACTGCATATTAACCATAATTTAAAGGCAGACAAGCAGTTTTTACATGCTTTACGACAATTAGGTGCAAATGAGTCTTTATAGGCAAAATTGCTTTATTTCATGAGGGTAAGTCTATTTACACTATAACATTCAGGTTTGGATCATTCTCTCATAAGAAAATGCAAATTGCGTATTAACCATTATTTTAACGCAGACAAGCAGTTTTTACATGCTTTATGACAATTAGGGGCAAATGAGTCCTTATAGGCAAAATTGCTTTATTTCATAAGGGTAAGTCTATTTACACTATAACATTCAGGTTTGGATCATTCTCTCATAAGAAAATGCAAACTGCATATTTACTATCATTTTCACGCAGATAATCAGTTTTCACATGTTTTACGACAATTAGGTGGAAATAAGTCCTTAAAGGCAAAATTGTTTTATTTCACAAAGGTAAGTATACTTTCACTATAACATTCAGGTTTGGATCATTCTCTCATAAGAAAATGCAAACTGCATATTAACCATAATTTAAACGCAGACAAGCAGTTTTTACATGCTTTACGACAATTAGGTGCAAATGAGTCTTTATAGGCAAAATTGCTTTATTTCATGAGGGTAAGTCTATTTACACTATACCATTCAGGTGTGGATCATTCTCTCATAAGAAAATGCAAACTGCGTATTAACCATTATTTTAACGCAGACAAGCAGTTTTTACATGCTTTACGACAATTAGGTGCAAATGAGTCTTTATAGGCAAAATTGCTTTATTTCATAAGGGTAAGTCTATTTACACTATAACATTCAGGTTTGGATCATTCTTTCATAAAAAAATGCAAACTGCATATTAACCATTATTTTAACGCTGACAAGCAGTTTTTACATGCTTTATGACAATTAGGTGCAAATGAGTCTTTATAGTCAAAATTGTTTTATTTTACAAAGGTAAGTCTATTTACACTATAACATTCAGGTTTGGATCATTCTTTCATAAGAAAATGCAAACTGCACATTAACCATTATTTTAACGCAGACAAGCAGTTTTTACATGCTTTACGACAATTAGGTGCAAATGAGTCCTTATAGGCAAAATTGCTTTATTTCATGAGAGTAAGTCTATTTACACTATAACATTCAGGTTTGGATCATTCTTTCATAAGAAAATGCAAACTGCATATTAACCATTATTTTAACGCAGACAAGCAGTTTTTACATGCTTTATGACAATTAGGTGCAAATGAGTCTTTATAGGCAAAATTGCTTTATTTCATGAGGGTAAGTCTATTTACAACATAACATTCAGGTTTGGAACATTCTCTCATAAGAAAATGCAAACTGCATATTAACCATTATTTTAACGCAGACAAGCAGTTTTTACATGCTTTATGACAATAAGGGGCAAATGAGTCCTTATAGGCAAAATTGCTTTATTTCATAAGGGTAAGTCTATTTACACTATAATATTCAGGTTTGGATCATTCTCTCATAAGAAAAAGCAAACTGCATATTTACTATCTTTTTCACGCAGACAAGCAGTTTTTAAATGCTTCACGACAATTTTGTTCAAATGAGTCCTTATAGGCAAAATTGCTTTATTTTACAAAGGTAAGTCTATTTACACTATAACATTCAGGTTTGGATCATTCTCTCATAAGAAAATGCAAACTGCATATTAACCATTATTTAAACGCAGACACACAGTTTTTACATGCTTTACGACAATTATGTGCAAATGAGTCTTTATAAGCAAAATTGCTTTATTTCATGAGGGTAAGTCTATTTACACTATAACATTCAGGTTTGGATCATTCTCTCATAAGAAAATGCAAACTGCATACTAACAATTATTTTAACGCATACAAGCAGTTTTTACATGCTTTATGACAATTAGGGGCAATTGAATCCTTATAGGCAAAATTGCTTTATTTCATAAAGGTAAGTCTATTTACACTATAACATTCAGGTTTGGATCATTCTCTCATAAGAAAATGCAAACTGCATATTTACTATCATTTTAACGCATACAAGCAGTTTTTACATGCTTTATGACAATTAGGTCCAAATGAGTCTTTACAGGCAAAATTGCTTTATTTCATGAGGGTAAGTATATTTACACTATAACATTCAGGTTTAGATCATTCTCTCATAAGAAAATGCAAACTGCATATTAACCATTATTTTAACGCAGACAAGCAGTTTTTACATGCTTTACGACAATTAGGTGCAAATGAGTCCTTATAGGCAAAATTGCTTTATTTCATTAGAGTAAGTCTATTTACACTATAACATTCAGGTTTGGATCTTTCTTTCATAAGAAAATGCAAACTGCATATTAACCATTATTTTAACGCAGACAAGCAGTTTTTACATGCTTTATGACAATTAGGGGCAAATGAGTCCTTATAGGCAAAATTGCTTTATTTCATGAGGGTAAGTCTATTTACACTATAATATTCAGGTTTGGATCATTCTCTCATAAGAAAATGCAAACTGCATATTTACTATCTTTTTCACGCAGACAAGCAGTTTTTAAATGCTTCACGACAATTTTGTGCAAATGAGTCCTTATAGGCAAAATTGCTTTATTTTACAAAGGTTAGTCTATTTACACTATAACATTCAGGTTTGGATCATTCTCTCATAAGAAAATGCAAACTGCATATTAACCATTATTTTAACGCAAACAAGCAGTCTTTACATGCTTTATGACAATTAGGTGCAAATGAGTCTTTATAGGCAAAAGTGCTTTATTTCATGAGGGTAAGTCTATTTACTCTATAACATTCAGGTTTGGATCATTCTTTCATAAGAAAATGCAAACTGCATATTTACTATCATTTTCACGCAGACAAGCAGTTTTTACATGCTTCACGACAATTGCGTGCAAATGAGTCGTTATAAACAAAATTGCTTTATTTTACAAAGGTTAGTCTATTTTCACTATAACATTAAGGTTTGGATTATTCTCTTATAAGAAAATGCAAACTGCATATTAACCATTATTTTAACGCATACAAGCAGTTTTTACATGCTTTATGACAATTAGGGGCAAATGAGTCTATATAGGCAAAATTGCTTTATTTTACAAAGGTAAGTTTTTTTAAATTATAACATTCAGGTTTAGATCATTCTCTCATAAGAAAATGCAAACTGCATATTAACTATTATTTTAACGCATACAAGCAGTTTTTACAAGCTTTATGACAATTAGGTGCAAATGAGTCCTTACAGGCAAAATTGCTTTATTTCATGATGGTAAGTCTATTTACACTATAACATTCAGGTTTGGATCATTCTCTCATAAGAAAATATAAACAGCATATTTACTATCATTTTAACGCATACAAGCAGTTTTTACATGCTTTATGACAATTAGGTGCAAATGAGTCTTTATAGGCAAAATTGCTTTATTTCGTGAAGGTAAGTCTATTTACACTATAACATTCAGGTTTGGATCATTCTCTCATAAGAAAATGCAAACTGCATATTAACAATTATTTTAACGCTGACAAACAGTTTTTACTTGCTTTACGACAATTAGGTGCAAATGAGTCCTTATAGGCAAAATTGCTTTATTTTACAACGGTAAGTCTATTTAGACTATAACATTCAGGTTTGGATCATTCTCTCATAAGAAAATGCAAACTGCATATTAACCATAATTTAAACGCAGACAAGCAGTTTTTACATGCTTCAAGACAATTCCGTGCAAATGAGTCCTTACAGGCAAAATTGCTTTATTTTACAACGGTAAGTCTATTTACACTATAACATTAAGGTTTGGATCATTCGCTCATAAGAAAATGCAAACTGCATATTCACCATTATTTTAACGCAGACAAGCAGTTTTTACATGCTTCACGACAATTGCGTGCAAATGAGTCCTTATAGGCAAAATTGCTTTATTTTACAACGGTAAGTCTATTTACACTATAACATTAAGGTTTGGATCATTCTCTAATAAGAAAATGCAATCTGCATATTAACCAATATTTTAACGCATGCAATCAGTTTTTACATGCTTTATGACAATTAGGGGCAAATGAGTCCTTATAGGCAAAATTGCTTTATTTCATGAAGGTAAGTCTACTTTCACTATAACATTCAGGTTTGGATCATTCTCTCATAAGAAAATGCAAACTGCATATTCACCATTATTTTAACGCAGACAAGCAGTTTCTACATGCTTCACGACAATTGCGTGCAAATGAGTCCTTATAGGCAAAATTGCTTTATTTTACAACGGTAAGTCTATTTAGACTATAACATTCAGGTTTGGATCATTCTCTCATAAGAAAATGCAAACTGCATATTAACCATAATTTAAACGCAGACAAGCAGTTTTTACATGCTTTACGACAATTAGGTGCAAATGAGTCTTTATAGGCAAAATTGCTTTATTTCATGAGGGTAAGTCTATTTACACTATAACATTCAGGTTTGGATCATTCTCTCATAAGAAAATGCAAACTGCGTATTAACCATTATTTTAACGCAGACAAGCAGTTTTTACATGCTTTATGACAATTAGGGGCAAATGAGTCCTTATAGGCAAAATTGCTTTATTTCATAAGGGTAAGTCTATTTACACTATAACATTTAGGTTTGGATCATTCTCTCATAAGAAAATGCAAACTGCATATTTACTATCATTTTCACGCAGACAAGCAGTTTTTACATGCTTCAAGACAATTCCGTGCAAATGAGTCCTTACAGGCAAAATTGCTTTATTTTACAACGGTAAGTCTATTTACACTATAACATTAAGGTTTGGATCATTCGCTCATAAGAAAATGCAAACTGCATATTCACCATTATTTTAACGCAGACAAGCAGTTTTTACATGCTTCACGACAATTGCGTGCAAATGAGTCCTTATAGGCAAAATTGCTTTATTTTACAACGGTAAGTCTATTTACACTATAACATTAAGGTTTGGATCATTCTCTAATAAGAAAATGCAATCTGCATATTAACCAATATTTTAACGCATGCAATCAGTTTTTACATGCTTTATGACAATTAGGGGCAAATGAGTCCTTATAGGCAAAATTGCTTTATTTCATGAAGGTAAGTCTACTTTCACTATAACATTCAGGTTTGGATCATTCTCTCATAAGAAAATGCAAACTGCATATTCACCATTATTTTAACGCAGACAAGCAGTTTCTACATGCTTCACGACAATTGCGTGCAAATGAGTCCTTATAGGCAAAATTGCTTTATTTTACAACGGTAAGTCTATTTAGACTATAACATTCAGGTTTGGATCATTCTCTCATAAGAAAATGCAAACTGCATATTAACCATAATTTAAACGCAGACAAGCAGTTTTTACATGCTTTACGACAATTAGGTGCAAATGAGTCTTTATAGGCAAAATTGCTTTATTTCATGAGGGTAAGTCTATTTACACTATAACATTCAGGTTTGGATCATTCTCTCATAAGAAAATGCAAACTGCATATTTACTATCATTTTCACGCAGACAAGCAGTTTTTACATGCTTCAAGACAATTCCGTGCAAATGAGTCCTTACAGGCAAAATTGCTTTATTTTACAACGGTAAGTCTATTTACACTATAACATTAAGGTTTGGATCATTCGCTCATAAGAAAATGCAAACTGCATATTCACCATTATTTTAACGCAGACAAGCAGTTTTTACATGCTTCACGACAATTGCGTGCAAATGAGTCCTTATAGGCAAAATTGCTTTATTTTACAACGGTAAGTCTATTTACACTATAACATTAAGGTTTGGATCATTCTCTAATAAGAAAATGCAATCTGCATATTAACCAATATTTTAACGCATGCAATCAGTTTTTACATGCTTTATGACAATTAGGGGCAAATGAGTCCTTATAGGCAAAATTGCTTTATTTCATGAAGGTAAGTCTACTTTCACTATAACATTCAGGTTTGGATCATTCTCTCATAAGAAAATGCGAACTGCATATTCACCATTATTTTAACGCAGACAAGCAGTTTCTACATGCTTCACGACAATTGCGTACAAATGAGTCCTTATAGGCAAAATTGCTTTATTTTACAACGGTAAGTCTATTTAGACTATAACATTCAGGTTTGGATCATTCTCTCATAAGAAAATGCAAACTGCATATTAACCATAATTTAAACGCAGACAAGCAGTTTTTACATGCTTTACGACAATTAGGTGCAAATGAGTCTTTATAGGCAAAATTGCTTTATTTCATGAGGGTAAGTCTATTTACACTATAACATTCAGGTTTGGATCATTCTCTCATAAGAAAATGCAAACTGCGTATTAACCATTATTTTAACGCAGACAAGCAGTTTTTACATGCTTTATGACAATTAGGGGCAAATGAGTCCTTATAGGCAAAATTGCTTTATTTCATAAGGGTAAGTCTATTTACACTATAACATTCGGGTTTGGATCATTCTCTCATAAGAAAATGCAAACTGCATATTTACTATCATTTTCACGCAGACAAGCAGTTTTCACATGTTTTACGACAAATAGGTGGAAATAAGTCCTTAAAGGCAAAATTGTTTTATTTCACAAAGGTAAGTATACTTTCACTATAACATTCAGGTTTGGATCATTCTCTCATAAGAAAATGCAAACTGCATATTTACTATCTTTTTCACGCAGACAAGCAGTTTTTACATGCTTCACGACAATTTTGTGCAAATGAGTCCTTATAGGCAAAATTGCTTTATTTTACAAAGGTAAGTCTATTTACACTATAACATTCAGGTTTGGATCATTCTCTCATAAGAAAATGCAAAATGCATTTTAACCATTATTTTAACGCATACAAGCAGTTTTTACATGCTTTATGACAATTAGAGGCAAATGAGTCCTTAAAGGCAAAATTGCTTTATTTCATGAGGGTAAGTCTATTTACACTATAACATTCAGGTTTGGATCATTCTCTCATAAGAAAATGCAAACTGCATATTAACTATTATTTTTACGCATACAAGCAGTTTTTACAAGCTTTATGACAATTAGGTGCAAATGAGTCCTTATAGGCAAAATTGCTTTACTTCATGAGGGTAAGTCTATTTACACTATAACATTCAGGTTTGGATCATTCTCTCATAAGAAAATGCAAACTGCATATTACCAATTATTTTAACGCTGACAAGCAGTTTTTACATGCTTTACGACAATTAGGTGCAAATGAGTCCTTATAGGCAAAAGTGCTTTATTTCATGAGGGTAAGTCTATTTACACTATAACATTTAGGTTTGGATCATTTTCTCATAAGAAAATGCAAACTGCATATTAACCATTATTTTAACGCAGACAAGCAGTTTTTACATGCTTCACGACAATTGCGTGCAAATGAGTCCTTATAGGCAAAATTGCTTTATTTTACAAAGGTAAGTCTATTTACACTATAACATTCAGTTTTGGATCATTCTCTCATAGGAAAATGCAAACTGCATATTAACCATTATTTTAACGCATACAAGCAGTTTTTACATGCTTTATGACAATTAGGGGCAAATGAGACCTTATAGGCAAAATTGCTTTATTTTACAAAGGTAAGTTTACTTAAACTATAACATTCAGGTTTAGATCATTCTCTTATAAGAAAATGCAAACTGCATATTAACTATTATTTTAACGCATACAAGCAGTTTTTACAAGCTTTATGACAATTAGGTGCAAATGAGTCCTTATAGGCAAAATTGCTTTACTTCATGAGGGTAAGTCTATTTACACTATAACATTCAGGTTTGGATCATTCTCTCATAAGAATATGCAAACTGCATATTTACTATCATTTTAACGCATACAAGCAGTTTTTACATGCTTTATGACAATTAGGTGCAAATGAGTCTTTATAGGCAAAATTGCTTTATTTTATGAGGGTAAGTCTATTTACACTATAACATTCAGGTTTGGATCATTCTCTCATAAGAAAATGCAAACTGCATATTAACAATTATTTTAACGCTGACAAGCAGTTTTTACATGCTTTACGACAATTAGGTGCAAATGGGTCCTTATAGGCAAAAGTGCTTTATTTCATGAGGGTAAGTCTATTTACACTATAACATTTAGGTTTGGATCATTCTCTCATAAGAAAATGCAAACTGCATATTAACCATTATTTTAACGCAGAAAAGCAGTTTTTACATGCTTCACGACAATTGCGTGCAAATGAGTCCTTATAGGCAAAATTGCGTTATTTTACAAAGGTAAGTCTATTTTCACTATAATATTGAGGTTTGGATCATTCTCTCATGAGAAAATGCAAACTGCGTATTAACCATTATTTTAACACATACAAGCAGTTTTTACATGCTTAATGACAATTAGGGGCAAATGAGTCCTTATAGGCAAAATTGCTTTATTTCATTAAGGTAAGTCTATTTACACTATAACATTCAGGTTTGGATCATTCTCTCATAAGAAAATGCAAACTGCATATTTACTATCATTTTCACGCAGACAAGCAGTTTTCACATGTTTTACGACAATTAGGTGGAAATAAGTCCTTAAAGGCAAAATTGTTTTATTTCACAAAGGTAAGTCTATTTACACTATAACATTCAGGTTTGGATCATTCTCTCATAAGAAAATGCAAACTGCATATTAACCATTATTTTAACGCAGACAAGCAGTTTTTACATGCTTCACGACAATTGCGTGCAAATGAGTCCTTATAGGCAAAATTGCCTTATTTTACAAAGGTAAGTCTATTTACACTATAACATTCAGGTTTGGATCATTCTCTCATAAGAAAATGCAAACTGCATATTAACCATTATTTTAACGCATACAAGCAGTTTTTACATGCTTTATGTCAATTAGGGGCAAATGAGTCTTTATAGGCAAAATTGCTTTATTTCATGAAGGTAAGTCTATTTACACTATAACATTCAGGTTTGGATCTTTCTCTCATAAGAAAATGCAAACTGCATATTAACCATTATTTAAACGCAGACAAGCAGTTTTTACATGCTTTACGACAATTAGGTGCAAATGAGTCTTTATAGGCAAAATTGCTTTATTTTCTGAAGATTAGTCTATTTACACTATAACATTCAGGTTTGGATCATTCTCTCATAAGAAAATGCAAACTGCATATTTACTATCATTTTCACGCAGACTAGCAGTTTTTACATGCTTCACGACAATTGGGTGCAAATGAGTCCTTATAGGCAAAATTGCTTTATTTTACAAAGGTAAGTCTATTTACACTATAACATTTAGGTTTGGATCATTCTCTCATAAGAAAATGCAAACTGCATATTAACCATTATTTTAACGCATACAAGCAGTTTTTTAATGCTTCACGACAATTGCGTGCAAATGAGTCCTTATAGGCAAAATTGCTTTATTTTACAAAGGTAAGTCTATTTAAACTATAACATTCAGGTTTGGATTATTCTCTCAAAAGAAAATGCAAACTGCATATTAACCATTATTTAAACGCAGACAAGCAGTTTTTACATGCTTTATGACAATTAGGGGCAAATGAGTCCTTATAGGCAAAATTGCTTTATTTCATTAAGGTAAGTCTATTTACACTATAACATTCAGGTTTGGATCATTCTCTCATAAGAAAATGCAAACTGCATATTAACCATTATTTTAACGCAGACAAGCAGTTTTTACATGCTTCACGACAATTGCGTGCAAATGAGTCCTTATAGGCAAAATTGCTTTATTTTACAAAGGTAAGTCTATTTAAACTATAACATTCAGGTTTGGATTATTCTCTCAAAAGAAAATGCAAACTGCATATTAACCATAATTTAAACGCAGACAAGCAGTTTTTACATGCTTTACGACAATTAGGTGCAAATAAGTCTTTATAGGCAAAATTGCTTTATTTCATGAGGGTAAGTCTACTTTCACTATAACATTCAGGTTTGGATCATTCTCTTACAAGAAAATGCAAACTGCATATTAACCATTATTTTAACGCAGACAAGCAGTTTTTACATGCTTCACGACAATTGCGTGCAAATAAGTCCTTATAGGCAAAATTGCTTTATTTTACAAAGGTAAGTCTATTTACTCTATAACATTCAGGTTTGGATCATTCTCTCATAAGAAAATGCAAACTGCATATTAACCACTATTTTAACGCATACAAGCAGTTTTAACATGCTTTATGACAATTAGGGGCAAATGAGTCTTTATAGGCAAAATTGCTTTATTTCATGAAGGTAAGTCTATTTACACTATAACATTTAGGTTTGGATCTTTCTCTCATAAGAAAATGCAAACTGCATTATTACTATCATTTTCACGCAGACAAGCAGTTTTCACATGTTTTACGACAATTAGGTGGAAATAAGTCCTTAAAGGCAAAATTGTTTTATTTCACAAAGGTAAGTCTATTTACACTATAACATTCAGGTTTGGATCATTCTCTCATAAGAAATTGCAAACTGCATATTAACCTTTATTTTAACGCAGACAAGCAGTTTTTACATGCTTCACGACAATTGCGTGCAAATGAGTCCTTATAAACAAAATTGCTTTATTTTACAAAGGTTAGAATATTTTTACTATAACATTCAGGTTTGGATCATTCTCTCATAAGAAAATGCAAACTGCATACTAACAATTATTTTAACGCATACAAGCAGTTTTTACATGCTTTATGACAATTAGGAACATTTGAGTCCTTATAGGCAAAATTGCTTTATTTCATAAAGGTAATTCTATTTACACTATAACATTCAGGTTTGGATCATTCTCTCATAAGAAAATGCAAACTGCATATTTACTATCATTTTCACGCAGACAAGCAGTTATTACATGCTTCACGACAATTGGGTGCAAATGAGTCCTTATAGGCAAAATTGCTCTATTTTACAAAGGTAAGTCTATTTACACTATAACATTCAGATTTGGATCATTCTCTCATAAGAAAATGCAAACTGCATATTAACCATTATTTTAACGCATACAAGCAGTTTTTACATGCTTTATGACAATTAGGGGCAAATGAGTCCTTATAGGCAAAATTGCTTTATTTTACAAAGGTAAGTTTACTTAAACTATAACATTCAGGTTTAGATCATTCTCTCATAAGAAAATGCAAACTGCTTATTTACTATCATTTTAACGCATACAAGCAGTTTTTACATGCTTTATGACAATTAGGTGCCAATGAGTCTTTATAGGCAAAATTGCTTTATTTCATGAGGCTAAGTATATTTACACTATAACATTCAGGTTTGGATCATTCTCTCATAAGAAAATGCAAACTGCATAGTAACCATTATTTTAACGCTGACAAGCAGTTTTTACATGCTTCACGACAATTGCGTGCAAATGAGTCCTTATAGGCAAAATTGCTTTATTTTACAAAGGTAAGTCTATTTACACTATAACATTAAGGTTTGGATCATTCTCTCATAAGAAAATGCAAACTTCATATTAACCATTATTTAAACGCAGACAAGCAGTTTTTACATGCTTTATGACAATTAGGGGCAAATAAGAATTATAGGCAAAATTGCTTTATTTCATTAAGGTAAGTCTATTTACACTATAACATTCAGGTTTGGATCATTCTCTCATAAGAAAATGCAAAATGCATTATTACTATAATTTTCACGCAGACAAGCAGTTTTCACATGTTTTACGACAATTAGGTGGAAATAAGTCCTTAAAGGCAAAATTGTTTTATTTCACAAAGGTAAGTCTATTTACACTATAACATTCAGGTTTGGATCATTCTCTCATATGAAAATGCAAACTGCATATTTACTATCATTTTCACGCAGACAAGCAGTTTTTACATGCTTCACGACAATTGGGTGCAAATGAGTCCTTATAGGCAAAATTGCTTTATTTTACAAAGGTAAGTCTACTTTCACTATAACATTCAGGTTTGGATCATTCTCTCATAAGAAAATGCAAACTGCATATTAACCATTATTTTAACGCAGACAAGCAGTTTTTACATGCTTTACGACAATTAGGTACAAATGAGTCCTTATAGGCGAAATTGCTTTATTTTACAAAGGTAAGTCTATTTACACTATAACATTCAGGTTTGGATAATTCTCTCATAAGAAAATGCAAACTGCATATTTACTATCATTTTCACGCAGACAAGCAGTTTTTACATGCTTCACGACAATTGGGTGCAAATGAGTCCTTATAGGCAAAATTGCTTTATTTTACAAAGGTAAGTCTATTTACACTATAACATTCAGGTTTGGATCATTCTCTCATAAGAAAATGCAAACTGCATATTAACCATTATTTTAACGCAGACAAGCAGTTTTTACATGCTTTACGACAATTAGGTACAAATGAGTCCTTATAGGCGAAATTGCTTTATTTTACAAAGGTAAGTCTATTTACACTATAACATTCAGGTTTGGATAATTTTCTCATAAGAAAATGCAAACTGCATATTAACTATTATTTTAACGCATACAAGCAGTTTTTACATGCTTTATGACAATTAGGTGCAAATGAGTCTTTATAGGCAAAATTGCTTTAATTCATGAGGGTAAGTCTATTTACACTATAACATTCAGGTTTGGATCATTCTCTCATAAGAAAATGCAAACTGCATATTAACCATTATTTTAACGCAGACAAGCAGTTTTTACATGCTTCACGACAATTGCGTGCAAATGAGTCCTTATAGGCAATATTGCGTTATTTTACAAAGGTAAGTCTATTTTCACTATAATATTCAGGTTTGGATTATTCTCTCATAAGAAAATGCAAACTGCGTATTAACCATTATTTTAACGCATACAAGCAGTTTTTACATGCTTTATGACAATTAGGGGCAAATGAGTCCTTATAGGCAAAATTGCTTTATTTCATTAAGGTAAGTCTATTTACACTATAACATTCAGGTTTAGATCATTCTCTCATAAGAAAATGCAAACTGCATATTAACCATTATTTTAACGCAGACAAGCAGTTTTTACATGCTTCACGACAATTGCGTGCAAATGAGTCCTTATAGGCAAAATTGCTTTATTTTACAAAGGTAAGTCTATTTAAACTATAACATTCAGGTTTGGATTATTCTCTCATAAGAAAATGCAAACTGCATATTAACCATTATTCAAACGCAGACAAGCAGTTTTTACATGCTTCACGACAATTGGGTGCAAATAAGTCCTTATAGGCAAAATTGCTTTATTTTACAAAGGTAAATCTATTTACACTATAACATTTAGGTTTGGATCATTCTCTCATAAGAAAATGCAATTTGCATATTAACCATTATTTTAACGCAGACAAGCAGTTTTTACATGCTTCACGACAATTGCGTGCAAATGAGTCCTTATAGGCAATATTGCGTTAATTTACAAAGGTAAGTCTATTTTCACTATAATATTCAGGTTTGGATCATTCTCTCATAAGAAAATTCAAACTGCGTATTAACCATTATTTTAACGCATACAAGCAGTTTTTACATGCTTTATGACATTTAGGGGCAAATGAGTCTTTATAGGCAAAATTGCTTTATTTCATGAAGGTAAGTCTATTTACACCACAACATTCAGGTTTGGATCTTTCTCTCATAAGAAAATGCAAACTGCATATTAACCATTATTTAAACGCAGACAAGCAGTTTTTACATGCTTTACGACAATTAGGTGCAAATGAGTCTTTATAGGCAAAATTGCTTTATTTCATGAAGGTAAGTCTATTTACTCTATAACATTCAGGTTTGGATCATTCTCTCATAAGGAAATGCAAACTGCATATTTACTATCATTTTCACGCAGACAAGCAGTTTTTACATGCTTCACGACAATTGCGTGCAAATGAGTCCTTATACGCAAAATTGCTTTATTTTACAAAGGTAAGTCTATTTACACTATAACATTCAGGTTTGGCTCAATATCTCATAAGAAAATGCAAACTGCAAAATAACCATTATTTAAACGCAGACATGCAGTTTTTACATGCTTTACGACAATTAGGTGCAAATAAGTCTTTATAGGCAAAATTGCTTTATTTCATGAGGGTAAGTCTATTTACACTATAACATTCAGGTTTGGATCATTCTCTCATAAGAAAATGCAAACTGCATATTAACCATTATTTTAACGCAGACAAGCAGTTTTTACATGCTTCACGACAATTGCGTGCAAATGAGTCCTTATAGGCAATATTGCGTTATTTTACAAAGGTAAATCTATTTTCACTATAATATTCAGGTTTGGATCATTCTCTCATAAGAAAATTCAAACTGCGTATTAACCATTATTTTAACGCATACAGGCAGTTTTTACATGCTTTATGACATTTAGGGGCAAATGAGTCCTTATAGGCAAAATTGCTTTATTTCATTAAGGTAAGTCTATTTACACTATAACATTCAGGTTTGGATCATTCTCTCATAAGAAAATGCAATTTGCATATTAACCATTATTTTAACGCAGACAAGCAGTTTTTACATGCTTCACGACAATTGCGTGCAAATGAGTCCTTATAGGCAATATTGCGTTATTTTACAAAGGTAAGTCTATTTTCACTATAATATTCAGGTTTGGATCATTCTCTCATAAGAAAATGCAAACTGCGTATTAACCATTATTTTAACGCATACAAGCAGTTTTTACATGCTTTATGACAATTAGGGGCAAATGAGTCCTTATAGGCAAAATTGCTTTATTTCATTAAGGTAAGTCTATTTACACTATAACATTCAGGTTTGGATCATTCTCTCATAAGAAAATGCAAACTGCATATTAACCATTATTTTAACGCAGACAAGCAGTTTTTACATGCTTCACGACAATTGCGTGCAAATGAGTCCTTATAGGCAAAATTGCTTTATTTTACAAAGGTAAGTCTATTTAAACTATAACATTCAGGTTTGGATTATTCTCTCATTAGAAAATGCAAACTGCATATTAACCATTATTTAAACGCAGACAAGCAGTTTTTACATGCTTTACGACAATTAGGTGCAAATAAGTCTTTATAGGCAAAATTGCTTTATTTCATGAGGGTAAGTCTACTTTCACTATAACATTCAGGTTTGGATCATTCTCTTATAAGAAAATGCAAACTGCATATTAACCATTATTTTAACGCAGACAAGCAGTTTTTACATGCTATATGACAATTAGGGACAAATGAGTCCTTAGAGGCAAAATTGCTTTATTTCATTAAGGTAAGTCTATTTACACTATAACATTCAGGTTTAGATCATTCTCTCATAAGAAAATGCAAACTGCATTATTACTATCATTTTCACGCAGACAAGCAGTTTTCACATGTTTTACGACAATTAGGTGGAAATAAGTCCTTAAAGGCAAAATTGTTTTATTTCACAAAGGTAAGTCTATTTACACTATAACATTCAGGTTTGGATCATTCTCTCATAAGAAATCGCAAACTGCATATTAACCATTATTTTAACGCTGACAAGCAGTTTTTACATGCTTTACGACAATTAGGTGCAAATGAGTCCTTATAGGCAAAAGTGCTTTATTTCATGAGGGTAAGTTTACTTAAACTATAACATTCAGGTTTGGATCATTCTCTCATAAGAAAATGCAAACTGCATATTGACCATTATTTTAACGCAGACAAGCAGTTTTTACATGCTTCACGACAATTGCGTGCAAATGAGTCCTTATAGGCAAAATTGCGTAATTTTACAAAGGTAAGTCTATTTTGACTATAACATTCAGGTTTGGATCATTCTCTCATAAGAAAATGCAAACTGCGTATTAACCATTATTTTAACGCATACAAGCAGTTTTTACATGCTATATGACAATTAGGGACAAATGAGTCCTTAAAGGCAAAATTGCTTTATTTCATTAAGGTAAGTCTATTTACACTATAACATTCAGGTTTAGATCATTCTCTCATAAGAAAATGCAAACTGCATTATTACTATCATTTTCACGCAGACAAGCAGTTTTCACATGTTTTACGACAATTAGGTGGAAATAAGTCCTTAAAGGCAAAATTGTTTTATTTCACAAAGGTAAGTCTATTTACACTATAACATTCAGGTTTGGATCATTCTCTCATAAGAAATCGCAAACTGCATATTAACCATTATTTTAACGCTGACAAGCAGTTTTTACATGCTTTACGACAATTAGGTGCAAATGAGTCCTTATAGGCAAAAGTGCTTTATTTCATGAGGGTAAGTCTATTTACTCTATAACATTCAGGTTTGGATCATTCTCTCATAAGAAAATGCAAACTGCATATTTACTATCATTTTCACGCAGACAAGCAGTTTTCACATGTTTTACGACAATTAGGTGGAAATAAGTCCTTTAAAGGCAAAATTGTTTTATTTCACAAAGGTAAGTCTACTTTCACTATAACATTCAGGTTTGGATCATTCTCTCATAAGAAAATGCAAACTGCATATTAACCATTATTTTAACGCATACAAGCTGTTTCTAATGCTTTATGACAATTAGGGGCAAATGAGTCCTTATAGGCAAAATTGCTTTATTTCATGAAGGTAAATCTATTTACACTATAACATTCAGGTTTGGATCTTTCTCTCATAAGAAAATGCAAACTGCATATTAACCATTATTTAAACGCAGACAAGCAGTTTTTACATGCTTTACGACAATTAGGTGCAAATGAGTCTTTATAGGCAAAATTGCTTTTTTTTATGAAGGTAAGTCTATTTACACTATAACATTCAGGTTTGGATCATTCTCTCATAAGAAAATGCAAACTGCATATTTATTATCATTTTCACGCAGACAAGCAGTTTTTACATGCTTCACGACAATTGGGTGCAAATGAGTCCTTATAGGCAAAATTGCTTTATTTTACAAAGGTAAGTCTATTTACACTATAACATTCAGGTTTGGATCATTCTCTCATAAGAAAATGCAAACTGCATATTAACCATTATTTTAACGCATACAAGCTGTTTCTAATGCTTTATGACAATTAGGGGCAAATGAGTCCTTATAGGCAAAATTGCTTTATTTTATGAAGGTAAATCTATTTACACTATAACATTCAGGTTTGGATCTTTCTCTCATAAGAAAATGCAAACTGCATATTAACCATTATTTAAACGCAGACAAGCAGTTTTTACATGCTTTACGACAATTAGGTGCAAATGAGTCTTTATAGGCAAAATTGCTTTATTTTATGAAGGTAAGTCTATTTACACTATAACATTCAGGTTTGGATCATTCTCTCATAAGAAAATGCAAACTGCATATTTATTATCATTTTCACGCAGTCAAGCAGTTTTTACATGCTTCACGACAATTGGGTGCAAATGAGTCCTTATAGGCAAAATTGCTTTATTTTACAAAGGTAAGTCTATTTACACTATAACATTCAGGTTTGGATCATTCTCTCATAAGAAAATGCAAACTGCATATTAACCATTATTTTAACGCATACAAGCAGTTTTTACATGCTTCACGACAATTGCGTGCAAATGAGTCCTTATAGGCAAAATTGCTTTATTTTACAAAGGTAAGTCTATTTACACTATAACATTCAGGTTTGGATCATTCTCTCATAAGAAAATGCAAACTGCATTATTACTATCATTTTCACGCAGACAAGCAGTTTTCACATGTTTTACGACAATTAGGTGGAAATAAGTCCTTAAAGGCAAAATTGTTTTATTTCACAAAGGTAAGTCTATTTACACTATAACATTCAGGTTTGGATCATTCTCTCATAAGAAAATGCAAACTGCATATTAACCATTATTTTAACGCAGACAAGCAGTTTTTACATGCTTTACGACAATTAGGTACAAATGAGTCCTTATAGGCGAAATTGCTTTATTTTACAAAGGTAAGTCTATTTACATTATAACATTCAGGTTTGGATCATTCTCTCATAAGAAAATGCAAACTGCATATTTACTATCATTTTCACGCAGACAAGCAGTTTTTACATGCTTCACGACAATTGGGTGCAAATGAGTCCTTATAGGCAAAATTGCTTTATTTTACAAAGGTAAGTCTATTTTCACTATAATATTCAGGTTTGGATCATTCTCTCATAAGAAAATGCAAACTGCATATTAACCATTATTTTAACGCAGACAAGCAGTTTTTACATGCTTTATGACAATTAGGTGCAAATGAGTCTTTATAGGCAAAATTGCTTTATTTCATGAGGGTTAGTCTATTTACACTATAACATTCAGGTTTGGATCATTCTCTCATAAGAAAATGCAAACTGCATATTAACCATTATTTTAACGCAGACAAGCAGTTTTTACATGCTTCACGACAATTGCGTGCAAATGAGTCCTTATAGGCAAAATTGCGTTATTTTACAAAGGTAAGTCTATTTTCACTATAATATTCAGGTTTGGATCATTCTCTCATAAGAAAATGCAAACTGCGTATTAACCATTATTTTACCGCAGACAAGCAGTTTTTACATGCTTCACGACAATTGCGTGCAAATGAGTCCTTATAGGCAAAATTGCTTTATTTTACAAAGGAAAGTCTATTTACACTATAACATTCAGGTTTGGATCATTCTCTCATAAGAAAATGCAAACTGCATATTAACCATTATTTTAACGCAGACAAGCAGTTTTTACATGCTTCACGACAATTGCGTGCAAATGAGTCCTTATAGGCAAAATTGCTTTATTTTACAAAGGAAAGTCTATTTACACTATAACATTCAGGTTTGGATCATTCTCTCATAAGAAAATGCAAACTGCATATTAACCATTATTTTAACGCATACAAGCAGTTTTTACATGCTTTATGACAATTAGGGGCAAATGAGTCTTTATAGGCAAAATTGCTTTATTTCATGAAGGTAAGTCTATTTACACTATAACATTCAGGTTTGGATCTTTCTCTCATAAGAAAATGCAACCTGCATATTAACCATTATTAAAAGGCAGACAAGCAGTTTTTACATGCTTTACGACAATTAGGTGCAAATAAGTCTTTATAGGCAAAATTGCTTTATTTCATGAGGGTAAGTCTATTTACACTATAACATTCAGGTTTGGATCATTCTCTCATAAGAAAATGCAAACTGCGTATTAACCATTATTTTACCGCAGACAAGCAGTTTTTACATGCTTTACGACAATTGGGTGCAAATGAGTCCTTATAGGCAAAATTGCTATATTTTACAAAGGTAAGTCTATTTACACTATAACATTCAGGTTTGGATCATTCTCTCATAAGAAAATGCAAACTGCATATTAACCATTATTCTAACGCAGACAAGCAGTTTTTCGATGCTTTACGAAAATTAGGTACAAATGAGTCCTTATAGGCGAAATTGCTTTATTTTACAAAGGTTAGTCTATTTACACTATAACATTCAGGTTTGGATCATTCTCTCATAAGAAAATGCAAACTGCATATTAACCATTATTCTAACGCAGACAAGCAGTTTTTCGATGCTTTACGAAAATTAGGTACAAATGAGTCCTTATAGGCAAAATTGCTATATTTTACAAAGGTAAGTCTATTTACACTATAACATTCAGGTTTGGATCATTCTCTCATAAGAAAATGCAAACTGCATATTAACCATTATTCTAACGCATACAAGCAGTTTTTACATGCTTTACGACAATTGGGTGCAAATGAGTCCTTATAGGCAAAATTGCGTTATTTTACAAAGGTAAGTCTATTTTCACTATAATATTCAGGTTTGGATCATTCTCTCATAAGAAAATGCAAACTGCGTATTAACCATTATTTTAACGCATACAAGCAGTTTTTACATGCTTTATGACAATAGGGGCAAATGAGTCCTTATAGGCAAAATTGCTTTATTTCATTAAGGAAAGTCTATTTACACTATAACATTCAGGTTTAGATCATTCTCTCATAAGAAAATGCAAACTGCATATTTACTATCATTTTCACGCAGACAAGCAGTTTTCACATGTTTTACGACAATTAGGTTGAAATAAGTCCTTAAAGGCATAATTGTTTTATTTCACAAAGGTAAGTCTATTTACACTATAACATTCAGGTTTCGATCATTCTCTCATAAGAAAATGCAAACTGCATATTAAAGATTATTTTAACGCAGACAAGCAGTTTTTACATGCTTCACGACAATTACGTGCAAATGAGTCCTTATAGGCAAAATTGCTTCATTTTACAAAGGTAAGTCTATTTACACTATAACATTCAGGTTTGGATTATTCTCTCATAGGAAAATGCAAACTGCATATTAACCATTATTTAAACGCAGACAAGCAGTTTTTACATGCTTTACGACAATTAGGTGCAAATAAGTCTTTATAGGCAAAATTGCTTTATTTCATGAGGGTAAATCTACTTTCACTATAACATTCAGGTTTGGATCATTCTCTCATAAGAAAATGCAAACTGCATATTTACCATTATTTTAACGCAGACAAGCAGTTTTTACATGCTTCACGACAATTGCGTGCAAATGAGTCCTTATAGGCAAAATTGCTTTATTTTACAAAAGTAAGTCTATTTATACTATAACATTCAGGTTTGGATCATTCTCTCATAAGAAAATGCAAACTGCATATTAACCATTATTTTAACGCATACAAGCAGTTTTTACATGCTTTATGACAATTAGGGGCAAATGAGTCTTTATAGGCAAAATTGCTTTATTTCATGAAGGTAAGTCTATTTACACTATAACATTCAGGTTTATATCTTTCTCTCATAAGAAAATGCAAACTGCATATTAACCATTATTTAAACGCAGACAAGCAGTTTTTACATGCTTTACGACAATTAGGTGCAAATGAGTCTTTATAGGCAAAATTGCTTTATTTCATGAAGGTAAGTCTATTTACTCTATAACATTGAGGTTTGGATCATTCTCTCATAAGAAAATGCAAACTGCATATTTACTATCATTTTCACGCAGAGAAGCAGTTATTACATGCTTCACGACAATTGGGTGCAAATGAGTCCTTATAGGCAAAATTGCTTTATTTTACAAAGGTAATCTATTTACACTATAACATTCAGATTTGGATCATTCTCTCATAAGAAAATGCAAACTGCATATTAACCATTATTTTAACGCATACAAGCAGTTTTTACATGCTTTATGACAATTAGGGGCAAATGAGTCCTTATAGGCAAAATTGCTTTATTTTACAAAGGTAAGTTTACTTAAACTATAACATTCAGGTTTAGATCATTCTCTCATAAGAAAATGCAAACTGCATATTTACTATCATTTTAACGCATACAAGCAGTTTTTACATGCTTTATGACAATTAGGTGCAAATGAGTCTTTATAGGCAAAATTGCTTTATTTCATGAGGGTAAGTATATTTACACTATAACATTCAGGTTTGGATCATTCTCTCATAAGAAAATGCAAACTGCATATTAACCATTATTTTAACGCAGACAAGCAGTTTATACATGCTTCACGACAATTGCGTGCAAATGAGTCCTTATAGGCAAAATTGCTTTATTTTACAAAGGTAAGTCTATTTACACTATAACATTCAGGTTTGGATCATTCTCTCATAAGAAAATGCAAACTGCATATTAACCCATATTTAAACGCAGACAAGCAGTTTTTACATGCTTTATGACAATTAGGGGCAAATAAGAATTATAGGCAAAATTGCTTTATATCATTAAGGTAAGTCTATTTACACTATAACATTCAGGTTTGGATCATTCTCTCATAAGAAAATGCAAACTGCATTATTACTATCATTTTCACGCAGACAAGCAATTTTCACATGTTTTACGACAATTAGGTGGAAATAAGTCCTTAAAGGCAAAATTGTTTTATTTCACAAAGGTAAGTCTATTTACACTATAACATTCAGGTTTGGATCATTCTCTCATAAGAAAATGCAAACTGCATATTAACCATTATTTTAACGCAGACAAGCAGTTTTTACATGCTTTAGGAAAATTAGGTACAAATGAGTCCTTATAGGCGAAATTGCTTTATTTTACAAAGGTAAGTCTATTTACACTAAACAATCAGGTTTGGATCATTCTCTCATAAGAAAATGCAAACTGCATATTTACTATCATTTTCACGCAGACAAGCAGTTTTTACATGCTTCACGACAATTGGGTGCAAATGAGTCCTTATAGGCAAGATTGCTTTATTTTACAAAGGTAAGTCTATTTACACTATACATTCAGGTTTAGATCATTCTCTCATAAGAAAATGCAAACTGCATATTAACCATTATTTTAACGCATACAAGCAGTTTTTACATGCTTTATGACAATTAGGTGCAAATGAGTCTTTATAGGCAAAATTGCTTTATTTCATGAGGGTAAGTCTATTTACACTATAACATTCAGGTTTGGATCATTCTCTCATAAGAAAATGCAAACTGCATATTAACCATTATTTTAACGCAGACAAGCAGTTTTTACATGCTTCACGACAATTGCGTGCAAATGAGTCCTTATAGGCAAAATTGCGTTATTTTACAAAGGTAAGTCTATTTTCACTATAATATTCAGGTTTGGATCATTCTCTCATAAGAAAATGCAAACTGCGTATTAACCATTATTTTAACGCATACAAGCAGTTTTTACATGCTTTATGACAATTAGGAGCAAATGAGTCCTTATAGGCAAAATTGCTTTATTTCATTAAGGAAAGTCTATTTACACTATAACATTCAGGTTTGGATCATTCTCTCATAAGAAAATGCAAACTGCATATTTACTATCATTTTCACGCAGACAAGCAGTTTTTACATGCTTTATGACAATTAGGGGCAAATGAGTCTTTATAGGCAAAATAGCTTTATTTCATGAAGGTAAGTCTATTTACACTATAACATTCAGGTTTATATCTTTCTCTCATAAGAAAATGCAAACTGCATATTAACCAATATTTAAACGCAGACAAGCAGTTTTTACATGCTTTACGACAATTAGGTGCAAATGAGTCTTTATAGGCAAAATTGCTTTATTTCATGAAGGTAAGTCTATTTACTCTATAACATTCAGGTTTGGATCATTCTCTCATAAGAAAATGCAAACTGCATATTTACTATCATTTTCACGCAGACAAGCAGTTTTTACATGCTTTACGACAATTGCGTGCAAATGAGTCCTTATAAAAAAAATTGCTTTATTTTACAAAGGTAAGAATATTTTTACTATAACATTCAGGTTTGGATCATTCTCTCATAAGAAAATGCAAACTGCATACTAACAATTATTTTAACGCATACAAGCAGTTTTTACATGCTTTATGACAATTAGGGGCAAATGAGTCCTTATAGGCAAAATTGCTTTATTTCATGAAAGGTAAGTCTATTTACACTATAACATTCAGGTTTGGATCTTTATCTCATAAGAAAATGCAAACTGCATGTTAACCATTATTTAAACGCAGACAAGCAGTTTTTACATGCTTTACGACAATTAGGTGCAAATGAGTCTTTATAGGCAAAATTGCTTTATTTCATGAGGGTTAGTCTATTTACACTATAACATTTAGGTTTGGATCATTCTCTCATAAGAAAATGCAAACTGCATATTTACTATCATTTTCACGCAGACAAGCAGTTTTTACTTGCTTCACGACAATTGCGTGCAAATGAGTCCTTATAGGCAAAATTGCTTTATTTTACAAAGGTAAGTTTACTTAAACTATACCATTCAGGTTTGGATCATTCTCTCATAAGAAAATGCAAACTGCATATTAACCATTATTTTAACGCATACAAGCAGTTTTTACATGCTTTATGACAATTAGGGGCAAGTAAGTCCTTATAGGCAAAATTGCTTCATTTTATGAAAGTAAGTCTATTTACACTATAACATTCAGGTTTGGATCATTCTCTCATAAGAGAATGCAAACCGCATATTTACTATCATTTTAACGCATACAAGCAGTTTTTACATGCTTTATGACAATTAGGTGCAAATGAGTCCTTAAAGGCAAAATTGCTTTATTTCATGAGGGTAAGTCTATTTACACTATAACATTCAGGTTTGGATCATTCTCTCATAAGAAAATGCAAACTGCATATTTACTATCATTTTCACGCAGACAAGCAGTTTTTACATGCTTCACGACAATTGCGTGCAAATGAGTCCTTATAAACAAAATTGCTTTATTTTACAAAGGTAAGTCTATTTTCACTATAACATTCAGGTTTGGATCATTCTCTCATAAGAAAATGCAAACTGCATAATAACCATTATTTTAACGCATACAAAAAGTTTTCACATGCTTCATGACAATTAGGGGCAAATGAGTCCTTATAGTCAAAATTGCTTTATTTCATAAAGGTAAGTCTATTTACACTATAACATTCAGGTTTGGATCATTCTCTTATAAGAAAATGCAAACTGCATATTAACCATTATTTTACCGCTGACAAGCAGTTTTTACATGCTTTACGACAATTAGGTGCAAATGAGTCCTTATAGGCAAAAGTGCTTTATTTCATGAGGGTAAGTCTATTTACACTATAACATGCAGGTTTGGATCATTCTCTCATAAGAAAATGCAAACTGCATATTTACTATCATTTTCACGCAGACAAGCAGTTTTCACATGTTTTACGACAATTAGGTGGAAATAAGTCCTTAAAGGCAAAATTGTTTTATTTCACAAAGGTAAGTCTACCTTCACTATAACAAACAGGTTTGGACCATTCTCTCATAAGAAAATGCAAACTGCATATTACCCATTATTTTAACGCAGACAAGCAGTTTTTACATGCTTCACGACAATTGCGTGCAAATGAGTCCTTATAGGCAAAATTGCTTTATTTTACATAGGTAAGTCTATTTACACTATAACATTCAGGTTTGGATCATTCTCTCATAAGAAAATGCAAACTGCATATTAACCATTATTTTAACGCATACAAGCAGTTTTTAAATGCTTTATGACAATTAGGGTCAAATGAGTCCTTATAGGCAAAATTGCTTTATTTCATGAAGGGTAAGTCTATTTACACTATAACATTCAGGTTTGGATCTTTCTCTCAAAAGAAAATGCAAACTGCATATTAACCATTATTTTAACGCAGACAAGCAGTTTTTACATGCTTTACGACAATTAGGTGCAAATGAGTCTTTATAGGCAAAATTGCTTTATTTCATGAGGGTAAGTCTATTTACCTTATAACATTCAGGTTTGGATCATTCTCTCATAAGAAAATGCAAACTGCATATTAACCATTATTTTAACGCAGACAAGCAGTTTTTACATGCTTTATGACAATTAGGGGCAAATGGGTCCTTATAGGCAAAATTCCTTTATGTCATGAAGGTTAGTCTATTTACACTACAACATTCAGGTTTGGATTATTCTCTCATAAGAAAATGCAAACTGCATATTAACCATTATTTTAACGCAGACAAGCAGTTTTTACATGCTTTACCACAATTAGGTGCAAATGAGTCCTTATAGGCGAAATTGCTTTATTTCACAAAGGTAAGTTTACTTACACTATAACATTCAGGTTTGGATCATTCTCTCACACGAAAATGCAAACTGCATATTAACTATTATTTTAACGCATACAAGCAGTTTTCACATGTTTTACGACAATTAGGTGGAAAAAAGTCCTTAAAGGCAAAATTGTTTTATTTCACAAAGGTAAGTCTACCTTCACTATAACATTCAGGTTTGGACCATTCTCTCATAAGAAAATGCAAACTGCATATTAACCATTATTTTAACGCTGACAAGCAGTTTTTACATGCTTTATGACAATTAGGTGCAAATGAGTCCTTATAGGCAAAAGTGCTTTATTTCATGAGGGTAAGTCTATTTACACTATAACATTCAGGTTTGGATCTTTCTCTCATAAGAAAATGCAAACTGCATATTAACCATTATTTAAACGCAGACAAGCAGTTTTTTCATGCTTTACGACAATTGCGTGCAAATGAGTCCTTATAGGCAAAATTACTTTATTTTACAAAGGTAAGTCTATTTACACTATAATATTCAGGTTTGGATCATTCTCTCATAAGAAAATGCAAACTGCATATTAACCATTATTTTAACGCATACAAGCAGTTTTTACATGCTTTATGACAATTAGGGGCAAATGAGTCCTAATAGGCAAAATTGCTTTATTTTACAAAGGTAAGTCTATTTACACTATAACATTCAGGTTTAAATCATTCTATCATAAGAAAATGCAAACTGCATATTAACCATTATTTAACGCATACAAGCAGTTTTTACATGCTTCACGACAATTGCGTGCAAATGAGTCCTTATACACAAAATTGCTTTATTTTACAAAGGTAAGTCTATTTACACAATAACATTCAGGTTTGGATCATTCTCTCATAAGAAAATGCAAACTGCATATTAACCATTATTTTAACGCATACAAGCAGTTTTTACAAGCTTTATGACAATTAGGTGCAAATGAGTCCTTATAGGCAAAATTGCTTTATTTCATGAAGGTAAGTCTATTTACACTATAACATTCAGGTTTGAATCATTCTCACATAAGAAAATGCAAGCTGCATATTTACTATCATTTTAACGCATACAAGCAGTTTTTACATGCTTTATGACAATTAGGTGCAAATGAGTCCTTATAGGCAAAAGTGCTTTATTTCATGAGGGTAAGTCTATTTACACTATAACATTCAGGTTTGGATCTTTCTCTCATAAGAAAATGCTAACTGCATTTTTACTATCATTTTCACGCAGACAAGCAGTTTTCACATGTTTTACGACAATTAGGTGGAAATAAGTCCCTAAAGGCAAAATTGTTTTATTTCACAAAGGTAAGTCTACTTTCACTATAACATTCAGGGTTGGCTCATTCTCTCATAAAAAAATGTAAACTGCATATTAACCATTATTTTAACGCAGACAAGCAGTTTTTACATGCTTCACGACAATTGCGTGCAAATGAGTCCTTATAGGCAAAATTGCTTTATTTTACAAAGGTAAGTCTATTTACACTATACCATTTAGGTTTGGATCATTCTCTCATAAGAAAATGCAAACTGCATATTGACCATTATTTTAACGCATACAAGCAGTTTTTACATGCTTTATGACAATTAGGGGCAAATGAGTCCTTATAGGCAAAATTGCTTTATTTCATGAAAGGTAAGTCTATTTACACTATAACATTTAGGTTTGGATCTTTATCTCATAAGAAAATGCAAACTGCTTATTAACCATTATTTAAACGCAGACAAGCATTTTTTACATGCTTTACGACAATTAGATGCAAATGAGTCTTTATAGGCAATATTGCTTTATATCATGAGGGTAAGTCTATTTACACTATAACATTCAGGTTTGGATCATTCTCTCATAAGAAAATGCAAACTGCATATTAACCATTATTTAAACGCAGACAAGCAGTTTTTACATGCTTTACGACAATTAGGTGCAAATGAGTCTTTATAAGCAAAATTGCTTTATTTCACAAAGGTTAGTTTACTTACACTATAAAATTCAGGTTTGGATCATTCTCTCACAAGAAAATGCAAACTGCATATTAACTATTATTTTCACGCATACAAGCAGTTTTTACATGCTTTATGACAATTAGGTGCAAATGAGTCCTTATAGGCAAAATTGCTTTATTTCATGAGGGTAAGTCTATTTACACTATAACATTTATGTTTGGATCATTCTCTCATAAGAAAATGCAAACTGAATATTGACTATCATTTTCACGCAGACAAGCAGTTTTTACATGCTTCACGACAATTGCGTGCAAATGAGTCCTTATAGGCAAAATTGCTTTATTTTACAAAGGTAAGTCTATTTACACTATAACATTCAGGTTTGGATTATTCTCTCATAAGAAATTGCAAACTGCATATTAACCATTATTTTAACGCATACAAGCAGTTTTTACATGCTTTATGACAATTAGGGGCAAATGAGTCCTTATAGGCAAAATTGCTTTATTTCATAAAGGTAAGTCTATTTACACTATAACATTCAGGTTTGGATCATTCTCTCATAAGAAAATGCAAACTGCATATTAACCATTATTTTAACGCTGACAAGCAGTTTTTACATGCTTTATGACAATTAGGTGCAAATGAATCCCTATAGGCAAAATTGCTTTATTTCATGAAGGTAAGTCTATTTACACTATAACATTTAGGTTTGGATCATTCTCTCATAAGAAAATGCAAACTGCATATTAACTATTATTTTAACGCAGACAAGCAGTTTTTAGATGCTTCACGACAATTGCGTGGAAATGAGTCCTTATAGGCAAATTTGCTATATTTTACAAAGGTAAGTCTATTTACACTATAACATTCAGGTTTGGATCATTCTCTCATAAGAAAATGCAAACTGCATATTCACTATCATTTTCACGAAGGTAAGCAGTTTTTACATGCTTCACGACAATTGCGTGCAAATGAGTCCTTATAGGCAAAATTGCTTTATTTTACAAAGGTAAGTCTATTTACACTATAATATTCAGGTTTGGATCATTCTCTCATAAGAAAATGCAAACTGCATATTAACCATTATTTTAACGCATACAAGCAGTTTTTACATGCTTTATGACAATTAGGGGCAAATGAGTCCTTATAGGCAAAATTGCTTTATTTCATGAAGGTAAGTCTATTTACACTATAACATTCAGGTTTGGATCATTCTCTCATAAGAAAATGCAAACTGCATATTAACCATTATTTAAACGCATACAAGCAGTTTTTACATGCTTTATGACAATTAGGGTCAAATGAGTCCTTATAGGCAAAATTGCTTTATTTCATGAAGGGTAAGTCTATTTACACTATAACATTCAGGTTTGGATCTTTCTCTCAAAAGAAATTGCAAACTGCATATTAACCATTATTTTAACGCATACAAGCAGTTTTTACATGCTTTATGACAATTAGGGGCAAATGAGTCCTTATAGGCAAAATTGCTTTATTTCATGAAGGTAAGTCTATTTACACTATAACATTCAGGTTTGGATCATTCTCTCATAAGAAAATGCAAACTGCATATTAACCATTATTTTAACGCATACAAGCAGTTTTTACATGCTTTATGACAATTAGGGGCAAATGAGTCCTTATAGGCAAAATTGCTTTATTTCATGAAGGTAAGTCTATTTACACTATAACGTTCAGGTTTGGATCTTTCTCTCATAAGAAAATGCAAACTGCATATTTACTATCATTTTCACGCAGACAAGCAGTTTTTACATGCTTCACGACAATTGCGTGCAAATGAGTCCTTATAAACAAAATTGCTTTATTTTACAAAGGTAAGTCTATTTTCACTATAACATTCAGGTTTGGATCATTCTCTCATAAGAAAATGCAAACTGCATAATAACCATTATTTTAACGCATACAAAAAGTTTTCACATGCTTCATGACAATTAGGGGCAAATGAGTCCTTATAGTCAAAATTGCTTTATTTCATAAAGGTAAGTCTATTTACACTATAACATTCAGGTTTGGATCATTCTCTTATAAGAAAATGCAAACTGCATATTAACCATTATTTTACCGCTGACAAGCAGTTTTTACATGCTTTACGACAATTAGGTGCAAATGAGTCCTTATAGGCAAAAGTGCTTTATTTCATGAGGGTAAGTCTATTTACACTATAACATGCAGGTTTGGATCATTCTCTCATAAGAAAATGCAAACTGCATATTTACTATCATTTTCACGCAGACAAGCAGTTTTCACATGTTTTACGACAATTAGGTGGAAATAAGTCCTTAAAGGCAAAATTGTTTTATTTCACAAAGGTAAGTCTACCTTCACTATAACAAACAGGTTTGGACCATTCTCTCATAAGAAAATGCAAACTGCATATTAACCATTATTTTAACGCATACAAGCAGTTTTTACATGCTTTATGACAATTAGGGGCAAATGAGTCCTTATAGGCAAAATTGCTTTATTTCATGAAGGTAAGTCTATTTACACTATAACATTCAGGTTTGGATCATTCTCTCATAAGAAAATGCAAACTGCATATTAACCATTATTTAAACGCATACAAGCAGTTTTTACATGCTTTATGACAATTAGGGTCAAATGAGTCCTTATAGGCAAAATTGCTTTATTTCATGAAGGGTAAGTCTATTTACACTATAACATTCAGGTTTGGATCTTTCTCTCAAAAGAAATTGCAAACTGCATATTAACCATTATTTTAACGCATACAAGCAGTTTTTACATGCTTTATGACAATTAGGGGCAAATGAGTCCTTATAGGCAAAATTGCTTTATTTCATGAAGGTAAGTCTATTTACACTATAACATTCAGGTTTGGATCATTCTCTCATAAGAAAATGCAAACTGCATATTAACCATTATTTTAACGCATACAAGCAGTTTTTACATGCTTTATGACAATTAGGGGCAAATGAGTCCTTATAGGCAAAATTGCTTTATTTCATGAAGGTAAGTCTATTTACACTATAACATTCAGGTTTGGATCTTTCTCTCATAAGAAAATGCAAACTGCATATTTACTATCATTTTCACGCAGACAAGCAGTTTTTACATGCTTCACGACAATTGCGTGCAAATGAGTCCTTATAAACAAAATTGCTTTATTTTACAAAGGTAAGTCTATTTTCACTATAACATTCAGGTTTGGATCATTCTCTCATAAGAAAATGCAAACTGCATAATAACCATTATTTTAACGCATACAAAAAGTTTTCACATGCTTCATGACAATTAGGGGCAAATGAGTCCTTATAGTCAAAATTGCTTTATTTCATAAAGGTAAGTCTATTTACACTATAACATTCAGGTTTGGATCATTCTCTTATAAGAAAATGCAAACTGCATATTAACCATTATTTTACCGCTGACAAGCAGTTTTTACATGCTTTACGACAATTAGGTGCAAATGAGTCCTTATAGGCAAAAGTGCTTTATTTCATGAGGGTAAGTCTATTTACACTATAACATGCAGGTTTGGATCATTCTCTCATAAGAAAATGCAAACTGCATATTTACTATCATTTTCACGCAGACAAGCAGTTTTCACATGTTTTACGACAATTAGGTGGAAATAAGTCCTTAAAGGCAAAATTGTTTTATTTCACAAAGGTAAGTCTACCTTCACTATAACAAACAGGTTTGGACCATTCTCTCATAAGAAAATGCAAACTGCATATTACCCATTATTTTAACGCAGACAAGCAGTTTTTACATGCTTCACGACAATTGCGTGCAAATGAGTCCTTATAGGCAAAATTGCTTTATTTTACATAGGTAAGTCTATTTACACTATAACATTCAGGTTTGGATCATTCTCTCATAAGAAAATGCAAACTGCATATTAACCATTATTTTAACGCATACAAGCAGTTTTTAAATGCTTTATGACAATTAGGGTCAAATGAGTCCTTATAGGCAAAATTGCTTTATTTCATGAAGGGTAAGTCTATTTACACTATAACATTCAGGTTTGGATCTTTCTCTCAAAAGAAAATGCAAACTGCATATTAACCATTATTTTAACGCAGACAAGCAGTTTTTACATGCTTTACGACAATTAGGTGCAAATGAGTCTTTATAGGCAAAATTGCTTTATTTCATGAGGGTAAGTCTATTTACCTTATAACATTCAGGTTTGGATCATTCTCTCATAAGAAAATGCAAACTGCATATTAACCATTATTTTAACGCAGACAAGCAGTTTTTACATGCTTTATGACAATTAGGGGCAAATGGGTCCTTATAGGCAAAATTCCTTTATGTCATGAAGGTTAGTCTATTTACACTACAACATTCAGGTTTGGATTATTCTCTCATAAGAAAATGCAAACTGCATATTAACCATTATTTTAACGCAGACAAGCAGTTTTTACATGCTTTACCACAATTAGGTGCAAATGAGTCCTTATAGGCGAAATTGCTTTATTTCACAAAGGTAAGTTTACTTACACTATAACATTCAGGTTTGGATCATTCTCTCACACGAAAATGCAAACTGCATATTAACTATTATTTTAACGCATACAAGCAGTTTTCACATGTTTTACGACAATTAGGTGGAAAAAAGTCCTTAAAGGCAAAATTGTTTTATTTCACAAAGGTAAGTCTACCTTCACTATAACATTCAGGTTTGGACCATTCTCTCATAAGAAAATGCAAACTGCATATTAACCATTATTTTAACGCTGACAAGCAGTTTTTACATGCTTTATGACAATTAGGTGCAAATGAGTCCTTATAGGCAAAAGTGCTTTATTTCATGAGGGTAAGTCTATTTACACTATAACATTCAGGTTTGGATCTTTCTCTCATAAGAAAATGCAAACTGCATATTAACCATTATTTAAACGCAGACAAGCAGTTTTTACATGCTTTATGACAATTAGGGGCAAATGAGTCCTAATAGGCAAAATTGCTTTATTTTACAAAGGTAAGTCTATTTACACTATAACATTCAGGTTTAAATCATTCTATCATAAGAAAATGCAAACTGCATATTAACCATTATTTAACGCATACAAGCAGTTTTTACATGCTTCACGACAATTGCGTGCAAATGAGTCCTTATACACAAAATTGCTTTATTTTACAAAGGTAAGTCTATTTACACAATAACATTCAGGTTTAGATCATTCTATCATAAGAAAATGCAAACTGCATATTAACCATTATTTTAACGCATACAAGCAGTTTTTACAAGCTTTATGACAATTAGGTGCAAATGAGTCCTTATAGGCAAAATTGCTTTATTTCATGAAGGTAAGTCTATTTACACTATAACATTCAGGTTTGAATCATTCTCTCATAAGAAAATGCAAGCTGCATATTTACTATCATTTTAACGCATACAAGCAGTTTTTACATGCTTTATGACAATTAGGTGCAAATGAGTCCTTATAGGCAAAAGTGCTTTATTTCATGAGGGTAAGTCTATTTACACTATAACATTCAGGTTTGGATCTTTCTCTCATAAGAAAATGCTAACTGCATTTTTACTATCATTTTCACGCAGACAAGCAGTTTTCACATGTTTTACGACAATTAGGTGGAAATAAGTCCCTAAAGGCAAAATTGTTTTATTTCACAAAGGTAAGTCTACTTTCACTATAACATTCAGGGTTGGCTCATTCTATCATAAAAAAATGTAAACTGCATATTAACCATTATTTTAACGCAGACAAGCAGTTTTTACATGCTTCACGACAATTGCGTGCAAATGAGTCCTTATAGGCAAAATTGCTTTATTTTACAAAGGTAAGTCTATTTACACTATACCATTTAGGTTTGGATCATTCTCTCATAAGAAAATGCAAACTGCATATTGACCATTATTTTAACGCATACAAGCAGTTTTTACATGCTTTATGACAATTAGGGGCAAATGAGTCCTTATAGGCAAAATTGCTTTATTTCATGAAAGGTAAGTCTATTTACACTATAACATTTAGGTTTGGATCTTTATCTCATAAGAAAATGCAAACTGCTTATTAACCATTATTTAAACGCAGACAAGCATTTTTTACATGCTTTACGACAATTAGATGCAAATGAGTCTTTATAGGCAATATTGCTTTATATCATGAGGGTAAGTCTATTTACACTATAACATTCAGGTTTGGATCATTCTCTCATAAGAAAATGCAAACTGCATATTAACCATTATTTAAACGCAGACAAGCAGTTTTTACATGCTTTACGACAATTAGGTGCAAATGAGTCTTTATAAGCAAAATTGCTTTATTTCACAAAGGTTAGTTTACTTACACTATAAAATTTAGGTTTGGATCATTCTCTCACAAGAAAATGCAAACTGCATATTAACTATTATTTTCACGCATACAAGCAGTTTTTACATGCTTTATGACAATTAGGTGCAAATGAGTCCTTATAGGCAAAATTGCTTTATTTCATGAGGGTAAGTCTATTTACACTATAACATTTATGTTTGGATCATTCTCTCATAAGAAAATGCAAACTGAATATTGACTATCATTTTCACGCAGACAAGCAGTTTTTACATGCTTCACGACAATTGCGTGCAAATGAGTCCTTATAGGCAAAATTGCTTTATTTTACAAAGGTAAGTCTATTTACACTATAACATTCAGGTTTGGATTATTCTCTCATAAGAAATTGCAAACTGCATATTAACCATTATTTTAACGCATACAAGCAGTTTTTACATGCTTTATGACAATTAGGGGCAAATGAGTCCTTATAGGCAAAATTGCTTTATTTCATAAAGGTAAGTCTATTTACACTATAACATTCAGGTTTGGATCATTCTCTCATAAGAAAATGCAAACTGCATATTAACCATTATTTTAACGCTGACAAGCAGTTTTTACATGCTTTATGACAATTAGGTGCAAATGAATCCCTATAGGCAAAATTGCTTTATTTCATGAAGGTAAGTCTATTTACACTATAACATTTAGGTTTGGATCATTCTCTCATAAGAAAATGCAAACTGCATATTAACTATTATTTTAACGCAGACAAGCAGTTTTTAGATGCTTCACGACAATTGCGTGGAAATGAGTCCTTATAGGCAAATTTGCTATATTTTACAAAGGTAAGTCTATTTACACTATAACATTCAGGTTTGGATCATTCTCTCATAAGAAAATGCAAACTGCATATTCACTATCATTTTCACGAAGGTAAGCAGTTTTTACATGCTTCACGACAATTGCGTGCAAATGAGTCCTTATAGGCAAAATTGCTTTATTTTACAAAGGTAAGTCTATTTACACTATAATATTCAGGTTTGGATCATTCTCTCATAAGAAAATGCAAACTGCATATTAACCATTATTTTAACGCATACAAGCAGTTTTTACATGCTTTATGACAATTAGGGGCAAATGAGTCCTTATAGGCAAAATTGCTTTATTTCATGAAGGTAAGTCTATTTACACTATAACATTCAGGTTTGGATCATTCTCTCATAAGAAAATGCAAACTGCATATTAACCATTATTTAAACGCAGACACACAGTTTTTACATGCTTTACGACAATTATGTGCAAATGAGTCATTATAGGCAAAATTGCTATATTTGATAAGGGTAAGTCTATTTACACTATAACATTCAGGTTTGGATCATTCTTTCATAAGAAAATGCAAACTGCATATTAACCATTATTTTAACGCAGACAAGCAGTTTTCACATGCTTTACGACAATTAGGTGCAAATGAGTCTTTATAGGCAAAATTGCTTTATTTCATGAGGGTTAGTCTATTTACACTATAACATTCAGGTTTGGATCATTCTTTCATAAGAAAATGCAAACTGCATATTAACCATTATTTTAACGCAGACAAGCAGTTTTTACATGCTTTATGACAATTAGGTGCAAATGAGTCTTTATAGGGAAAATTGTTTTATTTTACAAAGGTAAGTCTATTTACACTATAACATTCAGGTTTGGATCATTCTCTCATAAGAAAATGCAAACTGCATATTAACCATTATTTTAACGCAGACAAGCAGTTTTTACATGCTTTACGACAATTAGGTGCAAATGAGTCCTTATAGGCAAAATTGCTTTATTTCATGAGAGTAAGTCTATTTACACTATAACATTCAGGTTTAGATCATTCTCTCATAAGAAAATGCAAACTGCATATTAACCATTATTTTAACGCAGACAAGCAGTTTTTACATGCTTTATGACAATTAGGTGCAAATGAGTCTTTATAGGCAAAATTGCTTTATTTCATGAGGGTAAGTCTATTTACACTATAACATTCAGGTTTGGATCATTCTCTCATAAGAAAATGCAAACTGCATATTAACCATTATTTTAACGCAGACAAGCAGTTTTTACATGCTTTATGACAATTAGGGGCAAATGAGTCCTTATAGGCAAAATTGCTTTATTTCATGAGGGTAAGTCTATTTACACTATAATATTCAGGTTTGGATCATTCTCTCATAAGAAAATGCAAACTGCATATTTACTATCTTTTTCACGCAGACAAGCAGTTTTTAAATGCTTCACGACAATTTTGTGCAAATGAGTCCTTATAGGCAAAATTGCTTTATTTTACAAAGGTAAGTCTATTTACACTATAACATTCAGGTTTGGATCATTCTCTCATAAGAAAATGCAAACTGCATATTAAATTAACCATTATTTTAACGCATACAAGCAGTTTTTACATGCTTTATGACAATTAGGGGCAAATGAGTCCATATAGGCAAAATTGCTTTATTTTACAAAGGTAAGTTTTTTTAAACTATAACATTCAGGTTTAGATCATTCTCTCATAAGAAAATGCAAACTGCATATTAACTATTATTTTAACGCATACAAGCAGTTTTTACAAGCTTTATGACAATTAGGTGCAAATGAGTCCTTACAGGCAAAATTGCTTTATTTCATGTTGGTAAGTCTATTTACACTATAACATTCAGGTTTGGATCATTCTCTCATAAGAAAATATAAACAGCATATTTACTATCATTTTAACGCATACAAGAAGTTTTTACATGCTTTATGACAATTAGGTGCAAATGAGTCTTTATAGGCAAAATTGCTTTATTTCATGAGGGTAAGTCTATTTACACTATAACATTCAGGTTTGGATCATTCTCTCATAAGAAAATGCAAACTGCATATTAATCATTATTTTAACGCAGACAAGCAGTTTTTACATGCTTTATGACAATTAGGGGCAAATGAGTCCTTATAGGCAAAATTGCTTTATTTCATGAGGGTAAGTCTATTTACACTATAATATTCAGGTTTGGATCATTCTCTCATAAGAAAATGCAAACTGCATATTTACTATCTTTTTCACGCAGACAAGCAGTTTTTAAATGCTTCACGACAATTTTGTGCAAATGAGTCCTTATAGGCAAAATTGCTTTATTTTACAAAGGTAAGTCTATTTACACTATAACATTCAGGTTTGGATCATTCTCTCATAAGAAAATGCAAACTGCATATTAAATTAACCATTATTTTAACGCATACAAGCAGTTTTTACATGCTTTATGACAATTAGGGGCAAATGAGTCCATATAGGCAAAATTGCTTTATTTTACAAAGGTAAGTTTTTTTAAACTATAACATTCAGGTTTAGATCATTCTCTCATAAGAAAATGCAAACTGCATATTAACTATTATTTTAACGCATACAAGCAGTTTTTACAAGCTTTATGACAATTAGGTGCAAATGAGTCCTTACAGGCAAAATTGCTTTATTTCATGTTGGTAAGTCTATTTACACTATAACATTCAGGTTTGGATCATTCTCTCATAAGAAAATATAAACAGCATATTTACTATCATTTTAACGCATACAAGCAGTTTTTACATGCTTTATGACAATTAGGTGCAAATGAGTCTTTATAGGCAAAATTGCTTTATTTCGTGAAGGTAAGTCTATTTACACTATAACATTCAGGTTTGGATCATTCTCTCATAAGAAAATGCAAACTGCATATTAACAATTATTTTAACGCTGACAAGCAGTTTTTACATGCTTTACGACAATTAGGTGCAAATGAGTCCTTATAGGCAAAATTGCTTTATTTTACAACGGTAAGTCTATTTACACTATAACATTAAGGTTTGGATCATTCTCTCATAAGAAAATGCAAACTGCATATTCACCATTATTTTAACGCAGACAAGCAGTTTCTACATGCTTCACGACAATTGCGTGCAAATGAGTCCTTATAGGCAAAATTGCTTTATTTTACAACGGTAAGTCTATTTACACTATAACATTCAGGTTTGGATCATTCTCTCATAAGAAAATGCAAACTGCATATTAACCATAATTTAAACGCAGACAAGCAGTTTTTACATGCTTTACGACAATTAGGTGCAAATGAGTCTTTATAGGCAAAATTGCTTTATTTCATGAGGGTAAGTCTATTTACACTATAACATTCAGGTTTGGACCATTCTCTCATAAGAAAATGCAAACTGCATATTAACCATTAATTAAACGCAGACAAGCAGTTTTTACATGCTTTACGACAATTAGGTGCAAATTAGTCTTTATAGGCAAAATTGCTTTATTTCATGAGGGTAAGTCTATTTACAGTATAACATTCAGGTTTGGATCATTCTCTCATAAGAAAATGCAAACTGCATATTAATCATTATTTTAACGCAGACAAGCGGTTTTTACATGCTTTATGACAATTAGGGGCAAATGAGTCCTTATAGGCAAAATTGCTTTATTTCATGAGGGTAAGTCTATTTACACTATAACATTCAGGTTTGGATCATTCTCTCATAAGAAAATGCAAACTGCATTTTAACCATTATTTTAACGCATACAAGCAGTTTTTACATGCTTTATGACAATTAGGGGCAAATGAGTCCTTAAAGGCAAAATTGCTTTATTTCATGAGGGTAAGTCTATTTACACTATAACATTCAGGTTTGGACCATTCTCTTATAAGAAAATGCAAACTGCATATTAACCATTATTTTAACGCATACAAGCAGTTTTTACATGCTTTATGACAATTAGGGGCAAATGAGTCCTTATAGGCAAAATTGCTTTATTTCATAAAGGTAAGTCTATTTACACTATAACATTCAGGTTTTAATCATTCTCTCATAAGAAAATGCAAACTGCATAATAACCATTATTTAAACGCAGACAAGCAGTTTTTACATGCTTTACGACAATTAGGTGCAAATGAGTCTTTATAAGCAAAATTGCTTTATTTCACAAAGGTAAGTTTACTTACACTATAACATTCAGGTTTGGATCAATCTCTCACAAGAAAATGCAAACTGCATATTAACTATTATTTTCACGCATACAAGCAGTTTTTACATGCTTTATGACAATTAGGTGCAAATGAGTCCCTATAGGCAAAATTGCTTTATTTTATGAGGGTAAGTCTATATACACTATAACATTCAGGTTTGGATCATTCTCTCATAAGAAAATGCAAACTGAATATTAACTATCATTTTCACGCAGACAAGCAGTTTTTACATGCTTCACGACAATTGCGTGCAAATGAGTCCTTATAGGCAAAATTGCTTTATTTTACAAAGGTAAGTCTATTTACACTATAACATTCAGGTTTGGATCATTCTCTCATAAGAAAATGCAAACTGCATATTAACCATTATTTTAACGCATACAAGCAGTTTTTACATGCTTTATGACAATTAGGGGAAAATAAGTCCTTATAGGCAAAATTGCTTTATTTCATGAAGGTAAGTCTATTTACACTATAACATTCAGGTTTAGATCATTCTCTCATAAGAAAATGCAAACTGCATATTAACCATTATTTTAACGCTGACAAGCAGTTTTTACATGCTTTATGACAATTAGGGGCAAATGAATCCCTATAGGCAAAATTGCTTTATTTTATGAAGGTAAGTCTATTTACACTATAACATTTAGGTTTGGATCATTCTCTCATAAGAAAATGCAAACTGCATATTAACCATTATTTAAACGCAGACAAGCAGTTTTTAGATGCTTCACGACAATTGCGTGCAAATGAGTCCTTATAGGCAAATTTGCTTTATTTTACAAAGGTAAGTCTATTTACACTATAACATTCAGGTTTGGATCATGCTCTCATAAGAAAATGCAATCTGCATATTAACTATTATTTTAACGCATACAAGCAGTTTTTACATGCTTTATGACAATTAGGGGCAAATGAGTCCTTATAGGCAAAATTGCTTTATTTCATAAAGGTAAGTCTATTTACACTATAACATTCAGGTTTGGATCATTCTCTCATAAGAAAATGCAAACTGCATATTAACCATTATTTAAACGCAGACAAGCAGTTTTTACATGCTTTACGACAATTAGGTGCAAATGAGTCTTTATAAGCAAAATTGCTTTATCTTACAAAGGTAAGTTTACTTACACTATAACATTTAGGTTTGGATCATTCTCTCTCAAGAAAATGCGAACTGCATATTAACTATTATTTTCACGCATACAAGCAGTTTTTACATGCTTTATGACAATTAGGTGCAAATGAGTCCTTAAAGGCAAAATTGCTTTATTTCATGAGGGTAAGTCTATTTACAATATAACATTCAGGTTTGGATCATTCTCTCATAAGAAAATGCAAACTGAATATTGACTATCATTTTCACGCAGACAAGCAGTTTTTACATGCTTCACGACAATTGCGTGCAAATGAGTCCTTATAGGCAAAATTGCTTTATTTTACAAAGGTAAGTCTATTTACACTATAACATTCAGGTTTGGATCATTCTCTTATAAGAAAATGCAAACTGCATATTATCCATTATTTTAACGCTGACAAGCAGTTTTTACATGCTTTATGACAATTAGGTGCAAATGAATCCCTATAGGCAAAATTGCTTTATTTCATGAAGGTAAGTCTATTTACACTATAACATTTAGGTTTGGATCATTCTCTCATAAGAAAATGCAAACTGCATATTAACCATAATTTTAAAGCCATACAAGCAGTTTTTACATACTTTATGACAATTAGGTGCAAATGAGTCCTTATAGGCAAAAGTGCTTTATTTCATGAGGGTAAGTCTATTTACACTATAACATTCAGGTTTGGATCATTCTCTCATAAGAAAATTCAAACTGCATATTTACTATTATTTTCACGCAGACAAGCAGTTTTCACATGTTTTACGACAATTATTTGGAAATAACTCCTTAAAGGCAAAATTGTTTTATTTCACAAAGGTAAGTCTACTTTCACTATTTTATTCAGGTTTGGATCATTCTCTCATAAGAAAATGCAAACTGCATATTAACCATTATTTTAACGCAGACAAGCAATTTTTACATGCTTCACGACAATTGCGTGCAAATGAGTCCTTATAGGCAAAATTGCTTTATTTTACAAAGGTTAGTCTATTTACACTATAACATTCAGGTTTGGATCATTCTCTCATAAGAAAATGCAAACTGCATATTAACCATTATTTTAACGCATACAAGCAGTTTTTACATGCTTTATGACAATTAGGGGAAAATGAGTCCTTATAGGCAAAATTGCTTTATTTCATGAAGGTAAGTCTATTTACACTATAACATTCAGGTTTAGATCATTCTCTCATAAGAAAATACAAACTGCATATTAACCATTATTTAAACGCAGACAAGCAGTTTTTACATGCTTCACGACAATTGCGTGCAAATGAGTCCTTATAGGCAAAATTGCTTTTTTTTACAAAGGTAAGTCTATTTACACTATAACATTCAGGTTTGGATCATTCTCTCATAAGAAAATGCAAACTGAATATTGACTATCATTTTCACGCAGACAAGCAGTTTTTACATGCTTCACGACAATTGCGTGCAAATGAGTCCTTATAGGCAAAATTGCTTTATTTTACAAAGGTAAGTCTATTTACACTATAACATTCAGGTTTGGATCATTCTCTTATAAGAAAATGCAAACTGCATATTAACCATTATTTTAACGCTGACAAGCAGTTTTTACATGCTTTATGACAATTAGGTGCAAATGAATCCCTATAGGCAAAATTGCTTTATTTCATGAAGGTAAGTCTATTTACACTATAACATTTAGGTTTGGATCATTCTCTCATAAGAAAATGCAAACTGCATATTAACCATAATTTTAAAGCATACAAGCAGTTTTTACATACTTTATGACAATTAGGTGCAAATGAGTCCTTATAGGCAAAAGTGCTTTATTTCATGAGGGTAAGTCTATTTACACTATAACATTCAGGTTTGGATCATTCTCTCATAAGAAAATTCAAACTGCATATTTACTATTATTTTCACGCAGACAAGCAGTTTTCACATGTTTTACGACAATTAGGTGGAAATAACTCCTTAAAGGCAAAATTGTTTTATTTCACAAAGGTAAGTCTACTTTCACTATTTTATTCAGGTTTGGATCATTCTCTCATAAGAAAATGCAAACTGCATATTAACCATTATTTTAACGCAGACAAGCAATTTTTACATGCTTCACGACAATTGCGTGCAAATGAGTCCTTATAGGCAAAATTGCTTTATTTTACAAAGGTTAGTCTATTTACACTATAACATTCAGGTTTGGATCATTCTCTCATAAGAAAATGCAAACTGCATATTAACCATTATTTTAACGCATACAAGCAGTTTTTACATGCTTTATGACAATTAGGGGAAAATGAGTCCTTATAGGCAAAATTGCTTTATTTCATGAAGGTAAGTCTATTTACACTATAACATTCAGGTTTAGATCATTCTCTCATAAGAAAATACAAACTGCATATTAACCATTATTTAAACGCAGACAAGCAGTTTTTACATGCTTCACGACAATTGCGTGCAAATGAGTCCTTATAGGCAAAATTGCTTTTTTTTACAAAGGTAAGTCTATTTACACTATAACATTCAGGTTTGGATCATTCTCTCATAAGAAAATGCAAACTGCATATTAACCATTATTTTAACGCATACAAGCAGTTTTTACAAGCTTTATGACAATTAGGTGCAAATTAGTCCTTATAGGCAAAATTGCTTTATTTCATGAGGATGAGTCTATTTACACTATAACATTCAGGTTTGGATCATTCTCTCATAAGAAAATGCAAACTGCATATTTACTATCATTTTAACGCATACAAGCAGTTTTTACATGCTTTATGACAATTAGGTGCAAATGAGTCCTTATAGGCAAAAGTGCTTTATTTCATGAGGGTAAGTCTATTTACACTATAACATTCAGGTTTGGATCTTTCTCTCATAAGAAAATGCAAACTGCATTTTTACTATCATTTTCACGCAGACAAGCAGTTTTTACATGTTTTTCGACAATTAGGTGGAAATAAGTCCTTAAAGGCAAAATTGTTTTATTTCACAAAGGTAAGTCTACTTTCACTATAACATTCAGGGTTGGCTCATTCTCTCATAAGAAAATGCAAACTGCATATTAACCATTATTTTAACGCAGACAAGCAGTTTTTACATGCTTCACGACAATTGCGTGCAAATGAGTCCTTATAGGCAAAAGTGCTTTATTTTACAAGGTAAGTCTATTTACACTATACCATTTAGGTTTGGATCATTCTCTCATAAGAAAATGCAAACTGCATATTGACCATTATTTTAACGCATACAAGCAGTTTTTACATGCTTTATGACAATTAGGGGCAAATGAGTCCTTATAGGCAAAATTGCTTTATTTCAAGAAAGGTAAGTCTATTTACACTATAACATTTAGGTTTGGATCTTTATCTCATAAAAAATACAAACTGCTTATTAACCATTATTTAAACGCAGACAAGCATTTTTTACATGCTTTACGACAATTAGGTGCAAATGAGTCTTTATAGGCAAAATTGCTTTATTTCATGAGGGTAAGTCTTTTTACACTATAACATTCAGGTTTGGATCATTCTCTCATAAGAAAATGCAAACTGCATATTTACTATCATTTTCACGCAGACAAGCAGTTTTTACATGCTTCACGACAATTGCGTGCAAATGAGTCCTTATAGGCAAAATTGCTTTTTTTTACAAAGGTAAGTCTATTTACACTATAACATTCAGGTGTGGATCATTCTCTCCTAAGAAAATGCAAACTGCATATTAACCATTATTTTAACGCATACAAGCAGTTTTTACAAGCTTTAAGACAATTAGGTGCAAATTAGTCCTTATAGGCAAAATTGCTTTATTTCATGAGGGTAAGTCTATTTACACTATAACATTCAGGTTTGGATCATTCTCTCATAAGAAAATGCAAACTGCATATTACCATTATTTAAACGCAGACAAGCAGTTTTTTCATGCTTTACGACAATTAGGTGCAAATGAGTCTTTATAGGCAAAATTGCTTTATTTCATAAGGGTAAGTCTATTTACACTATAACATTCAGTTTTGGATCATTCTTTTATAAGAAAATGCAAACTGCATATTAACCATTATTTTAACGTATACAAGCAGTTTTTACATGCTTCACGACAATTGCGTGCAAATGAGTCCTTATAAGCAAAATTGCTTTATTTTACAAAGGTAAGTCTATTTACACTATAACATTCAGGTTTGGATCTTTCTCTCATAAGAAAATGCAAACTGCATATTAACTATTATTTAAACGCAGACAAGCAGTTTTTACATGCTTTACGACAATTAAGTGCAAATGAGTCTTTATAGGCAAAATTGCTTTATTTCATGAGGGTAAGTCTATTTACACTATAACATTCAGGTTTGAATCATTCTCTCATAAGAAAATGCAAACTGCATTATTACTATCATTTTCACGCAGACAAGCAGTTTTTACATGCTTCACGACAATTGCGTGCAAATGAGTCCTTATAGGCAAAATTGCTTTTTTTTACAAAGGTAAGTCTATTTACACTATAACATTCAGGTGTGGATCATTCTCTCATAAGAAAATGCAAACTGCATATTAACCATTATTTTAACGCATACAAGCAGTTTTTACATGCTTTATGACAATTAGGGGCAAATGAGTCCTTATAGGCAAAATTGCTTTATTTCATGAAGGTAAGGCTATTTACACTATAACATTCAGGTTTGGATCATTCTCTCATAAGAAAATGCAAACTGCATATTAACCATTATTTAAACGCAGACAAGCAGTTTTTTCATGCTTTACGACAATTAGGTGCAAATGAGTCTTTATAGGCAAAACTGCTTTATTTCATGAGGGTAAGTCTATTTACACTATAACATTCAGGTTTGGATCATTCTCTCATAAGAAAATGCAAACTGCATATTTACTATCATTTTGACGCAGACAAGCAGTTTTTACATGCATCACGACAATTGCGTGCAAATGAGTGCTTATAGGCAAAATTGCTTGATTTTACAAAGTTAAGTCTATTTACACTATAACATTCAGGTTTGGATCATTCTCTCATAAGAAAATGCAAACTGCATATTAACCATTATTTTAACGCATACAAGCAGTTTTTACATGCTTAATGACAATTAGGGGCAAATGAGTCCTTATACGCAAAATTGCTTTATTTCATGAAGGGTAAGTCTATTTACACTATAACATTCAGGTTTGGATCTTTCTCTCATAAGAAAATGCAAACTGCATATTAACCATTATTTTAACGCAGACAAGCAGTTTTTACATGCTTCACGACAATTGCGTGCAAATGAGTCCTTATAGGCAAAATTGCTTTATTTCATGAAGGTAAGTCTATTTACACTATAACATTCAGGTTTAGATCATTCTCTCATAAGAAAATGCAAACTGCATATTAACCATTATTTAAACGCAGACAAGCAGTTTTTACATGCTTTTCGACAATTAGGTGCAAATGAGTCTTTATAGGCAAAATTGCTTTATTTCATGAAGGTAAGTCTATTTACACTATAACATTCAGGTTTGGATCTTTCTCTCATAAGAAAATGTAAACTGCATATTAACCATTATTTAAACGCAGACAAGCAGTTATTACATGCTTTACGACAATTGGGTGCAAATGAGTCTTTATAGGCAAAATTGCTTTATTTCATGAAGGTAAGTCTATTTACTCTATAACATTCAGGTTTGGATCATTCTTTCATAAGAAAATGCAAACTGCATATTTACTATCATTTTCACGCAGACAAGCAGTTTTTACATGCTTCACGACAATTGCGTGCAAATGAGTCCTTATAAACAAAATTGCTTTATTTTACAAAGGTTAGTCTATTTTCACTGTAACATTCAGGTTTGGATTATTCTCTCATAAGAAAATGCAAACTGCATATTAACCATTATTTTAACGCTGACAAGCAGTTTTTACATGCTTTACGCAAATAGGTGCAAATGAGTCCTTATAGGCAAAAGTGCTTTATTTCATGAGGGTAAGTCTATTTACACTATAACATTCAGGTTTGGATCTTTCTCTCATAAGAAAATGCAAACTGCATATTTACTATCATTTTCACGCAGACAAGCAGTTTTCACATGTTTTACGACAATTAGGTGGAAATAAGTCCTTAAAGGCAAAATTGTTTTATTTCACTAAGGTAAGTCTACTTTCACTATTACATTCAGGGTTGGATCATTCTCTCATAAGAAAATGCAAACTGCATATTAACCATTATTTTAACGCAGACAAGCAGTTTTTACATGCTTCACGACAATTGCGTGCAAATGAGTCCTTATAGGCAAAATTGCTTTATTTTACAAAGGAAAGTCTATTTACACTATAACATTTAGGTTTGGATCATTCTCTCATAAGAAAATGCAAACTGCATATTGACCATTATTTTAACGCATACAAGCAGTTTTTACATGCTTTATGACAATTAGGGGCAAATGAGTCCTTATAGGCAAAATTGCTTTATTTCATGAAAGGTAAGTCTATTTACACTATAACATTCAGGTTTGGATCTTTATCTCATAAGAAAATGCAAACTGCTTATTAAACATTATTTAAACGCAGACAAGCATATTTTACATGTTTTACGACAATTAGGTGCAAATGAGTCTTTACAGGCAAAATTGCTTTATATCATGAGGGTAAGTCTATTTTCACTATAACATTCAGGGTTGGCTCATTCTCTCATAAGAAAATGCAAACTGCATATTAACCATTATTTTAACGCAGACAAGCAGTTTTTACATGCTTCACGACAATTGCGTGCAAATGAGTCCTTATAGGCAAAAGTGCTTTATTTTACAAGGTAAGTCTATTTACACTATACCATTTAGGTTTGGATCATTCTCTCATAAGAAAATGCAAACTGCATATTGACCATTATTTTAACGCATACAAGCAGTTTTTACATGCTTTATGACAATTAGGGGCAAATGAGTCCTTATAGGCAAAATTGCTTTATTTCAAGAAAGGTAAGTCTATTTACACTATAACATTTAGGTTTGGATCTTTATCTCATAAAAAATACAAACTGCTTATTAACCATTATTTAAACGCAGACAAGCATTTTTTACATGCTTTACGACAATTAGGTGCAAATGAGTCTTTATAGGCAAAATTGCTTTATTTCATGAGGGTAAGTCTTTTTACACTATAACATTCAGGTTTGGATCATTCTCTCATAAGAAAATGCAAACTGCATATTTACTATCATTTTCACGCAGACAAGCAGTTTTTACATGCTTCACGACAATTGCGTGCAAATGAGTCCTTATAGGCAAAATTGCTTTTTTTTACAAAGGTAAGTCTATTTACACTATAACATTCAGGTGTGGATCATTCTCTCCTAAGAAAATGCAAACTGCATATTAACCATTATTTTAACGCATACAAGCAGTTTTTACAAGCTTTAAGACAATTAGGTGCAAATTAGTCCTTATAGGCAAAATTGCTTTATTTCATGAGGGTAAGTCTATTTACACTATAACATTCAGGTTTGGATCATTCTCTCATAAGAAAATGCAAACTGCATATTACCATTATTTAAACGCAGACAAGCAGTTTTTTCATGCTTTACGACAATTAGGTGCAAATGAGTCTTTATAGGCAAAATTGCTTTATTTCATAAGGGTAAGTCTATTTACACTATAACATTCAGTTTTGGATCATTCTTTTATAAGAAAATGCAAACTGCATATTAACCATTATTTTAACGTATACAAGCAGTTTTTACATGCTTCACGACAATTGCGTGCAAATGAGTCCTTATAAGCAAAATTGCTTTATTTTACAAAGGTAAGTCTATTTACACTATAACATTCAGGTTTGGATCTTTCTCTCATAAGAAAATGCAAACTGCATATTAACTATTATTTAAACGCAGACAAGCAGTTTTTACATGCTTTACGACAATTAAGTGCAAATGAGTCTTTATAGGCAAAATTGCTTTATTTCATGAGGGTAAGTCTATTTACACTATAACATTCAGGTTTGAATCATTCTCTCATAAGAAAATGCAAACTGCATTATTACTATCATTTTCACGCAGACAAGCAGTTTTTACATGCTTCACGACAATTGCGTGCAAATGAGTCCTTATAGGCAAAATTGCTTTTTTTTACAAAGGTAAGTCTATTTACACTATAACATTCAGGTGTGGATCATTCTCTCATAAGAAAATGCAAACTGCATATTAACCATTATTTTAACGCATACAAGCAGTTTTTACATGCTTTATGACAATTAGGGGCAAATGAGTCCTTATAGGCAAAATTGCTTTATTTCATGAAGGTAAGGCTATTTACACTATAACATTCAGGTTTGGATCATTCTCTCATAAGAAAATGCAAACTGCATATTAACCATTATTTAAACGCAGACAAGCAGTTTTTTCATGCTTTACGACAATTAGGTGCAAATGAGTCTTTATAGGCAAAACTGCTTTATTTCATGAGGGTAAGTCTATTTACACTATAACATTCAGGTTTGGATCATTCTCTCATAAGAAAATGCAAACTGCATATTTACTATCATTTTGACGCAGACAAGCAGTTTTTACATGCATCACGACAATTGCGTGCAAATGAGTGCTTATAGGCAAAATTGCTTGATTTTACAAAGTTAAGTCTATTTACACTATAACATTCAGGTTTGGATCATTCTCTCATAAGAAAATGCAAACTGCATATTAACCATTATTTTAACGCATACAAGCAGTTTTTACATGCTTAATGACAATTAGGGGCAAATGAGTCCTTATACGCAAAATTGCTTTATTTCATGAAGGGTAAGTCTATTTACACTATAACATTCAGGTTTGGATCTTTCTCTCATAAGAAAATGCAAACTGCATATTAACCATTATTTTAACGCAGACAAGCAGTTTTTACATGCTTCACGACAATTGCGTGCAAATGAGTCCTTATAGGCAAAATTGCTTTATTTCATGAAGGTAAGTCTATTTACACTATAACATTCAGGTTTAGATCATTCTCTCATAAGAAAATGCAAACTGCATATTAACCATTATTTAAACGCAGACAAGCAGTTTTTACATGCTTTACGACAATTAGGTGCAAATGAGTCTTTATAGGCAAAATTGCTTTATTTCATGAAGGTAAGTCTATTTACACTATAACATTCAGGTTTGGATCTTTCTCTCATAAGAAAATGTAAACTGCATATTAACCATTATTTAAACGCAGACAAGCAGTTATTACATGCTTTACGACAATTGGGTGCAAATGAGTCTTTATAGGCAAAATTGCTTTATTTCATGAAGGTAAGTCTATTTACTCTATAACATTCAGGTTTGGATCATTCTTTCATAAGAAAATGCAAACTGCATATTTACTATCATTTTCACGCAGACAAGCAGTTTTTACATGCTTCACGACAATTGCGTGCAAATGAGTCCTTATAAACAAAATTGCTTTATTTTACAAAGGTTAGTCTATTTTCACTGTAACATTCAGGTTTGGATTATTCTCTCATAAGAAAATGCAAACTGCATATTAACCATTATTTTAACGCTGACAAGCAGTTTTTACATGCTTTACGCAAATAGGTGCAAATGAGTCCTTATAGGCAAAAGTGCTTTATTTCATGAGGGTAAGTCTATTTACACTATAACATTCAGGTTTGGATCTTTCTCTCATAAGAAAATGCAAACTGCATATTTACTATCATTTTCACGCAGACAAGCAGTTTTCACATGTTTTACGACAATTAGGTGGAAATAAGTCCTTAAAGGCAAAATTGTTTTATTTCACTAAGGTAAGTCTACTTTCACTATTACATTCAGGGTTGGATCATTCTCTCATAAGAAAATGCAAACTGCATATTAACCATTATTTTAACGCAGACAAGCAGTTTTTACATGCTTCACGACAATTGCGTGCAAATGAGTCCTTATAGGCAAAATTGCTTTATTTTACAAAGGAAAGTCTATTTACACTATAACATTTAGGTTTGGATCATTCTCTCATAAGAAAATGCAAACTGCATATTGACCATTATTTTAACGCATACAAGCAGTTTTTACATGCTTTATGACAATTAGGGGCAAATGAGTCCTTATAGGCAAAATTGCTTTATTTCATGAAAGGTAAGTCTATTTACACTATAACATTCAGGTTTGGATCTTTATCTCATAAGAAAATGCAAACTGCTTATTAAACATTATTTAAACGCAGACAAGCATATTTTACATGTTTTACGACAATTAGGTGCAAATGAGTCTTTACAGGCAAAATTGCTTTATATCATGAGGGTAAGTCTATTTACACTATAACATTCAGGTTTGGATCATTCTCTCATAAGAAAATGCAAACTGCATATTTACTATCATTTTCACGCAGACAAGCAGTTTTTACATGCTTCACGACAATTGCGTGCAAATGAGTCCTTATAGGCAAAATTGCTTTATTTTAAAAAGGTAAGTCTATTTACACTATAACACTCAGGTTTGGATCATTCTCTCATAAGAAAATGTAAACTGCATATTAACCATTATTTTAACGCATACAAGCAGTTTTTACATGCTTTACGACAATTAGGGGCAAATGAGTCCTTATAGGCAAAATTGCTTTATTTCATAAAGGTAAGTCTATTTACACTATAACATTCAGGTTTGGATCATTCTCTCATAAGAAAATGCAAACTGCTTATTAATCATTATATAAACGCAGACAAGCAGTTTTTACATGCTTTACGACAATTAGGTGCAAATGAGTCTTTATAAGCAAAATTGCTTTATTTCACAAAGGTAAGTTTACTTACACTATAACATTCAGGTTTGGATCATTCTCTCTCAAGAAAATGCAAACTGCATATTAACTATTATTTTCACGCATACAAGCAGTTTTTACATGCTTTATGACAATTAGGTGCAAATGAGTCCTTATAGGCAAAATTGCTTTATTTCATGAGGGTAAGTCTATTTACACTATAACATTCAGGTTTGGATCATTCTCTCATAAGAAAATGCAAACTGAATATTGACTATCATTTTCACGCAGACAAGCAGTTTTTACATGCTTCACGACAATTGCGTGCAAATGAGTCCTTATAGGCAAAATTGCTTTATTTTACAAAGGTAAGTCTATTTACACTATAACATTCAGGTTTGGATCATTCTCTCATAAGAAAATGCAAACTGCATATTAACCATTATTTTAACGCATACAAGCAGTTTTTACATGCTTCACAACAATTGCGTGCAAATGAGTCCTTATAGACAAAATTGCTTTATTTTACAAAGGTAAGTCTATTTACACTATAACATTCAGGTTTGGATCATTCTCTCATAAGAAAATGCAATCTGCATATTAACCATTATTTTAACGCATACAAGCAGTTTTTACATGCTTTATGACAATTAGGGGCAAATGAGTCCTTATAGGCAAAATTGCTTTATTTCATAAAGGTAAGTCTATTTACACTATAACATTCAGGTTTGGATCATTCTCTCATAAGAAAATGCAAACTGCATATTAACCATTATATAAACGCAGACAAGCAGTTTTTACATGCTTTACGACAATTAGGTGCAAATGAGTCTTTATAAGCAAAATTGCTTTATTTCACAAAGGTAAGTTTACTTACACTATAACATTCAGGTTTGGATCATTCTCTCTCAAGAAAATGCAAACTGCATATTAACTATTATTTTCACGCATACAAGCAGTTTTTACATGCTTTATGACAATTAGGTGCAAATGAGTCCTTATAGGCAAAATTGCTTTATTTCATGAGGGTAAGTCTATTTACACTATAACATTCAGGTTTGGATCATTCTCTCATAAGAAAATGCAAACTGAATATTGACTATCATTTTCACGCAGACAAGCAGTTTTTACATGCTTCACGACAATTGCGTGCAAATGAGTCCTTATAGGCAAAATTGCTTTATTTTACAAAGGTAAGTCTATTTACACTATAACATTCAGGTTTGGATCATTCTCTCATAAGAAAATGCAAACTGCATATTAAGCATTATTTTAACGCATACAAGCAGTTTTTACATGCTTTATGACAATTAGGGGCAAATGAGTCCTTATAGGCAAAATTGCTTTATTTCATGAAGGTAAGTCTATTTACACTATAACATTCAGGTTTGGATCATTCTCTCATAAGAAAATGGAAACTGCATATTAACCATTATTTTAACGCTGACAAGCAGTTTTTACATGCTTTATGACAATTAGGTGCAAATGAATCCCTATAGGCAAAATTGCTTGATTTCATGAATGTAAGTCTATTTACACTATAACATTTAGGTTTGGATCATTCTCTCATAAGAAAATGCAAACTGCATATTAACCATTATTTTAACGCAGACAAGCAGTTTTTAGATGCTTCACGACAATTGCGTGCAAATGAGTCCTTATAGGCAAATTTGCTATATTTTACAAAGGTAAGTCTATTTACACTATAACATTCAGGTTTGGATCATTCTCTCATAAGAAAATGCAAACTGCATATTAACCTTTATTTAAACGCAGACAAGCAGTTTTTACATGCTTTACGACAATTAGGTGCAAATGAGTCCTTATAGGCAAAATTGCTTTATTTCATGAGGGTAAGTCTATTTACACTATAACATTCAGGTTTGGATCATTCTCTCATAAGAAAATGCAAACTGAATATTGACTATCATTTTCACGCAGACAAGCAGTTTTTACATGCTTCACGACAATTGCGTGCAAATGAGTCCTTATAGGCAAAATTGCTTTATTTTACAAAGGTAAGTCTATTTACACTATAATATTCAGGTTTGGATCATTCTCTCATAAGAAAATGCAAACTGCATATTAACCATTATTTTAACGCTGACAAGCAGTTTTTACATGCTTTATGACAATTAGGGGCAAATGAATCCCTATAGGCAAAATTGCTTTATTTTATGAAGGTAAGTCTATTTACACTATAACATTTAGGTTTGGATCATTCTCTCATAAGAAAATGCAAACTGCATATTAACCATTATTTAAACGCAGACAAGCAGTTTTTAGATGCTTCACGACAATTGCGTGCAAATGAGTCCTTATAGGCAAATTTGCTTTATTTTACAAAGGTAAGTCTATTTACACTATAACATTCAGGTTTGGATCATGCTCTCATAAGAAAATGCAATCTGCATATTAACTATTATTTTAACGCATACAAGCAGTTTTTACATGCTTTATGACAATTAGGGGCAAATGAGTCCTTATAGGCAAAATTGCTTTATTTCATAAAGGTAAGTCTATTTACACTATAACATTCAGGTTTGGATCATTCTCTCATAAGAAAATGCAAACTGCATATTAACCATTATTTAAACGCAGACAAGCAGTTTTTACATGCTTTACGACAATTAGGTGCAAATGAGTCTTTATAAGCAAAATTGCTTTATCTTACAAAGGTAAGTTTACTTACACTATAACATTCAGGTTTGGATCATTCTCTCTCAAGAAAATGCAAACTGCATATTAACTATTATTTTCACGCATACAAGCAGTTTTTACATGCTTTATGACAATTAGGTGCAAATGAGTCCTTAAAGGCAAAATTGCTTTATTTCATGAGGGTAAGTCTATTTACAATATAACATTCAGGTTTGGATCATTCTCTCATAAGAAAATGCAAACTGAATATTGACTATCATTTTCACGCAGACAAGCAGTTTTTACATGCTTCACGACAATTGCGTGCAAATGAGTCCTTATAGGCAAAATTGCTTTATTTTACAAAGGTAAGTCTATTTACACTATAACATTCAGGTTTGGATCATTCTCTTATAAGAAAATGCAAACTGCATATTAACCATTATTTTAACGCTGACAAGCAGTTTTTACATGCTTTATGACAATTAGGTGCAAATGAATCCCTATAGGCAAAATTGCTTTATTTCATGAAGGTAAGTCTATTTACACTATACATTTAGGTTTGGATCATTCTCTCATAAGAAAATGCAAACTGCATATTAACCATAATTTTAAAGCATACAAGCAGTTTTTACATACTTTATGACAATTAGGTGCAAATGAGTCCTTATAGGCAAAAGTGCTTTATTTCATGAGGGTAAGTCTATTTACACTATAACATTCAGGTTTGGATCATTCTCTCATAAGAAAATTCAAACTGCATATTTACTATTATTTTCACGCAGACAAGCAGTTTTCACATGTTTTACGACAATTAGGTGGAAATAACTCCTTAAAGGCAAAATTGTTTTATTTCACAAAGGTAAGTCTACTTTCACTATTTTATTCAGGTTTGGATCATTCTCTCATAAGAAAATGCAAACTGCATATTAACCATTATTTTAACGCAGACAAGCAATTTTTACATGCTTCACGACAATTGCGTGCAAATGAGTCCTTATAGGCAAAATTGCTTTATTTTACAAAGGTTAGTCTATTTACACTATAACATTCAGGTTTGGATCATTCTCTCATAAGAAAATGCAAACTGCATATTAACCATTATTTTAACGCATACAAGCAGTTTTTACATGCTTTATGACAATTAGGGGAAAATGAGTCCTTATAGGCAAAATTGCTTTATTTCATGAAGGTAAGTCTATTTACACTATAACATTCAGGTTTAGATCATTCTCTCATAAGAAAATACAAACTGCATATTAACCATTATTTAAACGCAGACAAGCAGTTTTTACATGCTTCACGACAATTGCGTGCAAATGAGTCCTTATAGGCAAAATTGCTTTTTTTTACAAAGGTAAGTCTATTTACACTATAACATTCAGGTTTGGATCATTCTCTCATAAGAAAATGCAAACTGCATATTAACCATTATTTTAACGCATACAAGCAGTTTTTACAAGCTTTATGACAATTAGGTGCAAATTAGTCCTTATAGGCAAAATTGCTTTATTTCATGAGGATGAGTCTATTTACACTATAACATTCAGGTTTGGATCATTCTCTCATAAGAAAATGCAAACTGCATATTTACTATCATTTTAACGCATACAAGCAGTTTTTACATGCTTTATGACAATTAGGTGCAAATGAGTCCTTATAGGCAAAAGTGCTTTATTTCATGAGGGTAAGTCTATTTACACTATAACATTCAGGTTTGGATCTTTCTCTCATAAGAAAATGCAAACTGCATTTTTACTATCATTTTCACGCAGACAAGCAGTTTTTACATGTTTTTCGACAATTAGGTGGAAATAAGTCCTTAAAGGCAAAATTGTTTTATTTCACAAAGGTAAGTCTACTTTCACTATAACATTCAGGGTTGGCTCATTCTCTCATAAGAAAATGCAAACTGCATATTAACCATTATTTTAACGCAGACAAGCAGTTTTTACATGCTTCACGACAATTGCGTGCATATGAGTCCTTATAGGCAAAAGTGCTTTATTTTACAAGGTAAGTCTATTTACACTATACCATTTAGGTTTGGATCATTCTCTCATAAGAAAATGCAAACTGCATATTGACCATTATTTTAACGCATACAAGCAGTTTTTACATGCTTTATGACAATTAGGGGCAAATGAGTCCTTATAGGCAAAATTGCTTTATTTCAAGAAAGGTAAGTCTATTTACACTATAACATTTAGGTTTGGATCTTTATCTCATAAAAAATACAAACTGCTTATTAACCATTATTTAAACGCAGACAAGCATTTTTTACATGCTTTACGACAATTAGGTGCAAATGAGTCTTTATAGGCAAAATTGCTTTATTTCATGAGGGTAAGTCTTTTTACACTATAACATTCAGGTTTGGATCATTCTCTCATAAGAAAATGCAAACTGCATATTTACTATCATTTTCACGCAGACAAGCAGTTTTTACATGCTTCACGACAATTGCGTGCAAATGAGTCCTTATAGGCAAAATTGCTTTTTTTTACAAAGGTAAGTCTATTTACACTATAACATTCAGGTGTGGATCATTCTCTCCTAAGAAAATGCAAACTGCATATTAACCATTATTTTAACGCATACAAGCAGTTTTTACAAGCTTTAAGACAATTAGGTGCAAATTAGTCCTTATAGGCAAAATTGCTTTATTTCATGAGGGTAAGTCTATTTACACTATAACATTCAGGTTTGGATCATTCTCTCATAAGAAAATGCAAACTGCATATTACCATTATTTAAACGCAGACAAGCAGTTTTTTCATGCTTTACGACAATTAGGTGCAAATGAGTCTTTATAGGCAAAATTGCTTTATTTCATAAGGGTAAGTCTATTTACACTATAACATTCAGTTTTGGATCATTCTTTTATAAGAAAATGCAAACTGCATATTAACCATTATTTTAACGTATACAAGCAGTTTTTACATGCTTCACGACAATTGCGTGCAAATGAGTCCTTATAAGCAAAATTGCTTTATTTTACAAAGGTAAGTCTATTTACACTATAACATTCAGGTTTGGATCTTTCTCTCATAAGAAAATGCAAACTGCATATTAACTATTATTTAAACGCAGACAAGCAGTTTTTACATGCTTTACGACAATTAAGTGCAAATGAGTCTTTATAGGCAAAATTGCTTTATTTCATGAGGGTAAGTCTATTTACACTATAACATTCAGGTTTGAATCATTCTCTCATAAGAAAATGCAAACTGCATTATTACTATCATTTTCACGCAGACAAGCAGTTTTTACATGCTTCACGACAATTGCGTGCAAATGAGTCCTTATAGGCAAAATTGCTTTTTTTTACAAAGGTAAGTCTATTTACACTATAACATTCAGGTGTGGATCATTCTCTCATAAGAAAATGCAAACTGCATATTAACCATTATTTTAACGCATACAAGCAGTTTTTACATGCTTTATGACAATTAGGGGCAAATGAGTCCTTATAGGCAAAATTGCTTTATTTCATGAAGGTAAGGCTATTTACACTATAACATTCAGGTTTGGATCATTCTCTCATAAGAAAATGCAAACTGCATATTAACCATTATTTAAACGCAGACAAGCAGTTTTTTCATGCTTTACGACAATTAGGTGCAAATGAGTCTTTATAGGCAAAACTGCTTTATTTCATGAGGGTAAGTCTATTTACACTATAACATTCAGGTTTGGATCATTCTCTCATAAGAAAATGCAAACTGCATATTTACTATCAGTTTGACGCAGACAAGCAGTTTTTACATGCAACACGACAATTGCGTGCAAATGAGTGCTTATAGGCAAAATTGCTTGATTTTACAAAGTTAAGTCTATTTACACTATAACATTCAGGTTTGGATCATTCTCTCATAAGAAAATGCAAACTGAATATTAACTATCATTTTCACGCAGACAAGCAGTTTTTACATGGTTTACGACAATTATGTGCAAATAAGTCCTTAAAAGCAAAATTGTTTTATTTCACAAAGGTAAGTCTACTTTCACTATAACATTCAGGTTTGGATCATTCTCCCATAAGAAAATGCAAACTGCATATTAACCATTATTTTAACGCAGACAAGCAGTTTTTACATGCTTCACGACAATTGCGTGCAAATGAGTCCTTATAGGCAAAATTGCTTTATTTTACAAAGGCAAGTCTATTTACACTATAACATTCAGGTTTGGATCATTCTCTCATAAGAAAATGCAGTTTGCATATTAACCATTATTTTAACGCATACAAACAGTTTTTACATGCTTTATGACAATTATGAGGCAAATGAGTCCTTATAGGCAAAATTGCTTTATTTCATGAAGGTAAGTCTATTTACACTGTAACATTCAGGTTTGGATCATTCTCTCATATGAAAATGCAAACTGCATATTAACCATTATTTAAACGCAGACAAGCAGTTTTTACATGCTTTACGACAATTAGGTGCAAATGAGTCTTTATAAACAAAATTGCTTTATTTCATTAAGGTAAGTCTATTTACACTATAACATTCAGGTTTGGATCATTCTCTCATAAGAAAATGCCAACTGCATATTAACCATTATTTTAACGCTGACAAGCAGTTTTTACATGCTTTACGACAATTGGGTGCAAATGAGTCCTTATAGGCAAAAGTGATTTTTTTTACAAAGGTAAGTCTATTTACACTATAACATTCAGGTTTGGATCATTCTCTCATAAGAAAATGCAAACTGCATATTAACCATTATTTTAACGCATACAAGCAGTTTTTACATGCTTAATGACAATTAGGGGCAAATGAGTCCTTATACGCAAAATTGCTTTATTTCATGAAGGGTAAGTCTATTTACACTATAACATTCAGGTTTGGATCTTTCTCTCATAAGAAAATGCAAACTGCATATTAACCATTATTTTAACGCAGACAAGCAGTTTTTACATGCTTCACGACAATTGCGTGCAAATGAGTCCTTATAGGCAAAATTGCTTTATTTCATGAAGGTAAGTCTATTTACACTATAACATTCAGGTTTAGATCATTCTCTCATAAGAAAATGCAAACTGCATATTAACCATTATTTAAACGCAGACAAGCAGTTTTTACATGCTTTACGACAATTAGGTGCAAATGAGTCTTTATAGGCAAAATTGCTTTTTTTCATGAAGGTAAGTCTATTTACACTATAACATTCAGGTTTGGATCTTTCTCTCATAAGAAAATGTAAACTGCATATTAACCATTATTTAAACGCAGACAAGCAGTTATTACATGCTTTACGACAATTGGGTGCAAATGAGTCTTTATAGGCAAAATTGCTTTATTTCATGAAGGTAAGTCTATTTACTCTATAACATTCAGGTTTGGATCATTCTTTCATAAGAAAATGCAAACTGCATATTTACTATCATTTTCACGCAGACAAGCAGTTTTTACATGCTTCACGACAATTGCGTGCAAATGAGTCCTTATAAACAAAATTGCTTTATTTTACAAAGGTTAGTCTATTTTCACTGTAACATTCAGGTTTGGATTATTCTCTCATAAGAAAATGCAAACTGCATATTAACCATTATTTTAACGCTGACAAGCAGTTTTTACATGCTTTACGCAAATAGGTGCAAATGAGTCCTTATAGGCAAAAGTGCTTTATTTCATGAGGGTAAGTCTATTTACACTATAACATTCAGGTTTGGATCTTTCTCTCATAAGAAAATGCAAACTGCATATTTACTATCATTTTCACGCAGACAAGCAGTTTTTACATGCTTCACGACAATTGCGTGCAAATGAGTCCTTATAGGCAAAATTGCTTTATTTTACAAAGGAAAGTCTATTTACACTATAACATTTAGGTTTGGATCATTCTCTCATAAGAAAATGCAAACTGCATATTGACCATTATTTTAACGCATACAAGCAGTTTTTACATGCTTTATGACAATTAGGGGCAAATGAGTCCTTATAGGCAAAATTGCTTTATTTCATGAAAGGTAAGTCTATTTACACTATAACATTCAGGTTTGGATCTTTATCTCATAAGAAAATGCAAACTGCTTATTAAACATTATTTAAACGCAGACAAGCATATTTTACATGTTTTACGACAATTAGGTGCAAATGAGTCTTTACAGGCAAAATTGCTTTATATCATGAGGGTAAGTCTATTTACACTATAACATTCAGGTTTGGATCATTCTCTCATAAGAAAATGCAAACTGCATATTTACTATCATTTTCACGCAGACAAGCAGTTTTTACATGCTTCACGACAATTGCGTGCAAATGAGTCCTTATAAGCAAAATTGCTTTATTTTAAAAAGGTAAGTCTATTTACACTATAACACTCAGGTTTGGATCATTCTCTCATAAGAAAATGTAAACTGCATATTAACCATTATTTTAACGCATACAAGCAGTTTTTACATGCTTTACGACAATTAGGTGCAAATGAGTCTTTATAGGCAAAATTGCTTTATTTCATGAGGGTAAGTCTATTTACACTATTACATTCAGGTTTGGATCATTCTCTCACAAGAAAATGCAAACTGCATATTTACTATCATTTTAACGCATACAACCAGTTTTTACATGCTTTATGACAATTAGGTGCAAATGAGTCTTTACAGGCAAAATTGCTTTATTTCATGAGGGTAAGTCTATTTACACTATAACATTCAGGTTTAGATCATTCTCTCATAAGAAAATGCAAACTGCATATTTACTATCATCTTCACGCAGACAAGCAGTTTTTACATGCTTCACGACAATTGCGTGCAAATGAGTCCTTATAGGCAAAATTGCTTTACTTTACAAAGGTTAGTCTATTTACACTATAACATTCAGGCTTGGATCATTCCCTCATAAGAAAATGCAAACTGCATATTAACTATAATTTTAAAGCATACAAGCAGTTTTTACATACTTTATGACAATTAGGTGCAAATGAGTCCTTATAGGCAAAATTGCTTTATTTCATGAGGGTAAGTCTATTTACACTATAACATTCAGGTTTGGATCATTCTCTCATAAGAAAATGCAAACTGCATATTAACCATTATTTTAACGCAGACAAGCAGTTTTTACATGCTTCACAACAATTGCGTGCAAATGAGTCCTTATAGACAAAATTGCTTTATTTTACAAAGGTAAGTCTATTTACACTATAACATTCAGGTTTGGATCATTCTCTCATAAGAAAATGCAATCTGCATATTAACCATTATTTTAACGCATACAAGCAGTTTTTACATGCTTTATGACAATTAGGGGCAAATGAGTCCTTATAGGCAAAATTGCTTTATTTCATAAAGGTAAGTCTATTTACACTATAACATTCAGGTTTGGATCATTCTCTCATAAGAAAATGCAAACTGCATATTAACCATTATATAAACGCAGACAAGCAGTTTTTACATGCTTTACGACAATTAGGTGCAAATGAGTCTTTATAAGCAAAATTGCTTTATTTCACAAAGGTAAGTTTACTTACACTATAACATTCAGGTTTGGATCATTCTCTCTCAAGAAAATGCAAACTGCATATTAACTATTATTTTCACGCATACAAGCAGTTTTTACATGCTTTATGACAATTAGGTGCAAATGAGTCCTTATAGGCAAAATTGCTTTATTTCATGAGGGTAAGTCTATTTACACTATAACATTCAGGTTTGGATCATTCTCTCATAAGAAAATGCAAACTGAATATTGACTATCATTTTCACGCAGACAAGCAGTTTTTACATGCTTCACGACAATTGCGTGCAAATGAGTCCTTATAGGCAAAATTGCTTTATTTTACAAAGGTAAGTCTATTTACACTATAACATTCAGGTTTGGATCATTCTCTCATAAGAAAATGCAAACTGCATATTAACCATTATTTTAACGCATACAAGCAGTTTTTACATGCTTCACAACAATTGCGTGCAAATGAGTCCTTATAGACAAAATTGCTTTATTTTACAAAGGTAAGTCTATTTACACTATAACATTCAGGTTTGGATCATTCTCTCATAAGAAAATGCAATCTGCATATTAACCATTATTTTAACGCATACAAGCAGTTTTTACATGCTTTATGACAATTAGGGGCAAATGAGTCCTTATAGGCAAAATTGCTTTATTTCATAAAGGTAAGTCTATTTACACTATAACATTCAGGTTTGGATCATTCTCTCATAAGAAAATGCAAACTGCATATTAACCATTATATAAACGCAGACAAGCAGTTTTTACATGCTTTACGACAATTAGGTGCAAATGAGTCTTTATAAGCAAAATTGCTTTATTTCACAAAGGTAAGTTTACTTACACTATAACATTCAGGTTTGGATCATTCTCTCTCAAGAAAATGCAAACTGCATATTAACTATTATTTTCACGCATACAAGCAGTTTTTACATGCTTTATGACAATTAGGTGCAAATGAGTCCTTATAGGCAAAATTGCTTTATTTCATGAGGGTAAGTCTATTTACACTATAACATTCAGGTTTGGATCATTCTCTCATAAGAAAATGCAAACTGAATATTGACTATCATTTTCACGCAGACAAGCAGTTTTTACATGCTTCACGACAATTGCGTGCAAATGAGTCCTTATAGGCAAAATTGCTTTATTTTACAAAGGTAAGTCTATTTACACTATAACATTCAGGTTTGGATCATTCTCTCATAAGAAAATGCAAACTGCATATTAAGCATTATTTTAACGCATACAAGCAGTTTTTACATGCTTTATGACAATTAGGGGCAAATGAGTCCTTATAGGCAAAATTGCTTTATTTCATGAAGGTAAGTCTATTTACACTATAACATTCAGGTTTGGATCATTCTCTCATAAGAAAATGGAAACTGCATATTAACCATTATTTTAACGCTGACAAGCAGTTTTTACATGCTTTATGACAATTAGGTGCAAATGAATCCCTATAGGCAAAATTGCTTGATTTCATGAAGGTAAGTCTATTTACACTATAACATTTAGGTTTGGATCATTCTCTCATAAGAAAATGCAAACTGCATATTAACCATTATTTTAACGCAGACAAGCAGTTTTTAGATGCTTCACGACAATTGCGAGCAAATGAGTCCTTATAGGCAAATTTGCTATATTTTACAAAGGTAAGTCTATTTACACTATAACATTCAGGTTTGGATCATTCTCTCATAAGAAAATGCAAACTGCATATTAACCTTTATTTAAACGCAGACAAGCAGTTTTTACATGCTTTACGACAATTAGGTGCAAATGAGTCCTTATAGGCAAAATTGCTTTATTTCATGAGGGTAAGTCTATTTACACTATAACATTCAGGTTTGGATCATTCTCTCATAAGAAAATGCAAACTGAATATTGACTATCATTTTCACGCAGACAAGCAGTTTTTACATGCTTCACGACAATTGCGTGCAAATGAGTCCTTATAGGCAAAATTGCTTTATTTTACAAAGGTAAGTCTATTTACACTATAATATTCAGGTTTGGATCATTCTCTCATAAGAAAATGCAAACTGCATATTAAACATTATTTTAACGCATACAAACAGTTTTCACATGCTTTATGACAATTAGGGGCAAATGAGTCCTTATAGGCAAAATTGATTTATTTCATGAGGGTAAGTCTATTTACATTATAACATTCAGGTTTGGATCATTCTTTCATAAGAAAATGCAAACTGCATATTATCCATTATTTTAACGCAGACAAGCAGTTTTTACATGCTTTACGACAATTAGGTGCAAATGAGTCTTTATAGGCAATATTGCTTTATTTCATGAGGGTAAGTCTATTTACACTATAACATTCAGGTTTGGATCATTCTTTCATAAGAAAATGCAAACTGCATATTAACCATTATTTTAACGCAGACAAGCAGTTTTTACATGCTTTATGACTATTAGGTGCAAATGAGTCTTTATATGCAAAATTGCTTTATTTTACAAAGGTAAGTCTATTTACACTATAACATTCAGGTTTGGATCATTCTCTCATAAGAAAATGCAAACTGCATATTAACCATTATTTAAACGCAGACAAGCAGTTTTTACATGCTTTACGACAATTAGGTGCAAATAAGTCCTTATTGGCAAAATTGCTTTATTTCATGAGAGTAAGTCTATTTACACTATAACATTCAGGTTTGGATCATTCTTTCATAAGAAAATGCAAACTGCATATTAACCATTATTTTAAAGCAGACAAGCAGTTTTTACATGCTTTATGACAATTAGGTGCAAATGAGTCTTTATAGGCAAAATTGCTTTATTTCATGAGGGTAAGTCTATTTACACTATAACATTTAGGTTTGGATCATTCTCTCATAAGAAAATGCAAACTGCATATTAACCATTATTTTAACGCAGACAAGCAGTTTTTACATGCTTTATGACAATTAGGGGCAAATGAGTCCTTATAGGCAAAATTGCTTTATTTCATGAGGGTAAGTCTATTTACACTATAATATTCAGGTTTGGATCATTCTCTCATAAGAAAATGCAAACTGCATATTTACTATCTTTTTCACGCAGACAAGCATTTTTTAAATGCTTCACGACAATTTTGTGCAAATGAGTCCTTATAGGCAAAATTGCTTTATTTTACAAAGGTAAGTCTATTAACACTATAACATTCAGGTTTGGATTATTCTCTCATAAGAAAATGCAAACTGCATATTTACTATCATTTTCACGCAGACAAGCAGTTTTTACATGCTTCACGACAATTGCGTGCAAATGAGGCCTTATAGGCAAAATTGATTTATTTTACAAAAGGAAGTCTATTTACACTATAATATTCAGGTTTGGATCATTCTCTCATAAGAAAATGCAAACTGCATATTAACCATTATATAAACGCAGACAAGCAGTTTTTACATGCTTTACGACAATTAGGTGCAAATGAGTCTTTATAAGCAAAATTGCTTTATTTCACAAAGGTAAGTTTACTTACACTATAACATTCAGGTTTGGATCATTCTCTCTCAAGAAAATGCAAACTGCATATTAACTATTATTTTCACGCATACAAGCAGTTTTTACATGCTTTATGACAATTAGGTGCAAATGAGTCCTTATAGGCAAAATTGCTTTATTTTTAATGAGGGTAAGTCTATTTACACTATAACATTCAGGTTTGGATCATTCTCTCATAAGAAAATGCAAACTGAATATTGACTATCATTTTCACGCAGACAAGCAGTTTTTACATGCTTCACGACAATTGCGTGCAAATGAGTCCTTATAGGCAAAATTGCTTTATTTTACAAAGGTAAGTCTATTTACACTATAACATTCAGGTTTGGATCATTCTCTCATAAGAAAATGCAAACTGCATATTAAGCATTATTTTAACGCATACAAGCAGTTTTTACATGCTTTATGACAATTAGGGGCAAATGAGTCCTTATAGGCAAAATTGCTTTATTTCATGAAGGTAAGTCTATTTACACTATAACATTCAGGTTTGGATCATTCTCTCATAAGAAAATGGAAACTGCATATTAACCATTATTTTAACGCTGACAAGCAGTTTTTACATGCTTTATGACAATTAGGTGCAAATGAATCCCTATAGGCAAAATTGCTTTATTTCATGAGGGTAAGTATATTTACACTATAACATTCAGGTTTGGATCATTCTCTCATAAGAAAATGCAAACTGAATATTGACTATCATTTTCACGCAGACAAGCAGTTTTTACATGCTTCACGACAATTGCGTGCAAATGAGTCCTTATAGGCAAAATTGCTTTATTTTACAAAGGTAAGTCTATTTACACTATAATATTCAGGTTTGGATCATTCTCTCATAAGAAAATGCAAACTGCATATTAACCATTATTTTAACGCAGACAAGCAGTTTTTAGATGCTTCACGACAATTGCGTGCAAATGAGTCCTTATAGGCAAATTTGCTATATTTTACAAAGGTAAGTCTATTTACACTATAACATTCAGGTTTGGATCATTCTCTCATAAGAAAATGCAAACTGCATATTAACCTTTATTTAAACGCAGACAAGCAGTTTTTACATGCTTTACGACAATTAGGTGCAAATGAGTCCTTATAGGCAAAATTGCTTTATTTCATGAGGGTAAGTATATTTACACTATAACATTCAGGTTTGGATCATTCTCTCATAAGAAAATGCAAACTGAATATTGACTATCATTTTCACGCAGACAAGCAGTTTTTACATGCTTCACGACAATTGCGTGCAAATGAGTCCTTATAGGCAAAATTGCTTTATTTTACAAAGGTAAGTCTATTTACACTATAATATTCAGGTTTGGATCATTCTCTCATAAGAAAATGCAAACTGCATATTAACCATTATTTTAACGCATACAAACAGTTTTCACATGCTTTATGACAATTAGGGGCAAATGAGTCCTTATAGGCAAAATTGATTTATTTCATGAGGGTAAGTCTATTTACACTATAACATTCAGGTTTGGATCATTTTATCATAAGAAAATGCAAACTGCATATTAACCATTATTTTAACGCAGACAAGCAGTTTTTACATGCTTTACGACAATTAGGTGCAAATGAGTCTTTATAGGCAATATTGCTTTATTTCATGAGGGTAAGTCTATTTACACTATAACATTCAGGTTTGGATCATTCTTTCATAAGAAAATGCAAACTGCATATTAACCATTATTTTAACGCAGACAAGCAGTTTTTACATGCTTTATGACTATTAGGTGCAAATGAGTTTTTATATGCAAAATTGCTTTATTTTACAAAGGTAAGTCTATTTACACTATAACATTCAGGTTTGGATCATTCTCTCATAAGAAAATGCAAACTGCATATTAACCATTATTTAAACGCAGACAAGCAGTTTTTACATGCTTTACGACAATTAGGTGCAAATAAGTCCTTATTGGCAAAATTGCTTTATTTCATGAGAGTAAGTCTATTTACACTATAACATTCAGGTTTGGATCATTCTTTCATAAGAAAATGCAAACTGCATATTAACCATTATTTTAACGCAGACAAGCAGTTTTTACATGCTTTATGACTATTAGGTGCAAATGAGTCTTTATATGCAAAATTGCTTTATTTTACAAAGGTAAGTCTATTTACACTATAACATTCAGGTTTGGATCATTCTCTCATAAGAAAATGCAAACTGCATATTAACCATTATTTAAACGCAGACAAGCAGTTTTTACATGCTTTACGACAATTAGGTGCAAATAAGTCCTTATAGGCAAAATTGCTTTATTTCATGAGGGTAAGTCTATTTACACTATAATATTCAGGTTTGGATCATTCTCTCATAAGAAAATGCAAACTGCATATTTACTATCTTTTTCACGCAGACAAGCATTTTTTAAATGCTTCACGACAATTTTGTGCAAATGAGTCCTTATAGGCAAAATTGCTTTATTTTACAAAGGTAAGTCTATTAACACTATAACATTCAGGTTTGGATTATTCTCTCATAAGGAAATGCAAACTGCATATTTACTATCATTTTCACGCAGACAAGCAGTTTTTACATGCTTCACGACAATTGCGTGCAAATGAGGCCTTATAGGCAAAATTGATTTATTTTACAAAAGGAAGTCTATTTACACTATAATATTCAGGTTTGGATCATTCTCTCATAAGAAAATGCAAACTGCATATTAACCATTATTTTAACGCATACAAGCAGTTTTTACATGCTTTATGACAATTAGGGGCAAATGAGTCCTTATAGGTAAATTGCTTTATTTCATGAAGGTTAGTCTATTTACACTATAACATTCAGGTTTGGATCATTCTCTCATAAGAAAATGCAAACTGCATATTAACCATTATTTAAACGCAGACACACAGTTTTTACATGCTTTACGACAATTATGTGCAAATGAGTCTTTATAGGCAAAATTGCTTTATTTCATGAGGGTAAGTCTATTTACACTATAACATTCAGGTTTGGATCATTCTTTCATAAGAAAATGCAAACTGCATATTAACTATTATTTTAACGCAGACAAGCAGTTTTTACATGCTTTATGACAATTAGGTGCAAATGAGTCTTTATAGGCAAAATTGCTTTATTTCATGAGGGTAAGTCTATTTAAACTATAACATTCAGGTTTGGATCATTCTCTCATAAGAAAATGCAAACTGCATATTAACCATTATTTAAACGCAGACAAGCAGTTTTTACATGCTTTATGACAATTAGGGGCAAATGAGTCCTTATAGGCAAAATTGCTTTATTTTGCAAAGGTAAGTCTATTTACACTATAACATTCAGGTTTGGATCATTCTCTCATAAGAAAATGCAAACTGCATATTAACCATTATTTAAACGCAGACAAGCAGTTTTTACATGCTTTACGACAATTAGGTGCAAATGAGTCCTTATAGGCAAAATTGCTTTATTTTACAAAGGTAAGTCTACTTTCACTATAACATTCAGGTTTGGATCATTCTCTCATAAGAAAATGCAAACTGCATATTAACCATTATTTTAACGCAGACAAGCAGTTTTTACTTGCTTCACGACAATTGCGTGCAAATGAGTCCTTATAGGCAAAATTGCTTTATTTTACAAAGGTAAGTCTATTTACACTATAACATTCAGGTTTGGATCATTCTCTCATAAGAAAATGCAATCTGCATATTAACCATTATTTTAACGCATAAAAGCAGTTTTTACAAGCTTTATGACAATTAG